>CM055738.1:3499837-3517329 GCA_029465975.1 Dallia pectoralis | reverse complement strand
TCATCCTTTCTGTCAGATTGGGAGACTCATTGCATCCTGTCGTGGCAATGGAACCATGCCAAGTGCTGGGGGTTATTTCAGCTTCTCTATACAACATTTTTAAGTGAATCTTCTGGTATTGATTTCATTGATGCTATGTTGCTGCGTGCATCCATTGTCTTGTCATTCAGCCAGCAATTAGAAGATGTATGTGTTGCATCCATACCCTGGTGTTGCTGTAATTGGCAGATGCTGTTCTTTATAAAACTATATGTTGATTACACAAACCAGGTGGGTGCCTGTGTCTCTGATGGACATTTCCTGGGCTTTTGATTCCTGTGACTTCATGGTTGTCCCATTATTATAACACTTATCTGAAAATATTTGTATCACAGGCTCGAAGGTCTTTTTCAGCTGCTGCCACTGTGTTCGGCTGTAATGCATAAGTTCGAGAGCAACAAAACTTAGCTATTATTATTTTAACTATTTGTTTTTTGAATCCAGTAATAATTTATTTTGTATTTTTCTCGCTTGCGTTTGTAGCATCATATATCATTGTTGTCTGCCAGTTATTACCCTTCAATCCACCACTCTTATGCTTTCCATGGTTCAAAATGACTACAACGACTTTAGTGAAGTAAGTGAATATATCAGTGACTATGTTTTGATTCTTAAGCTCTGATAAATATATTATCAGACTGTGTTGTAATTTATCATTTCATCTAACAATACATTTACATTTTTGGTTAGCATTTCCATTTAAAAATGTCTCCAGAAAACTTTGGTCATAATGAAAAGTAAATAGTGTTTTCCTAACTATATTTTGAGGATGAGATAATTTATTAAATATGTTGTTTGCCTGTAGTGATCCTTTAGTTAGGACCAGATCTTCTGGAAATGACGACATTGATGTGCGTTGCAGGTGACGTGCGCCGAGACAGAAATGCACGTCACGATATAGCAGAGCACACTTCGTGCTTGATGCCTGGCTTCTAGTATTTCTAGCCAAGCTGCATAACTCATAGTCAGAGGTTTTGCAAAGCCATTGGGGACAAAACAAACAGGAATGGCTTCACAAAATTGTGTTCGCCATGCCTTCATCTTCAGTCATAACTGTAAAATTCTGCACATTAAAATGGTATTCTTATAGAACCATCCCCACAATACCTGTTAATACAACTCACATTGGGCTCAAAGGGAGTTCTGTTCTGCATCTTCAATTCCATACATTTTTATAGTTACTACTAGGTCTTCCCGGTCAAACAAGAGTTCAGTCAACTGGCTTGTGTTCGTGTTCCTGCTTGCCGTAGCTTCACGGACATTCTACCAGAAACATACATTTTCACTCTTAAAGATCGAACTATGTTATTCTTTGAATCTGAACATGAGTCATAGGACATGTTAACCATGAGAAAGGATATGCCAGCCAGCATGCTTTATTATTGAATGAAATATTATTTTTATATTTAAACAGGTCTTCTGCCATTTACATATGTTACTTAATGATTTCTTTTCCTATAAATAGAATGCATTTACTGGTCACATGTCTCGATTGGCCTAACATGAAATTCCAAGGTCAATCAGTAAGCAAAGAATATCACACACATATTGCACGCAGGAGATTTCAAAACACACCCTCATCCACACATACCCGATTTACTTGCTGCTTTTTATATTGTCGGATTTTGTTGATGCAGTACTTTGTCTTCTAGTTTTTGGTGTTAGCATGGGACCACACAATTGGCCCTGTTCTAATCTAATATTAGACTATACAAAAGAGTTGGTTAACTCAATTCAGTTGTAATGGCTATACTCACACTGATACAGTTCAAACATCTTTTGTTCATAAAAATACTATTTTGAGCTTCAATATAAAACATATTTATTTCAAAATAATATTTCTCTCTTATTTCAATATAAACATCATGTTTTACAGTTTGATTCACTGGTGCCATTCCACCATACCTGTATGAGTTGAAATATAAACCATAATTGCTCAAAACTTATATTAACTACAATTATTATTTATATTCATTAATATACATAGTGCAATTAGTGGCCCAGGTAAAGAGAGACGAATTAAAATAATTACCCAAGGGTTAAACATCACATCATAAAAGGCTGATTTATGTAATGTCTATTTGTCAAAAGTTTTACTCATAGTTAAGATGCTGAAACATAGATGCACAAAAAGTGAGATAATCGAGGCCAGTCAAAATACAGGGCGGTCAGCCTGTCGCGCCGTGGCCTGACTCACACAGGAGGCCAGACAGGGCCTGACGTGTCTCTGTGCCAACTGCCACAACAGCCCTCCTAATGCTGGGGCATAAAAATGGTTAACATGTAAGGAAAGGGGATATCAGTATTTTATTCATATTTGGATTGATTTTTAATTATGTGCCAAGCACAGACAGGGCCCGACCCTTTGCTGTCCTCCTGTAACATCATAGCAATTAATGACAGGATTTACCCATCACCTGGTCACTTCCCTCTGAATTATAACCTTAAAGGTATTATGCACATTTTATGTCATGTCTATTTAAATGCGGACAGGACTGACTGGAAAACATGGGAACAGTTGTAAAATAGCATTTATTTGTGGAATGTGGCGTAATTTCATGTTTGTAATCATTTGAAGTGAATGATAACAATTTCTAAACTTATTAATAATGGTGTTCTTTTACTAAATTACTGTTTTTGCATAACAAATAAATGAAAGATCTAGTTCTAATTTGGCTGAGGACAGGCAATTCCTTCTGGTTTTGTAATATTTTAAAATGTTTTTAATAAAGATAAACATCTGAGAACCTAATGCACACATATTAATTTACAGAAAAACTCACACAAATCAATTATCTAGTTAGTTTTATATATTTTGGATTAAATACTTTTAATTCACTGTGGCAAGTCAAGGACAGATGATGTACGTTTCTGGTGAATGTCTCTAAATTAATTACCACAAACGGAAATATACGCATATATCTACATCTCACTCTCTGCACTTCACCCTGCAAGTCTGTGACACTACGAAATTATTTTAAAGCAACTTATGCTGCCATCCAGATGTCGTCTGGATAATGTAACTGTCCTGCTAAAACAGTTCTCTAAACTAGTTCATGAAATGTATCTCTTTCAAAATTAACTTTCTCAAAAATGACTGAACATTGAACATTACAGTGGTTCCCTCAGTCAATAAGGCAGGGTTTTAAGCTACATCTAGTCCTGTGATACATTACATCATGTTTACACAAATACTAATGTATCCAACTATGTGTTCATATGTGTGCTCTCTTCTGTATGTTTGTTTGAGTGTGAGTGTGTAAGTGAGTGTGTGTAGGGGTGCATAGAGACTTTGAGCTGGGAAGTCTGCTAGTTTGTCAGGGATAAAAGAGAGACAGAGCTCAGAGTTTGTCAGAAGGCATAGGACAGGGTCAATATCAGGATCCTCAAAAAAATTTTTTATTACAAATGGGGGATTACAATACAGCTCAATACTGTTTTAAACAGAAACTCTTCTTGCAAGAAGAACTCAATCTCAACAACTACTTATATAACACTGTATATCTTACTGTCATTGATTTCAGCGATTGCAGTATTTCTGAATTTTCTGGTGATCATCTCCATCTCTCACTTCAAGCAGCTCCAGACTCCAACCAACCTGCTCATCCCTCTCTGGCTGTGTCAGATTTCCTGGTGGGACTCATTGTGATACCAGCAATGACTGCAGCAATACTGGAACCATGCTGGAATGTTGGGGGTTATTTCTGTGCACTTCTTCTCTATACAACATATTTAAGTGAATCTTCATCACTCGGCAACTTGGTCTTGATTTCTATTGATCGTTATGTTGCTGTGTGTGATCCATTAATGTATCAATCAAAATTACAATTAGAAGATGTATGTGTTGTATATCCATTTCCTGGTGTTGTTGTATAATATATGATGCTGTTCTTATAAAACTAGTTGTTAACATACAGGTGCCCAATGGGTGTTTTGAAGAATGTCTTTTACTGGAAGGACATTTCTGGGTTACCATAACAGACTTGTGATTTCAAATGTTGTCCCATGTTTAGTTATTATAACACTTTATTTGAAAATATTTGTGGTGGCCAGATCACAGGCCAGAAAGGTCTTTTCTAAAAGGGCTGCCACTGTGTCTGGTGTTAAAAATGTACAGGGAAGTAAGTCTGAGAGAAAAGCAGCAAAAACTCTAGGTATAGTTATTTTTAACTACTTACTTTTTTGGAATCCAGTAATTAATTTAATTTGTATTTTCTCAAGTTACAGTTCAGCATCATATATCATCAGTTATCTGCCAGTTATTAACTCCTTTATTAATCCAATAATTTATGCTTTCTTTTACCCATGGTTTAAAATGATAGCTAAACGAATGTTAGGTGTGAAGTAAGTGAATATATCAGTGACTATGTTTTGAATCTTAGGTTTGATAAATATATGTTTATTACGTCAGACTGTGTTGTTGTAATTGAATATTTCATCTAACAATACATTTACATTACTCTTGTCTTTAGTTAGTATTTTCCATAAAAACAAATGTGTCTGTGTCTTGTCATAATGAAAAGTAAATAGTATGTATTCTTCCTGAACTATATTTTGAGGATGAGATAATTTATTAAATATGTTGTTTAACATTACCCTGTGGTGACTTGATCCTTTTAGCAAGACCATGCAGATCTTTCGGTTGTTAGCTCACACGGACGGACGATGTGGCAGAGTATGTGATGTGCGTAAAAGATGGACGACGCGTGGCCATTGGTGTGTGTGTTGTGCGTCACTGAGACAGAAATGCACAGTTCAACTGAAAATGTTACGATATACCAAAGAGACTCTGTGCTGGTTGAGCCTTACCTGTGCACATGCCTGGTTTTCAGGAAGTATTTCCTAGCTGCTGTGCATAACTCTGTGGTTGTTTAATATTTAGGGTTTCAATCTGAGTGTTTTGTAAAAGTAATATGTAATAAGAATTGTGATTAATTGATAGGTGTTCACTCTAATAATCTTAATAAAATACAGCCCTACTCCCTTTGGTCAATAACAAAAAAAAGAATCAGTCATAATTGCCACCATCTTAATTTATTCTCATAGAACTATGTCTACAACGGCTAGATGACGCCTCCTGGTTAAACTACTGAACATATTTACCAAATACCTCAAATCCAAGATCGTTACTATTATTTAGGACAATAAATATTGAAATAAAATCATACAAATTAATGGGTTTCCATCGTATGCGTTTTTAGTTATAAAGCTATGTAGCCAACCCATTCACTTTCATTGTTACTATTTCAGGCCTCTTGGGTCAAATAAAGAGTTCAGAAATGAGTTCACAGAAATACAACCAGACCTTGTAGCCATGACTATGATGTGTGTATGGATGTTATTACGGAGCACAATTCACAAACAAAAACAAAAGTACTCTGCAGACTTCAGAAAGGGAGACATTGATCCGAGGACAACACGCCAACATAGTGACATAGAGGGGAACGTAACACCCGAATAAACAGAGAATAATACAAATGTGTATCTTTTTAAATATTAACTAACCCTACACCATTACCTACCAGTGAAATGTTCAGCGGTTCTCTATGTCAATGTCAATGCCAGGGGGTTGAAGCAACATCCAGTCCTGTGATACATTACGTCATGTTTACACAAATACTAATGTGTATCCAACTCTGTGTGTATATGTGTGGTCTCTTGTGTATGTTTGTTTGAGTGTGAGTGTGTAAGTATGAGTGTGTGTAAGTATGAGTGTGTGTAGGTGGGTGTATAGAGACTGTGCGATAGGGAATTCTGTTAGGTAATCGGGGATAAAAGATGAGGCAGAGATCTGAGTCTGTCAGAAGGCTGACCGTAAAGGATCCCACTCAGAATCGAACAGGAGAAATGCTTCAACGGGGTCATTTTCTTTAACAAATGGGGGATTATAATACAGCTGAAAACTGTTATCAAGACAGAAACTCATCTTGCAAAAAGGCCTTAATCTCAACAACTTTGAATGTTGCATTGTACATCATATTGTCATTGATTTCAGCGGTTACTGTTTTTCTGAACCTATTGGTGATCATCTCCATCTCTCACGTCAAGCATCTCCAGACTTCAACCAACCTGCTCATCCTCTCTGGCTGTGTCAGATCTCCTGGTGGGACTTATTGTGATTCCAGCAATGACTGTAGCAATTATGGAATCAAGATTAAAATACCGAGTGAGGAAGTTTCACATAAAAACGTGGTGTAGAGAAGCAACGCACAGAAATATTCCCCAAGAATCCAACATGATTCCATAATTGCTACAGTCATTGCTGGTATCACAATGAGTCCCACCAGAAGATCTGACACAGCCAGAGAGAGGATGAGCAGGTTGGTTGGAGTCTGGAGATGCTTGAAGTGAGAGATGGAGATGATCACCAGTAGATTTAAAAATACAGTAACCACTGAAATCAATGACAATATGATGTACAATGCAACGTTAAAAGTTGTTGAGATTAAGGCCTTTTTGCAAGATGAGTTTCTGTCTTGATAACAGTTTTCAGCTGTATTATAATCCCCCATTTGTTAAAGAAAATGACCCCGTTGAAGCATTTCTCCTGTTTGATTCTGAGTGGGATCCTTTACGGTCAGCCTTCTGACAGACTCAGACCTCTGCCTCATCTTTTATCCCCGATTACCTAACAGAATTCCCTATCGCAAAGTCTCTATACACCCCCCTACACACACTCATACTTTCACACTCAAACAAACATACACAAGAGACCACACAGAGTTGGATACACATTAGTATTTGTGTAAACATGACGTAATGTATCACAGGACTGGATGTTGCTTCAACCCCCTGGCATTGACATAGAGAACCGCTGAACATTTCACTGGTAGGTAATGGTGTAGGGTTAGTTAATATTTAAAAAGATACACATTTGTATTATTCTCTGTTTATTCGGGTGTTACGTTCCCCTCTATGTCACTATGTTGGCGTGTTGTCCTCTGATCAATGTCTCCCTTTCTGAAGTCTGCAGAGTACTTTTGTTTTTGTTTGTGAATTGTGCTCCGTAATAACATCCATACACACATCATAGTCATGGCTACAAGGTCTGGTTGTATTTCTGTGAACTCATTTCTGAACTCTTTATTTGACCCAAGAGGCCTGAAATAGTAACTATGAAAGTGAATGGGTTGGCTCATACGATGGAAACCCATTAATTTGTATGATTTTATTTCAATATTTATTGTCCTAAATAATAGTAACGATCTTCGATTTGAGGTATTTGGTAAACATGTTCAGTAGTTTAACCAGGAGGCGTCATCTAGCCGTTGTAGACATAGTTCTATGAGAATACATTTTCCCGTTTTAAGATGGTGGCAATTATGACTGATTCTTTTTTTGTTATTGACCAAAGGGAGTAGGGCTGTATTTTATTAAGATTATTAGAGTGGAACACCAATCAATTAATCACAATTCTTATTACATATTACTTTTTTACAAAACACTCAGATTGAAACCCTAAATATTAAACAACCACAGAGTTATGCACAGCAGCTAGAAATACTTCCTGAAAACCAGGCATGTGCACAGGTAAGGCTCAACCAGCACAGAGTCTCTTTGGTATATCGTAACATTTTCAGTTGAACTGTGCATTTCTGTCTCAGTGACGCACAACACACACACCAATGGCCACGCGTCTTCCATCTTTACGCACATCACATACTCTGCCACATCGTCCGTCCGTGTGAGCTAACAACCGAAAGATCTGCATGGTCTTGCTAAAAGGATCAAGTCACACAGGGTAATGTTAAACAACATATTTAATAAATTATCTCATCCTCAAAATATAGTTCAGAAAGAATACATACTATTTACTTTTCATTATGACAAGACACAGACACATTTTTTTATGGAAAATACTAACTAAAGACAAGAGTAATGTAAATGTATTGTTAGATGAAATATTCAATTACAACAACACAGTCTGACGTAATAAACATATATTTATCAAACCTAAGAATCAAAACATAGTCACTGATATATTCACTTACTTCACACCTAACATTCGTTTAGCTATCATTTTAAACCATGGGTAAAAGAAAGCATAAATTATTGGATTAATAAAGGAGTTAATAACTGGCAGATAACTGATGATATATGATGCTGAACTGTAACTTGAGAAAATACAAATTAAATTAATTACTGGATTCCAAAAAAGTAAGTAGTTAAAAATAACTATACCTAGAGTTTTTGCTGCTTTTCTCTCAGACTTACTTCCCTGTACATTTTTAACACCAGACACAGTGGCAGCCCTTTTAGAAAAGACCTTTCGGGCCTGTGACCTGGCCACCACAAATATTTTCAAATAAAGTGTTATAATAACTAAACATGGGACAACCACTGAAATCACAAAGTCTGTTATGGTAACCCAGAAATGTTCTTCCAGTAAAAGACATTCTTCAAAACACCCACTGGGCACCTGTATGTTAACAACTAGTTTTATAAGAACAGCATCATATATTATACAGCAACACCAGGATATGGATATACAACACATACATCTTCTAATTGTAACTTTGGAGTGGTAAGATAATGGATCACACACAGCAACATAACGATCAATAGAAATCAAGACCAAGTTGCCGAGTGATGAAGATTCACTTAAATATGTTGTATAGAGAAGAAGTGCACAGAAATAACCCCCAACATTCCAGCATGGTTCCAGTACTGCTACAGTCATTGCTGGTATCACAATGAGTCCCACCAGGAAATCTGACACAGCCAGAGAGAGGATGAGCAGGTTGGTTGGAGTCTGGAGCTGCTTGAAGTGAGATGGAGATGATCACCAGAAAAATTCAGAAATACTGCAATCGCTGAAATCAATGACAGTAAGTGATATACAGTGTTATATAAGTAGTTGTTGAGATTGAGTTCTTCTTGCAAGAAGAGTTTCTGTTTTAAACAGTATTGAGCTGTATTGTAATCCCCCATTTGTAATAAAAAATGTTGAGGATCCTGATATTGACCCTGTCCTATGCCTTCTGACAAACTCTTGAGCTCTGTCTCTTTTATCCTGGACAAACTAGCAGACTTCCCAGCTCAAAGTCTCTATGCACCCCTACACACACTCATACTTACACACTCACACTCAAACAAACATACAGAAGAGAGCACACATATGAACACATAGTTGATACACATTAGTATTTGTGTAAACATGATGTAATGTATCACAGGACTAGATGTAGCTTAAAACCCTGCCTTATTGACTGAGGTGCGTCGCCGCATGTTCGACATATCAACCACAACTCCTTCAGGGGAGAGTGCTAAAAATATTCAAAAACATCGGCTCTCGGATACCAGCAAGAGCTCTGCTGGCGACAGAGCACCAGCAATAAAACAGAGATATTTGTCTCTGGCCAAACTCAGAAAAGTTTATTCAAGACTGCATTTGTACCTGCCGGGAGGCGCAGGCTGATCACGCTTGAGGCTGTCGTCAGGAAAGCAGCTGGCAACTCTGGGCTTTCGCGGTCTCGCTGGCAAGCGGCGACAAATCATGTGGCTAGTCGCGAAAGTACGCGCAGCGAAAATGGAATCCAGCAGATTCTTTTCAGCGTTGGCATCAACGTGCTGAGATGAAGCAGAGGTACAGCTTGAAACATATCGGCATATTAGGCATCAATATTTGCTCTTCCTCTGAGCCGATGAGTAGTCAGCAGCCTACATTCCAGCTTTAGTGGGCTGAGGAGGCTGAAGTGTGATGCCTCTATGAACCAACTGCACGCCTCTCAGTTCCCTTTTGAGGAACCACCTCCCTCTGCCTATACAATAAAATATATGAGACTCAATAATGGCAACAATGGATTGTTTAAACTAGTTCATGTTTCACTCAGGCTTCATTACTGACCGTTAGGCCTTGACTCGATGGTTCTCTCTGTCAGGCTGAAGGAAATGCCAAGTAAAGTAACATCAGTCTGTGATCCCGACTGTCATGTTTACACAAATAATTGCTTTCTATTTTCATATGTGTGATATGCTTGTGTATGCTTTTGTTTGAAGTGAGTGTGTGTGAGAGTGCATAGAGGAACTTTGTGCGAGGAAGTCTGTAATTTTCGGGGATAGAACCTGGTAATATCAGGATCGAAAAGGAGGACCTCAAAGAATATGAAGGCAATACAATAATACTGTTTAAGAAGCTCAAACTTCTTTGCAGAAGAACTTTCAATCTCAACAACTACTTATATGACACTATTGCATCTTTACTGTCTTGTGTTTCAGCGTTGCAATCTTTCTGAACGCAGTGATCATCTCCTCAGCTCCAACCAACCTGCTCATCTGGCTGTGTCGGAGTTTCCTGGGAGGGGCTTTCATTGTGATTTCAACGGCTGGCAGTACTGGAGACCATGCTGGGTGCCCAGGAGTTTCTGTGCGCCAACTCTGCATACAACATTTTTAAGTGAATCTTCATCGCACCGACAGCTTGTATTATTTCTGTGTCATTATATTACTGTGTGTGATCCGTATCTTACGCTCCAGTTACAATTATGTGTTATATCCACCACTCTGATATTACTACTATAATATCTGAGTAACATTTGCTTATGAAAACTATATGTTGACATGCAGTAGTGTTTTGAAGAATGTGCTCCTTTTGATAGACATTCTGGAGTTGCTCTTTTAACTTTGTATTTCAGTGGTTGTCCCATCTTGAATAACACTTTGACGAGTATTTGTGGTGGCCAGGCCGAAGAGAAGATGCCACTGTGTCTGAGTCATAAAATGTGCAGAAATATCTGAGAGAAAGAAGCAACAAAAAACTCTAGCTATTGTGCAACTTTTTGGAGATCAGTAATTAATTTATTTTCTTTCTCGAAGTTACAGTTCAGCATCATGTATCATCAGTTATCTGCCAGTTATTAACTCCTTTATTAATCAATGGTATCTTTACCCATGTCAAATGTTCAATAAACAAATTTTAGTAATAAGTAGTATATATCAGTGACTATATTTGATTCTTTAAGTTTGATAAATATCTTATTACGTCAGACTATGTTGTTATGATGAAATATTTCATCTAACAATACATTTACATTACTCTTGTCTTTTGGTTGTATTTTCCATTTAAAAAATGTCTCCGTCTTGTCATAATAGTAAATAATATGCTCTGAGCGAGGATAGATAATTTATTAAATAATTGTTCTTTCTGTAATTATTGATCACACAGGGCTCTGCAAATCTTCAGTTGTTGCTTTCACGCGGGACGATCAATGTATTGATGTCTTTGCTAGAAAAGATATTGATAATGACGTCGTCTAGTTGAAATGCACATGTCTGACTGAAAAATGTCGCGATGCTGAGGCATACTGCCAGCCTTGATTATTTACCTAACCGCATGCCTGTTTCACAGCTGCTGACCACGCAGCTCCTTGGTTCGGTCAGAGGTTTTAGCAAGCTATTTGGACAAAACAAATATAGAGTGAAGCTAAGTAAATGGTTGTGTTCAATCTGCAGCCCTACTCCCTTTCTGTCAATAAACAAAAAATTCTGTAAGAACCATGTGTATCCCCGCCACTCAATCCATGATTACTAATAAACTTTCATACAAGAGGTTTGAGGTCTGAGGGCCAACTGCAACTATGTAGCCAACCCACATACATTTTTATAGTTACTATTTGGAAGCCTCCAGTCAAATAAGAGTTCAGAAAATGACTGTTTTCTGTGTCTGTTCTTGTTTGTTGGCAAGCTATATTCTGCGAAACTTGCCATTTCACTAAAATACAGAGGTAGAGGCTATGTTATTCTTGAATCTGAACATAGAAGTCATATGCAGGGCAACATGAGCACATGCTATGCAAATCTCATGTTGCGCCCATCTCTGAAATGTCGAATGTCTAGACACGACATAGAATGATTTCTAATGTTCTTTTCCTACAAATAGAATGTACTTATTGATCACATGTCCCTGATTATCTAAGCATGAATTTGTAATTCCTATAAAAAAACCTAAGCAGCACAGATCAACTGTAGTGTATGGTAAACAAGAATACCATCAAGGCACACATATAGTTGCAAAAGCACTAGCTGTACGTGGAGATTTTTCAAAACATAGTGGTGGATGTATACCCCCACCTTTATCTACACAGCTAAATTGATTTATTCTACAACAATTCTCTAAAATAAATCTTTTTTATATTATGTGACAGGACTGACTTAATGGATTTTGTTGATGCAAAAAGTTATGTTTTGTCTTCTTTATTTAGGATTTTGGTAAGAATTCCTGTGTAGGATAATAATAATTCAATTCTAGTTTTTAATCTAATATTAGACTATATTGAAAAATTGAGCCAAAAGCATAATAACAATCCCAATTCATTAGAATCGCTATGACTCAACATTAGTCAAACATCTTTTTAATTCATAAAAATATTTCATTTTATTTCAATATAAAAACATATTTATTTTCAAAATAATTATTTCTCTTTATTTCAATATAAAAAACATGCCTTTGTCTCTCAGCTGCACTAACTGGTGCCATCTAACTGCAATCTGTATGAGTTGAAATATAAAACTCATAATTGCTCAAAACTTATATTAACTACAGTATTATTTATATTCATTAATATACATAGTGCAACCACAAAAGCATTGACTAGGCTAAGAGAGACACAGACTAAATATTGTCTGAGGCATAAGCTATCATCATAAGGCGTTTACAGTGTAATGTCATTTAGTCAAAAATTTTACTATAGCAGACGTTAACATATTAGATACTGACAAAAGTGACAACGAGCTGAAGCAGACGATTTGTCGGGTCGCAGGAGCGATCAGCCTATGTTACGAACAATAATCTGCGGGGATGTTGAAGTACTGCTGCTGGCTGCCATTTGCATCTCTAATGCTAGCAAAATGGTCAACATGCAAGGAAAGGATATCGTAGGCATTTTATTCATATTTTAGTTGATTACAATTATGCAGGAGTATTTCACAGTGACAGGCCTGACCTTGTCCTCTAACAGGTCATGCAAAACAGAAGCTAAAGTCATACAGTTCAATGACAGGACACCCTTGACCGGTGTCCTTCACCTTGGTCATGTCACTTCCTCTGAATTATAACCTTAAGAGTGGCTGTGCCTTTTTATGTCATGTCCTAGCATTGAGCAGGGCGACTGGCTATGGAATTGAACCAGCAAAATGTATTTATTGTGGAGATGTAATGTGGCTTCATGTTTGTAATCATTTAGTGAATGATAACAACTAAACTTATTAATGTGTGTTTTTACTAGAGCCCTGTTTATAATAAATCAAATAGAAAGTCGTTCATTTAACAAGTGAAACGATTCTTTCTGGTTTTGTAATATTTAAATGTTTTTGCAATAATAAACACAATGCACATATTGAGCTTTGCAGAAAAACTCACACAAATCAGTATCTGATTAGTTTTATATATTTTGAATTAAATCTTTTAATTCACTGTAATCAGAGACAGATGATGCTCGTTTCTGGCAAATGTCTCTTAAGTGTACCTGAGAAATATACGCATATGTCATCTCACTCTCTCTGCACTGCCCTGCAAGTCTGTGACACTACGAATTGACACCTTATGCTGCCAAATCAGGTGTAAAGTCTGGATGATGCTGGCTGTCCTGTAAAACAGTTCTCCCAAACTAGTTCATGAAATGCTCTTTCAAGGTGGCTTTCCTCAGAAATGACTGAACATTGAACATTACAGTGGTTCCCTGGTTTTTAAACCCATCTGATCCTGTGATACATTACATCATGTTTACAAATACTGTATGTCAGCTATGTTCATATGTGTGCTTCTCTTCTGCTATGTTTGTTTGGTGGCCCAGTGTGGCTAGTATGAGTGTGTGTGAAGTGCACGAGCTGGGGAAATTTCTGCTGGTTGTCAGGGATAAAAAGAGACAGAGCACTCAGAGTTCAAGTCAACATTTTTATTACAAATGGGGATTTAATACAGCTCAATACTGTTTTTAAAAACAGAAACTCTTGCAAGAAGAGCAATCTCAACAACTACTTATATAACACTGTATATCTTACTGTCATTCCGCGTGCAGCCATTTCTGTCGATCATCTCCATCTCTCCAGCAGCTCCCAGGCAACCTGCTCATCTGGCCATGTGGATTTCTGGTGGAAGACGTGATACCAGCAATGACTGTAACAGTACTGGAACCATGCGGAATGTTGGGGGTGGCCTGTGCGCTGCTCTCTATACAACATATTTAAGTGGTCTTTCATCGATATTGTTGTCGTTAGCAATATTGTGATCCGTGTATCAATCAAAAATTACAATTAGAAAGATATGTGTGTATATCATTTCTATTTGTTGTATAATATATGATGCTGTTCTTGCAAAACTGGTTGTTAACACAGGCTGCCCAATAGTATTTTGAAGGGTGACACTGGAAGGATTTCTGGGTTACCATAACGAACTGTGATTTCAAATGTTGTCCATCTTTAGTTATTATAACGCTTTGTTTGAGTATTTGTGGTGGCAGATCTCAGGCCAGAAAGGTGAAGGAGCTGCCTCCATTGTGCTGTGTTAAATGTACGGGAAATGAAATCTGAAAAGCAGCAAAAGCTCTGGGCCATATTGACCACTGACACTTGCTTTGAGTCAGTAGTGGTGGTGTATTTTTCTCGAAGTTACAGTTCAGCATCATATCTCGGTTATCTGCAGTGTGCTCCTTTATTAATCAACAATTTATCTTTCTTTACCCATGGTTGGAAATGATAGCTAAGCTTGAAATATTGGGGTAACAGTAGTGAATATATCGTGACTATGTTTGATTCTTGGGGCTGATAAATATATGTTTACGTCAGACTATGTTGTTATGGTGAATATTTCATCTGGCAATATATGTCTTTAGTTGTATTTTCCATAAAAAAATGTGTCTGTCATAATGAAAAGTAAGCTAGTATGTATTCTTTCTGAACTATATTTTGAGGATGAATAATTACCAAATATGTTGTTTAACGTACCCTGTGGTGACTTGATCCTTTTAGCAGACCATGCAGATCTTTGATTGTTATCACCTTGGTGTTTTAATAATGGCACAGAAGTATGTGATGTGTAAAAAATGTAGGCAACATTATGTGTGTGTTATGCGTCTGAAATGCAGTTGGCTAATACTGATGCCAAAGGAACTCTGTGCTGATTAAACGCACCTGTGCGCATGCCTGGTTTTTCGGAAGTATCTGCTGTGCATAACTCTGTGGTGAGCTGTATTTAGGAGTTTCAATACAAGTATTTGCTAAAAGTATATATAATAGAATTGCCGATTAATGATTGGTATTACTCTAATAATCTTAATAAAAATCCCAGCCCTACCCTTACAGTCAATAACAAAAAGAATCGGTACAATTGCCACCATCAAACAGGAAATCTCTGTTCTCATGGGGCTGCTGTCTACAGCGGCACAGATGGCATATCAGTGGTATGTTTACCAAATACCTCGAAGAAAGATGCGTCCTGTATTTGGGACAGTAAATATTGGGTAAGATCATGCAAATTAATGGGTTTCCATCGTATGGTAACCCATTCACTTTCATGAATGCTATTTCAGGCCTCTTATCAAATAAGGGCGAAATGATTCACAGAAAGCCACAACCAGACTGTAGCCATGACTGCTGATGTGATATGAATGTTATGCGGAGCACAATTCACAAGCAAAACAAAGGAAACTCTGCAGAAAGGAAGACGTGATCGGAGGACAACCAACATAGTGACATGGGGGCATCTGGCTGCCCGAATAAACGAAATATTTTAAATAATGTATCTGAAATATTAACTAACCCTACAGCAGTGATTCTCTCTCTGTCAATGCCGAAATTATCGATACGATGCGTCATGTTTACACGGAAATACTGTGTGTATCCCTTCTGTGTGTCTGTGTATGTTTGTTGGTCAATAATATGAGTGTGTCTGAGTGTAGAAGGCTGCTGCGATAGAGGCTCTGACCAGATCGAGGATAAGATGAGACATCGAAGGCTGACATAGTCCCGCTTCAGAATCAGGCTTGGGAAATGCTTCAGCAGTCATTTTCTTTTAACAAATGGGGGGATTATAATGCAGCTGAAGTGTTATCAGGCTGAAACTTTCATCTTGCAAAAGGCACTTAATCTCAACAACTGCGCACATTATACATCATATTGTCATTGTTCAGTGGTACTATATTTTAAATCTACTGAGTGATCATCTCCGCTCTCACTTCAAGCATCTCCGAACTCCAAGCAGCCTGCTCATCACACCTCTCTGGCTGTGTCTTGAGTGGAGACTTCATTGTGATACCAGCAACTGTAACAGTATGGGGTCATGTTGAATTCAGAGAGTCTTCTGTGCGTTGCTCACACCCACGTTACCTGTGAAACTTCACTTACCGTGACCCTGTCTTGATTTCTATTGATCGTTATGTTTAGCATGTGTGATCCATTCTTACCGCTCAAGAGCCACAGATTAGAAGATGTATGTATTGTATCTATTTCTGGTGTATTGTATATATATGATGCAGTATAAAACATATGTTAACATACAGACTAGTGTTGCAAAGTATTATTTACTTGAAGAACATTTCTGAGTTACTAGCGACTAGAGCCAATTTCCGCTCAATGTCCCATGTTCAATAATTGCTACCACTTTTGACGAAAATAACGTGTGGCCAGATCTGGAGCAGTATTTTCCCAAAGGGCTGCCCTCCAACAATCTGTGTAAAATGTACAAGCAAGTAAGTCTGAGGAAAACGGCCCCCAGCTATTTACTTTTGGAATCAGTAGTTTATTTATTTTGTATTTTCTCAAGTTACAGGATTTAGCATCATTAATCATAACTCCTGCCCTTTTATAATTCTTTTATCAATCAATGATTTATGCTCTTTACCCATGGTTTAAGTGACAGCAAGCATATTATGTAAAAACAGGTTAGTTACAATGATGTTATTCTTAAAATGTGTTAAATATAGAGGTTATTATAACAGACTGTGTTAGTGATTAGTTAATCTGTATTGCATTTACATCACTCTGATTACATGTTATACCAACATGTGTAAATAATATAGATTGAGTTTCACAGGACTATTTACTTGTGTAGACATTAGCATGGGATGTGCGCTAAATGACTGCAGTGATGTCATAATGCATAATGTCACCTTTGGGTATTAGTCAGAGTGTTTTGTAAAATCACTTTGTGACATCTATAATATAAAACAAGCTTCCTTAAAAAATTGTGATTAATTGATTGGTGTTCACTCTCATTATCTTAATAGAATACAGCCCTACTTGCTTTCGGTCAATAACTAAAAAATAAATCGTAATATGTAGCACTAAATGGGAGAAATCTGTTCTTATGGAACCATATCTACAACGGCTGAAACCTCCTGGTAAGTGTGCATATTAACTCCACCAGTACACAGGTGTTACTATGTTGGGAGAATAATATGTTTTCATTGTGACAGCAGTAATGCAACAGCAGAACCCATGCTGAGGTAATGAAAGTTTAT
>CM055738.1:3198953-3499337 GCA_029465975.1 Dallia pectoralis | reverse complement strand
TGGTCCTGTGTGTGACCCTGTTAGGTCAGCCTTGTGACAAACTCTGATCTCTGAATCTCTTTTTATCCCTGCCTGCACTTCCTTCCGTAGTCACTCCACACACAAGCAAATACACACCACACACGCACTCAGGAGTGTGTAATACACGTGTACAATTAAAGCAATAATAATTATACAAATATTACGTTTCTAAAGCTCAAAATAACCAAAATATTTTTTATTTAAAAACACCTGGAGTTGAATGAGGACATGGTCAAGACCTTTCTGGATGCCATTAGCTTATTTTTAACACATAACACATTTGTTAGATTATAATATGTGTCTTGAAATACGCATTATAATTGTTATATTTTACATACTGCATTTACACCAAATCTGTAAAATAATAAAAAAAATGTTTTTGTATGAATAACAATTCATCTGTCCTGAGCAAATAAGAACAAAATTCTGAATAACAAAAGCCTTCACTCTTCTAACACTTTAAATAATAGGCCTACTATGATTGCACTGTTCATAATACACATATTAGTGTTGCCAAACACTTTATATAATTAGTCGTGATTAATCTCAACTTTAGAACATTTTCCCCTAAATGAACCATTTTGTAAAAGTACACTACTGTGTTTGTAGTAAACTTGTACAAGTGAAGTCTGCATTTAAATCACAGCATGGAAGTTGTTAATTAATTCCACATTTTGGTGGAAACCAGACTTGCGACAACATAAAATAAAGCTAACTTGTCCTACTGCAAGCTAAGTGTTAGAAGCACCTATTACTTTCAACGTCTTTTGTCGACCAGCGGGCGATTTGAGGTGACATTGTGGGTCGGTGAATACTTTACGCCTAAAGCCTTTTAATTTTTTTTTGTTACACGAACTGGACCCAAGAGCAGAGCACTAACTAAACATTGACGCTCCCACTGGGTTTCCGTGATTCAGTGTAGTTAGACTCGATCCAGTGTTCTAAAACCTGTAAGGCACCAACCCCACTGGAGCTAAACTTGGCGAGAAAGGTTGTCATTGCTTTTTATTACTCTGGTTGTGTGTTTTCAGTGTTCTCTCATGATGCCTCTACTGGTGGCCTCGGTACAAAGAGGTAACGCCAAACTATTGGGGAGAACCACACCCACCATTATACTCAGCTCCATCACTAGGTTTATCTCTGGGCCCAGTTTGAGTGGTTTCATTACTCACCCTGTTTGCCTCTGTTGGGATTCTGTCGAGGGACTCTATTACTGGCCCATTCCTCTTTTGCTAGGGCCCAGTTGAGGAGGCTCTATCATTGGGCCTGTCTTCCTCTGCTGGTGGCATGTGGGCGACGTTACACAATTGAGCCTTTTGTCACCTGCTTCCCTGCTGGATAATGGCCTGCTTCTGTTGGGGAGCCATTTTTTCCAGAACCGTGAGCTGCTGTCTTCCTCTCTAACTTCAGTGTCACTGGGCCGTAGAATAATAAACAGATTGCGCTTAGCTAAGTAATAAAATGCTTGTTTTAAGACAATCCGTAGGGAGAGAAATATGGCACGTAGTGGGACATTTTTTTCTTGTAAACAGGAAAACAGAATGCTGGCACAAAGTTTCAAGAACACAACATCTCTATAATCTAACTCACTTGGAACTATGTACATGGACTAGCAGGAACAACAAAATGAAAGACTACACCAACATAAACACAACACTATCAAGAACTTACCTACAATTTTTTCACCAGGACTGACACAAAAGGACCAAAATAAATGCATTAACTAATGAGGTATAGACACTGGACACGGGTGAGGGGAAAACACAGGTGTTCTTGATAACATATTTGATTGAGGGCTGACATGAAGGACTAAGGATGCCTGTGAGGGATGAAAAGGACCAGGAGCACAAGACTGAGATCATCACAAATATAATCCAACTCCAGAACCTTTGGACATGGTCTGTATTTTGACGTATTTTCAATACTATATTTATTGAATTTACATTTACTGGCTTAATTGAAATACCAATCAGACTCATAATTGATGTGGGTAATAGGTGCTCACTAAGATGTCCTTTGCAATTACTGTGAAATGGAGTTGTCTTAGTTAATTTAAGGTGGACCTTATCACTGTAAGTCACTCTTCAAAATATCATCTTCTAAATGACTCAAATAAAAAAATGTACAATACGTAATAGAGGTAAGTTAGACTTAAAAATGTCAAAGGAGAAAATAATTTATCACCTGTCTAGTTTGGGCTTTTTGTACCAAATGTTTAACCAGTACTAAGGTCACACTATAGATTCCATAATGGATGTTGTACTTGCATTAATAAACCAACCAAACACTAGAGTTGAACTGTGTGTTAACGTATGTTGATGTTGTATATTGAGGCCCTAGAGAAAATAATGTGTATCTTCAACACCTTTAATTGGGGAAACTCCTCTGGGTTTTAGCTTTTTTAGTTATTACAGTTCCTTGTATAAAGATGATGACAGAGCCCAATGGCGCAAATTCGGGAATTAACCTACGGTAATACCTGGTAATACCCAGACATGATTTGACCTTGAGGCATGACCAGTCCTGAATGGTTCTTGTCTTCTCTCCCCGGGGTCTCATCTTGCCACCTCCCACGTGTACCCAAGAGAATCGGCCTTGCTCAACCCAGGAAGCATTTCTTCTGATTTGCTGTATGCTGAATGGTTCCCAGCCTTGACAGCACAGCTTGTAAACGCAAAAGATATTCATCCCAATTCTCACTATGTATTATGAC
Source organism: Dallia pectoralis (assembly GCA_029465975.1). Taxonomy (NCBI): domain Eukaryota; kingdom Metazoa; phylum Chordata; class Actinopteri; order Esociformes; family Umbridae; genus Dallia; species Dallia pectoralis. Next base: position 3,496,603 of record CM055738.1, on the reverse strand, counting down.
ATTGTCGGAGTAACTTTGGAGGGGTGTAGTAAAGCATCTATCAGCTGTTGTAACATAGCCACAGGCCTGTGTAAACGGAACGTAAGTCGTTCTGAGGCAAGTGGAACCTGCCAATATCCCTTGGTTAGGTCTAGAGTCAGAATGTACCTGGCGTGGCTAGACAGTTCTAAGAACATATCTGCTCTTGACAGGGGATAGTCATTAAAGGAAGAGAAGATATTCAAGCATCTGAAGTTGTTGTAGACCTGAATGGATCCGTCTGGCTTCAAAACCATCGCTATAAGACTGGACCATGCACTGGTAGATGGATCAACCACCCCCAGTATCACGACAAGAGCAAAAAGACTCAGACTCAGCAGACACAGAGGCGAAGGCCAGGTAAGCAAAAATAAAGAATGTTTATTAAAGAGGTAATCCATGGAGGTGGTGATGGGCAGGGTCGGTACACAGGATAAGGCTGGTTTGTAGTCGGGATGGGCAGGGTTTGATTCACGAGAGTAGGCTGGTTCGTGGTCGGTGGGCAGGCAATGGTCGAGGCAGGTTCGTATCAGGATAATATAGGGGGTCAGGCAGGCTCGGAGTCAGGAACGGAAACGGTCAAAACACTGGGAACTCGGAAAAACAAGACAGCTAATGTGGAATAGGAGAGGAATAGTGTGTACAAATACAATTGATCTGGCACAGGTAACAGGAAATGCTGACATATAAAGCTCTGGGAACAATCAGTAGTTATGGATCACGTGGTGAAAAGGGGTGGAGACAATGACAAGCCAGATGAGACAGATCAGGTTTTGACACTCAGAGACAGCATCTCTCTAACTTCATTTCTGGCCTTCTAACGCTGCACTTTGGGAGTTCAGTACGGACAAATATTTTTTCCTGATTCAGTCTGGATGTGATGAAAAATGAATTGGTCTTCCCAGTAAGTGGGGATTTGTTTCTGTAGAATAAGCCCCCTTTACAAATCAGCTTTTGTACAACAGATTGGTATGGTTCGTAAATGAAAGGTCACTGTCAATCCAAATACAATTGTACTTCTATATGAGGACCCGTTCAATTATACTCAAAGCAAAGAATTAAGCAATATGTTCGGTGACGTCATTTGACTGGAATAAAAAAAGACATGTATTTGGTTTTGCTAGAACAAGATACATGATTCTGAATTTTCATGAATTAAGATAAAAAAATGTTAAATATTTCAAAAATAAGTTAGAAGAAGTTATGGAGAAGGACTTGGAGGACCTCCTCCAGTGTCACTGGAGGAGGTCAATGAGGTAGTCAAACAACTCCACAGTGGCAAAGCCCCAGGGGCTGATGAGATTCGGATCTGGAAAAGGCGTATGACCGGATACCCCGGGACATTTTGTGGGAGGTGCTGCAGGAGTATGGGGTGAGGGGATCTCTTCTCAGGGCCATCCAATCTCTGTACACTCAAAGCATGAGCTGTGTCCGTGTTCTTGGCAGTAAATCGGATTCGTTCCTGGTGGGGGTTGGCCTCCGCCAGGGCTGCGCTTTGTCACCAATCCTGTTAGTGATATTCATGGACAGGATATTAAGGCATAGTCATGGTGGGGAGGGGTTTCCGTTCGGTGGAATGATGGTCACATCACTGCTTTTTGCAGATGATGTGGTCCTGATGGCTTCATTGGTCGGTGACCTTCAGCACTCACTGGATTGGTTCGCAGTCGAGTGCGAAGCAGCTGGGATGGGGATTAGCATCTCTAAGGGAGTGAGTCCTTACCCCAAGTGAAGTAGTTTAACTACCTTGGGGTCTTGTTTGCAAGTGAGGGGACAAAGGAGCTTAAGATTGGCCGGAGCAGCAGGGGCGGTGTTGCATTAGCTTTACCGCACCGTTGTGACGAAAAGAGAGCTGAGCCGGAAGGCAAAGCTCTTGATCTACCGGTCAATTTTTGTTCTTACTCTCAACTATGGTCATGAAGGCTAGGTCATGACCGAAAGAACAAAAATAAACTACATGGTATAAGAAACAATGTCAAAGCACATAGCTTAAGATTACATTTAAAGTTTTACTTTATTTCAGAAAGACTAGATGTCCCTCCTTTTTTCGCTCTTTGCTATAATAGAGTTTTATTTTAAAATGTATTAATTCAGCAATTCATGTACATTGAATATAGCATAATCATATACAGAAACTAATATTCAGAAATACAATATATATAAAAAATCTATATCAAATTTACATAAGTATTGAGAATCAATTTGACTCTAAAAATATAGCTGATGCGCATCCAGTTTTTATTACAACTTCATTTAAGTCATTTGAATTGCAGGCTAATGCTGCAAAGCGTGACAGGAACCGTGATAAAAGTTTGAATTCAGGGAAAGGTTACCTGAGCAAAATGCAAAACGGATCCAGAGTGTAGAGGACCTCAGACTGAAGGTTCACCTTCCAGCAAAACAACAAACATAAGCACAAAGCCAAGACACATCTTAGATTATGTTTTAGGCTTAGGCTATGGCTTAGTATCCGTACTGGTGGTGGACTTTGTATCTGGACTAAAACCAAAATCGGTGAACTATTTCTCATTTAGCTTACTTTTACATTTGTGAATAAGCCCTTGCTCTCCATACTCCACCAGTTTACAACAGAGTATGCCAATTTATAGCTGCCAGCAATAGCCAGTTACACTAGGTGATCGCAAGCATACAAATTCAGTTTCAATTGACTGAAAGATTGAAGATAACAACCTCATTTTAGATTACAAATATTTTCACATGACACATCTCAATGGACTGATCCAAATCCGCACCAGACCCAGAAAATATACAAATATTCGAGTCATTCTGAGCCCTCAGAATTTAGGGCCTGATGGACCTAGGAAGACCTCTAGTCTGAAAAGCTCCACTGTCACAGTAAACTGAAGACCTCGTTTTTTCACCCTGTGTAACCTGGTTTTACTATACAACCATAAACGCAGCCCCGGACTCAATAATCGTCTTGTCTTGTCATGTATCATTCACACCAGCTCCCTATTAGTAATTACTAAGTATATACATGTTTGCCCTCTGCTTTCTTGTCCTGTGCTTCATTGTCATTCAAAAAATCCACCATTCTTAAATGACATCAAATGACATCATGTTGTCAATATTATTTTTTATATCTACTATTTGTTAGTAATGTTTGGTGGTGTGTGTATGTGTGTGAATATGAGTTTGTGGGAGGGGTGGGTGTTCGGATAAAAAGAAGCAGAGCTCAGGATTTGTCAGAAGGCTGACCTTACAGGGCGACACACAGGACCAAACACAAGGACCTTAGCATTTAACTGTATATTACAAATGGAGGAACATGGCGTTGTTCAATACTGTTTTCAAGACAGAAATTCTTCTTGCAGAAAAACTTCAATATTAACATCAATTTACATAACAATGTACATTTTAATCTCATTGATTTCAGTGGCAACAGTATTTTTAAACCTACTGGTGATTATCTCTATCTCTCACTTCAAGCATCTTCAGACTCCAACCAACCTGCTCATCCTCTCTCTGGCTGTGTCAGATTTCCTGGTGGGACTCATTGTGATACCTGCAAATACTGTGGCAATAATGGAACCATGCTGGGTTCTTGGGGAATATTTTTGCGCATTGCTTCTCTACACCACATTTCTGTGTACTTCCTTATCTCTCGGCAATTTGGTTTTGATGTCTGTTGACCGTTATGTTGCTGTGTGCGATCCATTAAGGTACCACCTTAAAACATCAACAACAAGAACTTTGGGTTACATATCTATTGTCTGGTGTTGTTGTGTGATCTATGTTGCTGTTCTCATAAACATCTATGTAAATGTAGAAGTATCCAGTGGATGTTTTGATGAATGTTTTTTACTTGAAGGACATTTCTGGGTTAATATAATGGACATTTTTATTTCAAATGTTTTCCCATCCGCTATTATTGTGACACTTTATTTGAATATATTTGTAGTGGCCAGATCACAGGCCAGACAGGTATATTCAAAAAGGGCTGTGACTGCGCCTAAGGTGAAAACTGTACAGGCAAGTAAGTCTGAGAAAAAAGCAGCAAAAACTCTAGGAATTATTGTATTTAATTATCTACTTTTTTGGAATCCATTCATGTACATACTTTGGATTTTTTCAGTCTCCAAATTAGCAACATTTATCAGCTTTTTGCCACTTGTCAATTCTTTTATAAATCCACTAATTTATGCTTTCTTTTATCCATGGTTCAAAGTTACAACTAAACACATTTTAACTTGGAGGTTAAGGCCTATGTAGTTAATTTAATTCAAATGCTGCTATTTAAAAAAAAAAAATGTTATTATTTATTAGTGTTTTTCTGTGTTCGTGTTTTCTAACTTGCTTCTTCAATAGTCTGAAATCATTGTCTTTGTTGCCTGTTATCATGTTATATAAATGTTGTGTATTGATACAATAATTTGTCTAGACTGGATGGCAATAAGTTTGAGATGCAATAAATTGGTAAAATCTTGTCAAATAAAACTATTCATCTATGGTTATATGAAAATTATGAAGAAAATGATCTCTAGAATTAGCAATCATTATACGTTGTTTAAAATCATGCTTGTCATGTGTCTTTTTTAGATTTCAGAAGAGACATTGAAAACAAATTATTGTCTCACAAACACACCACCAACCTTTTTATTTAAATACAATTTGTCATTTAAAGTTTACTAGAGATAAAACAAATACGTAAGTAGTATGCCTCACTTAACTTCAACCTGTATTTTAATAATTAATACCTCTTTCATCCAAAACTTACACAAAAAACCTGGACAGTCTTTCATATGTAGAAAATGATATGCATGCTCTTTTCCTGTCAAGGAAACCTAAACCTATGAATTTTGAATCACATATTTTAGATTAGATCTTCCTAACAAGAAAAATAACAACATACCTGTATAACTAATCATTTTAATAAGGTTTCCTTCTGATGCCCCGTCAATTGTGTTATCGGCCCTCAGGTATGTTTTCAAATTTGTGCTGGAAAATCTAATCGTAGGAGATATTAAGCCAGTTTTACAGTATGAGCAGCAGAAAATCATTCTATATAATCAGAATAAAAACATAATCTTTAAATGTTGCACTCTAGTCTTTCTGTGGTCAACATGAGGCATAGAAGAGACAAGAGTTATACCAGAGTTGAGCTTTAGGTTACCCCAATACATTATTGAACTCCAACTTCTTTAACTACAACTGCTTTTGTCAAATCTTAATAATGACAAATTCTGAGCAATATGTTTAGTGTCAAAATCTTTTGCTCAAAAATAGTAACAATACATGAATTTGTCTGGCTGTGCAAATTCTGTCAGTGCATTTTAATCCCAACACCCTCAACTCTTACCCTGTTTGTCATGAAGACAATAATGCACATGCCATATTCATTGCTATTATTTGTTTACTGTGCAATACATATTACATTTCGAAATTGTCAACAAAATATATAATTATAAGTGGTAAAGTACATATTGGTTGATTCCTGGTGAACTGAGTGTGTGAAAGTAATTGATGCAAGCTTTCAAATTCAACATTTTGATTGACATGTCTTCAGAATTCTCAATAAATTCTCGGCATTAGCAAATAAGTGGTACAAGTCCTAAATAATGAAAAAAGTAATTCCTTTATTTTTGTGGAAAATTGTGAATGCAGTGAAATAAATAATAATTACTAATGATCAACATTAGAATTATCTGTGAACATTTCAGAATCTTTTATTCAACTGTTAGTCCTTAGAAATGACTGGTCATACGACTCTAAAATGTGCCAGTAGTCAGACTCTACCACCACCATATCCTGGCAGTGGGGTAGGACTAACACACTCTACCACCACCATGTCCTGGCATTGGGGTAGGACTAACACACTCCACCATCACCATGTCCTGGCAGTGGGGTAGGACTAACACACTCTACCACCACCATGTCCTGGCAGTGGGGTAGGACTAACACACTCTACCACCACCATGTCCTGGCAGTGGGGTAGGACTAACACACTCTACCACCACCATGTCCTGGCAGTGGGGTAGGACTAACACACTCTACCACCACCATGTCCTGGCAGTGGGGTAGGACTAACACACTCTACCACCACCATGTCCTGGCAGTGGAGTAGGACTAACACACTCTACCACCACCATGTCCTGGCAGTGGGGTAGGACTAACACACTCTACCACCACCATGTCCTGGCAGTGGGGTAGGACTAACACACTCAACCACCACCATGTCCTGGCAGTGGGGTAGGACTAACACACTCTACCACCACCATGTCCTGGCAGTGGGGTAGGACTAACACACTCAACCACCACCATGTCCTGGCAGTGGGGTAGGACTAACACACTCTACCACCACCATGTCCTGGCAGTGGGGTAGGACTAACACACTCTACCACCACCATGTCCTGGCAGTGGAGTAGGACTAACACACTCTACCACCACCATGTCCTGGCAGTGGGGTAGGACTAACACACTCTACCACCACCATGTCCTGGCAGTGGGGTAGGACTAACACACTCCACCACCACCATGTCCTGGCAGTGGGGTAGGACTAACACACTCTACCACCACCATGTCCTGGCAGTGGGGTAGGACTAACACACTCTACCACCACCATGTCCTGGCAGTGGGGTAGGACTAACACACTCTACCACCACCATGTCCTGGCATTGGGGTAGGACTAACACACTCTACCACCACCATGTCCTGGCAGTGGGGTAGGACTAACACACTCTACCACCACCATGTCCTGGCAGTGGAGTAGGACTAACACACTCTACCACCACCATGTCCTGGCAGTGGGGTAGGACTAACACACTCTACCACCACCATGTCCTGGCAGTGGGGTAGGACTAACACACTCTACCACCACCATGTCCTGGCAGTGGGGTAGGACTAACACACTCTACCACCACCATGTCCTGGCAGTGGAGTAGGACTAACACACTCTACCACCACCATGTCCTGGCAGTGGGGTAGGACTAACACACTCTACCACCACCATGTCCTGGCAGTGGGGTAGGACTAACACACTCCACCACCACCATGTCCTGGCAGTGGGGTAGGACTAACACACTCTACCACCACCATGTCCTGGCAGTGGGGTAGGACTAACACACTCTACCACCACCATGTCCTGGCAGTGGGGTAGGACTAACACACTCTACCACCACCATGTCCTGGCATTGGGGTAGGACTAACACACTCTACCACCACCATGTCCTGGCAGTGGGGTAGGACTAACACACTCTACTACCACCATGTCCTGGCAGTGGGGTAGGACTAACACACTCTACCACCACCATGTCCTGGCAGTGGGGTAGGACTAACACACTCTACCACCACCATGTCCTGGCAGTGGGGTAGGACTAACACACTCTACCACCACCAAAACCAAAGCTCCAAGGTTCTGTTTTAGCCTCCCTGCACATTGTAGGCACTTTCGACAATGAGAAGTTGTCAACATGGGCACTCTGAACAGTCTTCTGTGACGCAGCCTCATAGACAGCAGGGGGCGATGCATTGTGTGCTGTGCAAGACCTTAAGTGGGTTTAGACTGGACGAGATTGCCTTTGTTGCCCTTACACGTCAATGACCCTTGACTGGCCAACCCGCTATCGCCGGTTTGTGGTTTGTCCCATCTCAGGCCAGTGTCAGTAGGTACTTACCACTGCTGACCGCATGCTCTGACCCAGTCGTCTAATCGTAATATTTTTGGACCTTGTCAAAGTTGCTGAGGTCTCTACTCCTGCCTATTTCTCCTGCATCCAACACATTGACTGTGAGAACGGATTGTTCGCTTACCATCAAGGTAAATTGCTCCACCTGTGAGTAAACCCGTTGGCAACTCTACATCAGATTCAGTCTAAACCCCAGAGTAGCTAGTCTGCTGAGTACTTTTTCACTCCGAATACGGTATTTTACAGTTTATTCACTGGGATAATGCAAGTTACTATGAGCAAAAATATTAGATGTGCTTTTTGTTTTCAGGCTGTAATGCTACAAGAAGCGCCGGGAGAGGTCATTTTGACCCATGCATTTTTGTATAGGGAGGGTGTTGCTGACACCGGTAGATGACACATCGTGTGAGTCTTTGCTATGTCTATGAAACCATATGCATCAGAAGGACCAGGCTGTTCAGTCAGTGGCCGTTCACCTGTGTTTGGTCCGCCCACTCCAGGTGTTCATCATCGGTTTTGACCTCCTGCTGCCCAGACTACTCTCTGCCTGTCATCCACCTGTATCTACACCTCCAGCCTGTGTATTGACCTCATGCTTCACCGACTACTCTTGCTTTTATTAAAAAAAAGAAGTTTGGAACTCACCTGTGTCTGCATTTGGGTCTACCTCTGAGCGTGAAGCCTGATAGATCAAACAAAACCCAAAAACAGAGACACCTAAAAACTTGAACTAATTAACTAAATAAGGAGCAGCTGAGAATAGTAATTGAACCATAGCCCCTGCTGTAGTACGGGGGAGCAGCTGAGAATAGTAATTGAACCATAGCCCATGCTGTAGTACGGGGGAGCAGCTGAGAATAGTAATTGAACCATAGCCCATGCTGTAGTACGGGGGAGCAGCTGAGAATAGTAATTGAACCATAGCCCATGCTGTAGTACGGGGGAGCAGCTGAGAATAGTAATTGAACCATAGCCCATGCTGTAGTACGGGGGAGCAGCTGAGAATAGTAATTGAACCATAGCCCATGCTGTAGTACGGGGGAGCAGCTGAGAATAGTAATTGAACCATAGCCCATGCTGTAGTACGGGACACTGGGGTTTGGGGTGTAAAACATACTTGGGCATACTATTTTTGTCTAATATTTCAAAATATATATATTTTGGGCATTTTGACCTTCAGAATAGTTTATATTATTAAGTTAATAATTGTATTTTTACTTGTGTGTGTGTGTGTTGAGTGTGTATTAATGAACAAACATAATAAATATAATAATACATATTATTTTGTTGATGTGTGTGTCTGTTTGTGTGTGGAGAGACTGATGGGAAGTGACACTCAGGAAGATAAAAAGAGAGGCAGAGATCAGAGTTTGTCTAAATGCTGACCTAACAGGGTCACACACAGGACCAAGCAGGAGGAGGTTTTTACCCTTTATTTGAAATGGAAGAAAACAAAGAGCTCATTATTGTTTTCAAGACAGAAACTCATCTTGCAGAAAGGATTCACTATCAACATCTATGTACATATCACTGTACATCTTCTTCTCATTGATTTCAGTGGTTACAGTTTTTTTGAACCTACTGGTGATCATCTCCATCTCTTATTTTAAGCATCTCCACACTCAAACCAACCTGCTCATCCTCTCTCTGGCTACATCAGATTTCCTGGTGGGACTCATTGTGATACCAGCAATGACTGTAGCGGTACTGGAGCCATGCTGGGTTCTTGGGGAATATTTCTGTGCATTGCTTATTTATGCCACTTATACATGTACTTCAATATCTCTTGGCAATTTGGTGTTAATATCTATTGATCGTTATGTTGCTGTGTGTGATCCATTAATGTATCACTCAAAAATAACAACAACAAGAACTATGTGGTGTATAGCCATTGTCTGGTGTTGTTCAATCATATATAATGCTGTTCTTATAAAATTATCTGTAAATGAACAGGAACCCAGTAGATGTTTTGAAGAATGTTATTTTGTTCAAGGATTTGTCTGGAGTATGATACTTGACTTGTTATTACAATGGTTGTCCCTTGCTCTATTATAATAACACTTTATTTAAAAATATTTATGGTGGCCAGATTACAGGCCAGAAAGGTGTTATCAAATGGATCTGCTCAGGTGTCTGGTGGCACAACTGTACATGCAAATGCATCTGAGAAAAAAGCAACAAAAATTCTAGCTATTGTGATTTTTCATTATCTCATTTGTTGGATTCCAGTTTTTCATCCAATATATTTACTTAGCAAATGGTGATTCATCATTAGCTTTTGTAATATTTCTGCAACTTTTTAATTCTTTTATTAATCCTATAATTTATGCTTTCTTTTATCCATGGTTCAAAGTGACAGCCAAACGTATTTTAACATTAAAAATAAGTAATTCATAGTTACTACTTTTAAAGTCTGACAAATATACTCATAAAACATTTACATAGGTCGTTCTGGAATTTGAATGTACTTATACATTTTAATTACTGGTGTGAATTGCATATTATCATTATGGATGTGTGGGTATCGGCCGATACCGAGTACCGATCCGATACCAGTGTGTTTAAAAAAAGAGATCATACTACGCCTGCCCTGCATGACTGTGATATGATTATCAGTGTGTTAAGGCCTGGCTCAGGTTAAACCCTTTGTAAAACATGAATGAATAGAGCAAATGGAAGACATTTATTTTTAAATAGAACAGTAGAGCAACAGCAACTAAGTAATCATAATACAATATAATAATTATTAAAAAAACATTCAGTGCAACCACAATTTTGTTAAATAAAAAAGGCATTTAAATATAACAGTATAAAACAGTCCAACAATAAAACAGTCCAACAATAAAAAGGCATTTAAATCTTTAAATAGTGCAGTATTTAACAATAGTGTGCAACAACAACCTATAAAGCAAAAAATACAAATCAAAAGAGCAGCAGCTACACAGTAGCATTTTAGCAATTTAGTATTGCTCATAATTTCAAGAGCAAAGGCAGATTCTTCTTCAAGAAGATGAGCATTTCTGCCCTCTCTCCTCCTAGCCTGTTTCTTCTTGCATCAACAATGTTGGACGCTGCACTGAACAGTCTCTCACTGTCAACACTGGCACAAGGAGCACAGAGAAACTTTGCAGCAGTGGCGGCCAGGGTCGGAAAACGAATTTGGTTAACTCCCCAGTACTGGAATGGGCAGTCTGAGCGTGGGACCGTTTGTTCTGTCAAATATGTCTGTATTTGGACTTGTGTGCTTGTGCTACTTGCCCCACGGTCCTCATCATGCTCCTGCAGGATTTCCTCAAACAGGCATTTAAAGCTGCTCTTTCTGCTCCTGCTGCTGTCTGGCTGTGCTTCCATACGTGGAGCTTTATGGGGGTTTTCTGGCACTGTCTCTGCTCCCTCAGGTGTGGTCCTGCTCAGTTACGCCTCCATCTTCTCCACCTCTCGGGTCAGAGCATCCTTGGCATGCTTGATGTTGTCTGCTCCTGTGAAGTATCTAAAAACAATGACAAATGATAAATAAATGTCTTAATGTGTAAAATAGCAACCTCCTCCATAGTAGTTTTTAGTTGTAACATATTAATGCAATAGTAATCAATAATAATGCAATATCTAATTACCCAAAGTACCATTTCAAAATGTTGTTTATAATATAGACTCAGAATAAAAAAAATATTAGACATACCTGTCTTTGAATCTTGGGTCTAAAAGAGTGGCAACTGAATACAAGGCCTTGTTCTCGATGGTCTTGAATCTTTTCTGGACAGCCTCAAGAAGGGTTGTTTTCATGGTTTGTATACCTGTGTCCCCCTCGTTCTCCCGAGCAAGCAGGCATTTCAGCACTGTGAATGAGGGGATGACTTCAGCTGCGGAAGAGGTGGAGGAGCTAATCTGTTTGGTCAGTTCTTCAAATGGTGCCAGAACAGTGATTATTTTCTCCAGTAAAGCCCACTGGTTAGCCGTAAGGGTCACTGGCAGGTCGTGGTCAGCTCCATATGCTGAAATTGACCTCTTCTGCTCCAGTAAACTCTCAACCATATAGTAGGTACTGTTCCACCTCGTTGCTCTGTCTTGGTGCAGACGTTTGATGGTCATTTGGAGATCTTTTTGAATATTCTCCAGGCGTGTAGTAGCCAGTGGCGAGTGTTTGAAATGCGCGACTATCTTCCTACCATTCGCCAGCGCATCACTCACACTTCTCTGTGACAGTAGCCCTTCATGCACCACCAGCTGGAGAGTGTGGGCGAAGCATCCCAAACTTGGTACATCCATCTCGTCCATGGCTTTCTTCATGTTGCTAGCGTTGTCGCGCAAAACAACATGAACGTTGGACTTGGGGATTTTCCACTTTACTAGCATCCTCTCAATTGCTTCGGCAATTAATGTGCCAGTATGTGACCCTCGGAACTAGTTGGCGTGCAGCACCGCACTTCGAGGGGTAACAGTACCGTGGCTCCAAATGCTCCATTAAGCGGCGAAATCCCAAAATTTCGACAACAGACAGGGGTTGGTCATCCAGCACAATAAACTCCAAAATTTTGTCGGTTATCTTTGTTGCTTTTTGGCTGTCTTTAGGGAATTTATCTCGTCGCTTGAAGGCAGTTTCCAGAGTTTGCTGCTGCAGTTCGTCCTTCTTTTTCCCCTTAACTTTGGTATATTCGTTGTGCTCTTTAGCGTGACATGTCTTCAAATGTTTTATTAAGTTGCTGGTGTTGAAATTTGCAACACTCGTGCCACTCCTCGAAATTGCGTCTTTGCATATGTTGCATGTCGCCGTCTTACTGGTGGGTAAAGCCAATGTAAAGAACTGCCAAACCGCCGACATGATGCGCTAATGTTAGCCCCTCTAAAACAGCGGGGAAGTGCGCATGCGCATTGGTTCTCCCCGGCGTTCATTAGAAGAAACCCACCTCGCGAGTAGAGGTTGTTAGTTTTTTAGCTCGTTGCCTGTTGCCGTGCAAGTTGACTGTACTCACCAGAGGTTTATACAATAAACACGTCTGGCTTGGATTCGTGGACTCCTCACTCATTTCAACATATATGTCAATGGAGCTAACCAGTAAATGGATTCGTGCTATCGGATCGGTGCCTGGACTCCAGTACTCGCCGATACCGATGCCAGCATTTTCGTCAGTATCGGAGGCATTTCCGATACTGGTATCGGAATCGGAACAACTCTAATTAAAACCCCAGTGCGAACTTAACTGTTGTTATACAGCTATTCCCTATTAATGCCTGCTGTCAATTCACACAGTACATATGAACAAGACCAATTGGAGATAATGTTCATTGATGTCGAAATAAAATAGGTTGAATTCCATATGTGGAAAAAGCCGGCTGGCTGGGCTGCGTTCAACGACAATATTGTTTTGCGTCTGATGAAATCTTTCTTGAAGACAGGAAGAAATGTAACCACTTCCAATGTCTTCACCTCCTTTATTGGGTGGATGGGGGTTCTGGCTAATTGCTGGAAGTTGATTGTTTTCCTAATGATTATTTCTGAGATTTTGATAAAGGTTAAAATCGGAAATATCATATTTCATTTTATAAATTATTTTTTTCAGATTTATGTTAAAAAAATGTTTTATTAAATTCACAACTCTTGTGTATTTATTGTTTTGTGGTTTCATGAATTGCCCACTATGAAATTATTTGGAAAATAAAAGTTCTAATAAACAATGTGTCTTTGCTGACTCAATATGCGTAAAAATAAACAAATTCAATATCCTGACAATATTTTCTAAAATACTTTGAAAAGAGTTGGGTTGATTCTAAAATAATGGTACTAATAAGGCTTATCTATATAAACCTGGTTAAATCAAGGTTAAATAAAAAATAAATGTTTTGGTTAATTTTTTTTACGCACCAAATGGTGACACATGAGTAGAGTTACAGTTACTAAAGGTGGTGGAGTAGCAATCCCTGTAGTTCTTGCCTCATTTGAGTGCCAGTTTCGTTGTCAAATCACAACCGATTTCTATCGTACAAACTATGCTTGATTCCAAAGCACTGGGCCTATATTTTGAAGGTTGAAGGGCGTTTTTCCATCATGGGAGTTTGCCTCTGAGAGAATGCATATTGGGGTAGCATAGTGCGCCTGGCTGATGTGAGTTAAGCATGTTTGAAAGACGGTAATGTCACCATTATACCAGAAGTCGAAAATCAACTGCGGAAACCAAGTACACAAAGTTGGATATTTTTTTTAAGATATCCAAGACTTTGAGAAGGTTTGTCCTGGAAAAGGATGTTCCTTGAGCAGCTGGGAATGAGCCTTGTAACCTCAGCAATTCAATGGGAGCGACTTCCCCACACAGTAGTTTCTTAAAAATTTGTAAGAGCTGTTCTCTAAATCTTGTATATTTGAATTTAGTTAGAGAGGAGTAGAAAACTGAACTTTTCTCTCTTTAAGGCTGCAAGGCCAATGGACAGACTACTTGGACACAAACACACCCATTCCTGTCATGCATTACATCATGTTTTCAGAGATTATTTTTTTAATAATTTGTTCGTGTGCTCCTTTCCTTTTTTGTGTGAGTATAGGAGTTTGCTCACACATGGTGTGAGACTCTAAAGAGGGGAGGCACAGTCATTTTGTGAGGATAAAAAGAGGGGCAGAGCTCAGAATCTGTCAGAAGGCTGAACTGCCAGGGTCACACACATGTCCAGACAGGAGAAAGACCTCAGCATTTTACTATTTATTACAAATGATTGTTAATGAAGACTCTCAATATTGTTATCAAGACGGAAATTCTTCTTGCAGAAAGACTTCAATATCAACATATATCTATATAACTCTGTACACCTTCTTCTCATTACTTTCAGTGGTTACAGTATTTTTGAACCTACTGGTGATCATCTCCATCTCTAATATCAAGCAGATCCAAACTCCAACCAACCTGCTCATCCTCTCTCTGGCTGTGTCAGATCTCCTGGTGGGACTCATTGTGATACCAGCAATGACTGTAGCAATAATGGAACCATGCTGGCTTCCTGGGAAATATTTCTGTGCGTTGCTAATATACACCACCTTTCTATGTGAAAGTTCATCTCTCTGCAATTTGGTCTTGATGTCTTATGATCGTTATGTTGCTGTGTGTGACCCATTAAGGTACCCCTTGAAAATGACTGCAAGAATAACTGTGCGTTGTATATTTATTGCCTGGGGTTGTTGTATCACATACAATGCTGTTCTTACAAAAAACTATGTAAATGTTGAGGTACCCAGTAAGTGTTTTCAAGAATGTTATTTCTTTGAAGGACATTTCCTGGCTAGTATTTTTGATGTTGTAATTACAATGGTTATCCCTTGCTTTGTTATTTTAATCCTTTATTTGAAAATATTTATTGTTGCCAGATCACAGGCCAGACAGGTATTTTCAAGAAAGAATGCCAGTTCATCTCATGTTAAAATGGCAAAAGCAAATAAGTCTGAGAGAAAAGCAGCAAAAACTCTTGGTATTGTTGTTTTTAATTATGTACTTTTTTGGAATCCCATTGTTTTTTTGTTTTTTTTGTTTAACAATTACAAAATGGCATCATTTATTATCAGTTTTTTGCCACTAGTCAATTCCTTCATCAACCCTATAATTTATGCTTTCTTTTATCCCCAGATCCAAAAGTCAGTTAAACGTATTTTTACTCTGAAATAAACACATTTATAAATTTAATTTTACGATAAGTTGTTAATATTCCAGAAAATTCTAGTATCGTAGTAAATTCTAGTATTTTTTCTTTGTATGGTCTTTTATGTAACATTTCTGTGACAGTTACTTGCTCGGATTCTGGATTCATGTTGATCTTGATAAATTGGAATTGACGGAGAGTAGATCATTATAATTTAGTTCTGGTTTTAATAATAAAAGTCGGTGATGGTTCTATATTGTTTAACGACAAGAGTCTATTAAAAACGTCTTTCTGGTTGTGATGAATCTTTCTTGTTTGCATAACGTCATTGTCTAATGGTTATCTTGGAGCTCACTGCAGCTGGGTTTACAAAGGCAGTGAAAATCTGACATATTTTTTTCTTACTTATTCATTGTGGTGAATAGATCTGATGAAGTTGTTCAAATGAATAGTTAATGACAAAACAAAAATAACTACCTCAACATGCAGGCAATGCCTTTAGTATATAGTTCTGCTACAAAAGTGTGTTCAGTCCAAACTGCCTGAAGTGGCTATACACTGTAGCACAACATCCAAATGTACAAATTACTAATATTACCAATTATGGCTTATGTCATATTAAAACAATGCCTTAAGCCAAATCTCCATGTATCTAACAGCATATCTAGATGATTGAACAATGGTTACATATTTTCTATATATAGACAGGACTGGAATATACAAATGTGTTGGTACCTAAACAGCTGTTCACAGCATTTCTAATAACAATTGCTGACATTATTGAAAGCTATTGTGTCATCTATACCCGTCTGTCTTTTATATGTCTTAGACTAAAGCAAAGAAGCTGTTAACCGAGACGATTAATTGCAGATTCTAAAACATTCTAAAATGGCCTGGGCACTTTTGCTGGTACCCCTTAGAACGATATAATAAATAATAGGATTACAGTCCAAACAATACTTTTCTTTAACTTGTTATACCCATGTCTCCACTCTTGAAATCAGTCAGCTTTTTTAAATGGAGGATAGTCGTCACTGTGCTGTTTGGTATCATTGTGTGCAACACACTGAACATGGACCAGAGAAAGCAAAAAAGAAAGTTGAATAACGAGAGCAGAAAGAAAACAAGAGATTAATAGGGGAAAGCTAAAGGCTACAAGACGATCTTGAAGCAACTTGATGGTCTGGTGATATATGAAGTTTTAGGTCCCTGAAACTATAGCCAACCTCCCTGGGTGCGGCTGCAATCGACCCTAGATTGACGGATATTAGAAATAGGAGAAAAAAAAGATAGCTGCTACAAGAATATAAGATGAGGTCAAAGGAACATCAAGGTCTGATCACACCATATTTTTTTGAGATCTTTTTTTAGTATTTTAATGCTTTATTATGAGAGAGAAAGTGGGAAAGACAGAGAAGAGAGTGTGCTGAAATGACGCAGGCCAGAATCAAACCCACAAGCAGCAGTATATATGACCATTAGAGGCAGCACTATATATGACCTTCAGAGGCAGCGCTATATATGACCATCAGAGGCAGCGGTACACATGACCTTCAGAGGCAGCGCTATATATGACCATCAGAGGCAGCGCTAAATATGACTAGGAACTCTGCGACCCAGCTTGTGGGGACCGGCACTGGACTGCTGGTGAAAGGGCCCAGCACCGGCACACTGTAGAGGGGGACCACTTACGGCTTGCTGGAATTGGGGTCCGGCTCTGGCAGATTTTCCATAGCAGTGTGTGGCGTTACTGGCGACTCCAAGGTCGGGGTGACACTGGAACCACAGGTGCCCGGCATTTCCTCCGTCACACCGGGCGTGACTAGTGTTCTTGTGCCACCTACTGGCAGGGTCCAGTGCGTGGGCTATCCTCCGCAGTCCTCTTAGAACACCATGGCGCCTCCGGGGTGCTCTCTTGCTCTCTCTATAGGAGAACTGACGTGAACCCCCTTAATAGTCCAGCGTGGAAACAAAACCCTCACTATTCATGACATAATCTTGTTCCATTTTCCAAAGTGTTACGTTTCCCCTTCTAGGCTAGGGTACGCAACCCCCGTTTCCGTGAGCCCCTGTTGAGTGGTATGCAAAGGTGTAGGGTCGAGGGTGCAAATAAGGACAACCAACACAAGTCTGTCGTTAATAAACCAAGGAGTTTATTTGTCTCCTTAATATAACGGTAGGGAAAAAGGGCTGAGCGGAACCAAAGCAAAGAACGTAACATAAACGGGCAACACTTCCCTAAACTTCACTAAATTCCCCCCCCCCCTTTAACCTAACCAGAGCACAGATGAGGCTCTCTAACAAAAATACAGGGGGTGGTCCGCACAGGTCTTGCCTAGTGTGTTTAGACAGAGGTCTGCTACGGGAGATGTAAACCCATGGGCCTCTTGCCTAACACATTCCCTTTTCCCCTGAAACAGAAGAAAAAAAGTAATTAACTCAAATAATAAAGATGCCTGGTTACAGACAATCAACCAAACAAATACACGACAGATGACAAACACAATATTAATACACCAAAACACATGTACCATGAACAGCAATAAAACACCAAAACACACCTCTAACAATAAGTACTCTCTCTATGTTCACAGTACTCACTATACCGAAAAGGACCGACAGAGCTCCAACACAAGAGATCCACAGAGAGAGACTCTCCCCTGAACACCAGGCTTAAATAGCCACAGACACAGCTGCATCCACTGATGAAGAAGGGCGGAGTCCGGTCCTCAATCAGGAAGGTGATTACCCAATCCGCTGCTTGGGGAGGATATGAGCCATGTCTGCAACAGAATACAACCAAACACACACAGAACACACAAACTCCCTGGGGAACGTAACACAAAGGCATTGTATGGAGGACCCATCAAGTATGTTATGGATGATGACCAGGGGGCGGCGTTGTCAAGTCATCTAACTGGGTGAAGTGTAGAAGGAGCGTGAATATGTTCGTTTTGGCGTTTATTAAACAAAACAACTATGTAGCATGAACGGAAAAACTATACATTAAATAAAAGTGCCCGAATGCGACTTATACAAAAAAAACACATACAACACAGCTTCTACTAACACAACGCTCACCTACAACGACACGTAACATTATATTAATAACAAGCACCTGTGAACCTAACCAGTGACGTTAAAAAGCCCGCTGATTCACTAACCTATGCCCGGTGCTTAGCTAAACCCAAAACAGCTGTGCTTCTAAACAACATCTCCGCTAACAACCCTGTGACAACACAGCTCACCCATATATGACAGTACTCCCTCGCAAAGGTTGGGCTCCCAGACGGAACAGGCCTAACCCTATAATATCCATGGGCCTGGTGGAGTGTCTCCCATACCTCTACCACCCTGGGCCTGGTGGAGTGTCTCCCATACCTCTACCACCCTGGGCCTGGTGGAGTGTCTCCCATACCTCTACCACCCTGGGCCTGGTGGAGTGTCTCCCATACCTCTACCACCCTGGGCCTGGTGGAGTGTCTCCCATACCTCTACCACCCTGGGCCTGGTGGAGTGTCTCCCATACCTCTACCACCCTGGGCCTGGTGGAGTGTCTCCCATACCTCTACCACGCTGGGCCTGGTGGAGTGTCTCCCATACCTCTACCACCCTGGGCCTGGTGGAGTGTCTCCCATACCTCTACAACCCTGGGCCTGGTGGAGTGTCTCCCATACCTCTACAACCCTGGGCCTGGTGGAGTGTCTCCCATACCTCTACCTGGTTGAGCGGCTTCCCCACACAGCAGCTTCATAAATACTTGTCGAAGATGTTCTGGGATCTATATCTTTTTATATATTTGAATTTATCTAGAGACGAGTAGAAAACAGACCTTTTTTCTCTGTAAGCCTGCAAGGCCAAAGGACAGACTACTTGGACACAAACACACCCAATACTGTCATACATTACATCATGTTTTTTCACAGATATTTTTTTTATCGTTTGTTTGTGTGCTCCTTTCCTTTTTTGTGTGAGTATGGGAGTTTGCTCACACATGGTGTGAGACTCTAAAGAGGGGAGGCACAGTCATTTTTGTGAGGATAAAAAGAGAGGCAGAGCTCAGAATCTGTCAGAAGGCTGAACTGACAGGGTCACACACATGTCCAGACAGGAGAAAGACCTCAGCATTTTACCATTTATTTCAAATGATGATGATCGTTAATGAAAACTCTCAATATTGTTATCAAGATGGAAATTCTTCTTGCAGAAAGACTTCAATATCAACATCCATCTATATAATGCTGTACACCTTCTTGTCATTACTTTCAGTGGTTACAGTATTTTTGAACTTACTGGTGATCATCACTATCTCTAACATCAAACATCTCCACACTCCATCCAACCTGCTCATTCTCTCTCTGGCTGTTTCAGATCTCCTGGTGGGACTCATTGGGATACCAGCAATGACTGTAGCAATAATGGAACCATGCTGGCTTTCTGGGAAATATTTCTGTGCGTTGCTAATATACACCACCTTTCTATGTGAATGTTCATGTCTCTGCAATTTGGTCTTGATGTCTATTGATCGTTATGTTGCTGTGTGTGACCCATTAAGGTACCACTTGAAAGTAACAACAAGAAGGACTATGTGTTGTATATCTATTTCCTGGTGTTTTTCAATCATGTATGATGGTGTTTATCTAAAAGTCAATGTAAATGTTGAAGTACCCAGTAGATGTTTTCAGGAATGTTATTTCTTTGAAGGACATTTCCTGGCTAATATTTTTGATCTTGTACTTACAATGGTTATCCCTTGCTTTGTTATTATAATCCTTTATTTGAAAATATTTATTGTGGCCAGATCACAGGCCAGACAGGTATTTTCAAGAAATAATGCCAGATCATCTTGTGTTAAAATGGCACAAGCAAATAAGTCTGAGAGAAAAGCAGCAAAAACTCTTGGTATTGTTGTTTTTAATTATCTACTTTTTTGGAATCCCATAGTGTTTTTGTTTTCTTTGTTTAACAATTACAAAATGGCATCATTTATTATCAGTTTTTTGCCACTATTCAATTCCTTCATTAACCCTATAATTTATGCTTACTTTTATCCCCAGATCCGAAAGTCAGCTAAACATATTTTAACTCTGAAATAAACACATTTATAAATTTCTTTTTACAGTAAGTTGTTAATATTATGGTATATTCTACTATTTAATTGTTCTTTGTATTGTATTTTTTATCTAACATATCTGACAGTTACTTGCTGCATTGATGGATTCATGTTGATCTGCCTAAATTGAAATAACAGAGAGTAGACAAATGTATAACTTAGTTGAATAAAAAATAAAATAGAATCTGGTTTTAAATTGCAAAAACTAAAGTCGGTGATTATTTAATGACAAGCATCTATTCTAAACTTAGTCTTTCTGGTTGTGATGAATCTGTGTAGTTGTTGCTTAACGTCATTGTCTAATGGTTATCTTGGTACACTGCAGCTGGTTTTACATAGGCAGTTCAAATCTGACATTACTTTTTTTTTTCTTACCTATTTATTGTTGTAAAAAGATCTGATGGAGTTGTTGAAATTAATAGTTAATGACAAAACAAAAATAACCTTACTCAAAATGCAGGCAATGCCTTTATCTAGTTACAGAGTGAATTCACAAAGTATTCAAGAACAGTGTACTTTTTCATTCTTCATTTAACACATGTCTTCAGCATGAATTTCATGGACTGGAAAATACAGATGTGTTGGTGCCTTTACAGCTCGTCTCAGCATTTGTAATGACTTTTGTGACATTTAAAGCTATTGCTTCATTCATACCTGCTGTTTTTATATGTCATAGAATAAAGCAAAGAAGATGTGTAAAGAGATTATTTATTGCTGACTCTACAAAGATTTTCTTAATGGTGTTAATTGCACTTTTGCTGGTTCCCATAGAAAAGATAATAAATAATAGGACTTTAGTGATTTTCTAAAAGAATACAATTACTGTACAAGACTACCTCCAAGCAACTTAGTGGAACTGTGACAATTAATATCATGAAGTTTAAGGTCCATGAAACTATCCGGTTGTTAAGTCTGTTGTCATGCGTGACGTTTAGCCTCTTCCGGGTCCAAACGCTCCGCTCGTCCAAATCCTACCATCAGAGGCAGCGTTATATATGAATAAAAATTTGACATTTCACACAAGCCAGGTAATTTATTTATTATACATATTTATTATTTATTATTAATCACATCTATAATATCACAAATATTACATATTTATGATTATAGTTTGTAGGCCCTTCATGCTACACACACATAATTCGATCCGGGTCCAGGGTCATGCCAAGGTTTCTCACAGTTTTTTTGTTACTGCACTACCGGTCTTCTTTCATGCTCCACCAGATGTTTTACTGGACATTGGCTTGCTTCTAATAAACATTCAATACAGCAACTTCACATATTATTATTATACAAACACTCACCAACAATGTAACGTGACTATATTCAATTCTCAGCAAAGTGTTAACTTGCTAGCAACCCTTTATAGCCCAACTAATCACCCTGCTAATGCTAACCACCAACAGCCGTGTTCAGAAAGTAAACAGACCCAATGTGACACTGAAGCTGTGCCGTGTGGAAACAAAACCCTCACCACTCGCGACAGTATCACCCTCTAAAGGGCAGGCTTTCAGATAGCCCAGACAAAGTCTTTAAATGAATAGGGGAGGGCAGGAAACTGCGGCGGCTTAGTCGGTGGCCGACTACTGTTCACTGTCCGACCCTTAGTCGGCCCGGGCCAGCGGGTCCAGCCCATTCCGGTCATAGGCGGGTCCATTTCTTTCCCGACCGACACGGAGGTGGCCGGCAGGGAGGAAAATTCCTCCAGAAGCTTTGGCGGATGGGGACATAGACACTCCTCCTGTAGTTCAGACCGAGGGGAGAGGGCCCATTTGAGGAACTCAGGCGGAGTGGGGCGGGGCCACTCTAGAAACTCAGGCTGAGGGAGGGTGGGCGACTCCAGGAACTCATGCTGAGGGGGAGGGGCCACTCCAGGAACTCATGCTGAGGGGGGAGGAGCCACTCCAGGAACTCTGCGACCCAGCTTGTGAGGACTGGCACTGGACTACTGGTGAAAAAGCCTAGCAACGGCACACTTTAGAGGGGGACCACTTACGGCTCGCTTGAATTGGGGTCCGGCTCTGGCAGCTTCTCCATTGCAGTTTGTGGCGTTACTGGCGACTCCAAGGTCGGGGTGACACTGGAACCACAGGTGGCTTTGCCCGGCGTTTCCTCCGTCTCACCGGGCGTGACTACTGTTCCTGTGCCACCTACTGGCAGGGTCCAGTGCGTGGGATATCCTCCACAGTCCTTTTAGAACACCACATTAGCCTAACCCCAAAAGTTTTTGGGGGGTGCCTTCGGGGTGCTCTCTTGCTCTCTCTATAGGAGAACAGCCGTGCACCCCCCTAATATTCCCGCTTGGAAACAAAACCCTCACTACTCATGACATAATCTTGTTCCATTTTCCAAAGGCATTGTATGGAGGACCCATCAAGTATGTTATTGATGATGACCAGGGGGCAGCATTGTCAAGTCATCTAACTGGGTGAAGTGTAGAAGGAGCGTGAATATGTTCATTTTGGTGTTTATTAAACAAAACAACTACGTAGCATGAATGGAAAAACTATACATTAAATGAAAGTGCCCGATTACAAAAAAACACATACAACACAGCTTCCACTAACACAACGCTCACCTACAACGACACGTAACATTATATTAATAACAAGCACCTGTGAACCTAACCAGTGACGTTAAAAAGCCCGCTGATTCACTAACCTATGCCCGGTGCTTAGCTAAACCCAAAACAGCTGTGCTTCTAAACAACATCTCCGCAAACAACCCTGTGACAACACAGCTCACCCATATATGACAGTACTCCCTCGCAAAGGTTGGGCTCCCAGACGGAACAGGCCTAACCCTATAATATCATGGTAGGTAGGGCGGCAGGGGAGGAGGCAGGCACACACTAAGGAGGTGGGTCAGCAGTGGTTCTCCCCTGCAATGTTCTCCACCATGGAGGCATTTTTTTTGTTCTCCTCACCCATCTGTCTAGCAGTGCGGAGGTCAGCGGCAAGGACGGCAGAGGAAGGAGCCTTTTGTCCAGGCACGCAGGTGGAGGAAGAGGCCACACCTCCAGACCCACCAGGTTGTTGGAAGGCGGGAACCGGTTCTGGCACGCTGTAGGCAAAATAACAAAGGTAGCGACGCAGCCTCTTTAGGTGCACTGTGAATCCCTCAGCATGCACTGCACGAAAAATGAAACAATACCACACAAAGACACGACCAAATACAGGGAACCTTTATACAATTACTAACGAGGGAATGGACACCAGGTCTGTGTAAATGACGAGACAGACAAGGTAATGATGAGGGGCGGTGGCACTTGTGCCGTTGACGCCGGCAGAATAGCTTCAGAAGATTTGTACCAGTGCTACTCAGACAAAACTAAATCTTATCAGAGTGTGCATATCTCTTCACAACCCTGCACAGGACACAATTTCACAAAGAAAAAAGAGATTAATTCAGACAAAATCAACAAACTTTCAAACTAAATATGCATTGTTGAAAGCAGTGTTTATTAATCTAGACATTTATGACGAGTGAGAGACAAACTGGTGGTCATAAAAAGAGAGGTATGGGAGAAGTGAGTGTCTGCCGTACCTCTAGCACCCTGGGCCTGGTGGAGTGTCTGCCATACCTCTACCACCCTGGGCCTGGTGGAGTGTCCCCCATACCTCTACCTGGTTGAGCGGCTTCCCCACACAGCAGCTTCATAAAAACTTGTCAAAGCTGTTCTGGGATCTATATCTTGTATATTTGAATTCATCTAGAGACGAGTAGAAAACAGACCTTTTTTCTCTTTAAGGCTGCAAGGACAAAGGACAGACTACTTGGACACAAACACACCCAATCCTGTCATACATTACATCATGTTTTTTCACAGATATTTTTTTAATAATTTGTTCGTGTGCTCCTTTCCTTTTTGTGTGAGTATGGGAGTTTGCTCACACATGGTGTGAGACTCTAAAGAGGGGAGGCACAGTCATTTTTGTGAGGATAAAAAGAGAGGCAGAGCTCAGAATCTGTCAGAAGGCTGAACTGACAGGGTCACACACAGGACGAGACAGGAGAAAGACCTCAGCATTTTACCATTTATTTCAAATGATGATGATCGTTAATGAAGACTCTCAATATTGTTATCAAGATGGAAATTCTTCTTGCAGAAAGACTTCAATATCAACATCTATCTATATAACTTTGTACACCTTCTTCTCATTTCTTTCAGTGGTTACAGTATTTTTGAACTTACTGGTGATCATCACTATCTCTAACATCAAACATCTCCAGACTCCATCCAACCTGCTCATCCTCTCTCTTGCTGTGTCAGATCTCCTGGTGGGACTCATTGGGATACCAGCAATGACTGTAGCAATAATGGAACCATGCTGGCTTTCTGGGAAATATTTCTGTGCGTTGCTAATATACATCATCTTTCTATGTGAAATTACATCTCTCTGCAATTTGGTCTTGATGTCTATTGATCGTTATGTTGCTGTGTGTGACCCATTAAGGTACCACTTGAAAGTAACAACAAGAAGAACTATCTGTTGTATATCTATAGCCTGGTGTTTTTTGATCATATATGATGCTGTTTATATAATAGTCAATATAAATGTACAGGTACCCAGTAGATGTTTTCAGGAATGTTATTTCTTTGAAGGACATTTCCTGGCTAATATTTTTGATGTTGTACTTACAATGGTTTTCCCTTGCTTTGTTATTATAATCCTTTATTTGAAAATATTTATTGTGGCCAGATCACAGGCCAGACAGGTATTTTCAAGAAAGAATGCTAGTTCATCTTGTGTTAAAATGGCAAAAGCAAATAAGTCTGAGAGAAAAGCAGCAAAAACTCTTGGTATTGTTGTTTTTAATTATGTACTTTTTTGGAATCCCATTGTGTTTTTGTTTTTTTTGTTTAACAATTACCAAATGGCATCATTTATTATCAGTTTTTTGCCACTAGTCAATTCCTTCATCAACCCTATCATTTATGCTTTCTTTTATCCCCAGATCCGAAAGTCAGCTAAACATATTTTAACTCTGAAATAAACACATTTATACATTTCATTTTAAGTTGTTAATATTAAGTAAGTTGTTAATATTCTTGAATATTCTAGAATTTAATTGTTCTTTGTATTGTATTTTTTATGTAACATATCTGACAGTTACTTGCTGTATTAATGGATTCATGTAGATCTGCCTAAATTGAAATAACAGAGAGTAGACAAATGTATAACTTAGTTGAATAAAAAATAAAATTGAATCTGGTTTTAAATAACAAAAACTAAAGTCTGTGATTATTTAATGACAAGCATCTATTCTAAACGTAGTCTTTCTAGTTGTGATGAATCTGTGTAGTTGTTGCTTAACGTCATTGTCTAATGGTTATCTTGGTACACTGCAGCTGGTTTTACATAGGCAGTTCAAATCTGACACATTTCTTTTTTTTATTACCTATTCATTGTTGTAAATAGATCTGATGGAGTTGTTGAAATTAATAGTTAATGACAAAACAGAAATAACCTGACTCAAAATGCAGCCAATGCCTTTAATATCTAGTTATAGAATTAATTCACAAAGTATTCAATAACAATGTACTTTTTCATTCTTAATTTAACACACATCTTCAGCATGAATTTCATTGACTGGAAAATACAGATGTGTTGGTGCCTTGACAGCTCTTCTCAACATTTCTAATGACATTTGTGACATTAAAAGCTATTGCTTCATTTATACCTGCTGTTTTTATATATCATAGAATAAAGCAAAGAAGATGTGTAAAGAGATTATTTATTGCTGATGTAACAGAGTTAGATATGTAGTGCAATTGTTATTATGATTTTCGCCAAAACAACTGAACAGCCTTATTTAATAATTGTAAATGGAGCCCCCTTTGGCCATTTGGTGTATTACACGTCTGTTGCATTAGTCTCGCGTTACTTCCCTACCTGATCAGAGAAGTTGTGTACTTTTGATCGGGTAGGTTCGGTGTACAAATGCTCCGACCATTTAGATCAATTATTTTGCTATGCTGTAAATGTTAACGCCAAATTGTAAGAGAAGTTGTGTACTTTTGATCGGAAATAAAAGGAAGAAGAGTTTCAACATTTCGCCTCCGGTCTCCTAATATCTGACCATTGGTACACTGGTGCCGTGACCTCGTGATTCCAGATCAGCTTGATGCAGATCGTCGCGCCGTGGGAGCTGCGTAGAATTTCAGGCGAACAGTCTGTACTTTAGCTTTGAGTTTGGTCAGGTACTCAGGACTGACATGTCTCTTTGACAGAGTGTTTTAAGTGGACTGTTGTGGTTACATTTCAAAGTCTGGTCATTATATTATTATTATTTTTTTCATCACCATATATATATATATATATTTTTTTTTTCATTCTGGGTTGTGGTGTGATGGCCAGTGAACTGAAACAAGACGATAGGTCTGACATTAGCCGTTTCCCTCTAGGGAGGGGTAGAGGTCTGGTGGGTGGTTATTTGATGTCTAGGGAGTCTGTTGGGATGGATATAGGTGCTTCCCCTGTGTTACCGGCGGGAAATAGAGGGTTAGAGTCGAAACAGGGCTCGACGGAATTTGCTGGACGTGGGTCTCAGGATGAACTGCATCATTCGACCCCTGGGGAAGAAAATGCCACATTACATCAATTGACTGGGTTGATCTCAATGTTAGGCTCGCAGATAGGTGAGTCTATTACAGCCTCACTTGTTTCTAGTGGTGTTATTAGTGGGGTTGGTGGGGGTAGTTCTCCTGTTCACCGTACAAATGACGCACAGTTCAGTCTGCATGATGTCATGAACACCCAGTCTAGTGGGGGTGCCAACACACTTAGTGATAACACGCACGTTAACATTATTGTTCAGTCTGATAAGGAACCTGTCATTTTCAGGGGTGATAATACCGACAAATGCACAGTGATCGAATGGATCGAGTTGATGAAAGCTTACATCAAGAAACGGAAGTGTGAGGGGTCATTGCAGACAGAAGTTGTAATGGGGAGGTTAATGGGGAAAGCCAGGGATGTAGTTAAGATAGGCCTGAGGAGTAACTCCTCACTTCAGGCTTCATGCACTCCAGATTGCATATATAGCATGCTGACACAGTATTTCAGTAGCACATCCTCGTGCCTGCCCCTTCAGGATTTTTACTCGACTCTGCCCACTCGGAGAGAGAACCCGTTGATTATTGGCTACGCCTTAACAAGGCCGCTGATGTAGCTGAGGAGGGCCTGAAGCGTCAGGGCAGACGCATGGAGAATATGGGAGGAGAGATTGCCAAGATGTTTGTGAAGCACTGCCCAGATCTAGAGCTTGCGTCTGTGTTCAAATACAAACAGATACACGAATGGACAACGAAGGAGATTCAGGAAAGGGTGGATGAGTATCAGCGTGAACAGGTGTCTTCGACGAAAGTCCATGTACCGGAGACTCATGCAGCTACACTGGGTTGTCATGAAACACACACGGAGTCCCGCAACACTTCCATCATGGAGGCGTCGTGTGCCAATGTCCCCTCTCCTCCGGTTCTTTCCTTATTGGGCGTGTCGTCTCTTTCACCCTCATCCACCCTGCCTCAGGACCAACAGCATTCTCTCTCTCCCGTCTCTCAGTGTCGACAGTCGTGTGCGCCGCCCATGCCTCAGCACCAACGACAAACTCTTCCTCCGCTGCCGCAGTCTCAGAGGCTGTCCCCATCCTTCGCACCACGGGACCAGTTGTTGCTAGGTCAACAGTCGGGCAACGATGCTATGCTAGGTGAGATGATGTCGATGCTCAGGGAGCTGTTGTCTAACGTACAGGCTGGACAGGCAAGGCCCGCCGTGCGCCGAGGGGGCAGACAGTTCCGTGGCCAGCCTCATGTCCATGCAACAAGTTGTCAGGTCTGTAATGATAAGGGCCACACCACTGAGTCACACTGCCGGTCTGACCGTCTTTGCTTCACATGTTTCAAACCCGGCCACGCAAGCCGGTCGTGCCCTGGCCAGTTTCCAGCTCATAGCAACTTGCAGGGAAACTAGTTGGCCTGTGCGCGGCGGGGGGCCGTACAGGTTTTAACAGGAACTCCCACGCTATTGATACAGCTGAGCCGGTTAACGAAGTGAAAAATTTGGATAAGCCGGTGACTGTCGTCATTCAGAACACTCAAAAACTCAGGAGCAATGACAGTCTGTTTTATACCCCTGTTAAAGTTGAAAACGAAGTGACTCTTGGTGCTATGTTAGATAGCGGTTCAATGGCCTGCTCAGTGAGTGCAGAGGCGTGGAAGAAATTGATCAATGCGGGTGTTCAGCTGAACAACCAAGAGATGACCGACGTTGTCTTTGTTGGGTGCGGAGGCGTGCGTGTGAAGCCAGAGTCTGTGGTAAACCTAGATATGACAGTGTACGGGTGCAGAGTGTTGGTACCCACCTTCGTTGTACGGAATCAACAAGATGAACTAATCATCGGCTCAAATGTCATAAGGCATGTGATCCGTCAATTCAAATATGATGCAAGCTACTGGAAGGCCGTGTCATCTACTAGCTCAGGTGGCCAAGACCGTCATCAGTTTCTCTCCCTCCTTGCTGGCTTGGAACGTTGGTCTGATGATGAAGAACCAGACAGGGTTGGAACGGTCAGATGCAACAGAGCCGTCACCTTGCCGGCCGGCAGCGAGTTTCTAGTCTGGGGCAAGCTTCCCAGGGATGTCAAGGTATCTCCAGGCAGCACTGTTATGACTGAGCCGACATCGTCTCATGCTGCACCCAGGGGCATCATGGTCGCCAGAGTCGTAACTCCACTCTGGGGCGACAGGTGGGTCCCCCTAAAAATAATTAACGTCTCGGACAGCCCTGTCACGCTGCGGAGGAACGCCAAGCTCGCTGACGTCTGCACTTGTCTAGCATTGGAGGACATGGGAGCTCAGGAGCTCAGTGCCGCTCAACAGGTCATGTCTACCGGCACTGCAGGACCGTCAGCGACAATGGAAAATGTCAAGCCTATGCGGGAGAGGCTGGAGCGTGTTGGCCTGAGAGACCTGGATCTTGAGTCTTGTGACGTGGCGGCGGAGTGGCGAGCCAAATTGGCGGACCTCGTGGTCAAATACGAGGACATCTTCTCCCACCATCACCTGGACTGTGGCGAGGCCAAAGAGTTTGTGCATCGGATTCGGCTCACTGACGAGAGGCCGTTCCGGTTGCCCTACCGGCGTGTCCCACCTGCTGAATATCAGAAGCTCCGCCGGGTCATCAGTGAGATGGAGGAGAAGGAGATAATCAGGAAGTCCACCAGCGAGTTCGCTTCACCTCTCGTTTTGGTGTGGAAGAAAAATGGTGACTTGCGGGTGTGCACAGACTTCAGATGGCTTAACAAACGGACGCTCAAGGATGCCCATCCTCTTCCCCACCAAGCTGACTGTCTGGCTGCCCTGGGTGGGAACACATTCTTCAGTACAATGGATCTAACATCCGGCTTTTACAACATGCCGTTGCACGAAGACGATCGTAAATACTCTGCGTTCACAACGCCCATGGGCTTGTACGAGTACAACAGACTACCACAAGGCCTGTGTAACAGCCCAGCCAGTTTCATGAGGATGATGACTAGCATATTCGGTGACCAGAACTTCCTTAGCTTGCTATGCTACCTGGACGATTTGCTGGTGTTTGCGCCGACCGAGGCGTTGGCTCTTGAAAGGCTAGAGCTAGTCTTTAGTCGGCTTCGCCTACACAACCTGAAGTTGGCCCCAAAGAAGTGTTGGCTGCTCAGGAGGTCCGTGAAGTTTTTGGGACACATCATTGATGAGTCAGGGGTGTCAACAGACCCAGCGAAAGTTGAGGCCGTAAACACAACGGTGACTACAGACCTGATGGAACTTGATGGAGTGACCCCGTCTCAAACTCGCGTGAGGTCCTTCTTGGGAATGGTGAATTATTACCAACATTTTGTGCCCAACTACTCCACGATGGCTAAGCCTCTCTTCGACCTCTTGGCTGGTCAAAAGCAGAAACACAAGGGGAGGCCCCGCGGTAAACGTCCTGCTCTGCTTAGGAGGTTGACCCCTGCTGATTGGACGCCAGACCATCAGAAAGCTTTTGAGGAATTGAAGACTGCGTTACTGACCTCAGTGGTCTTAGCGCACCCAGACTTCACACGTCCCTTCATCATGTCCACCGACGCCTCTTTGGATGGCTTAGGGGCAGTTCTGTCGCAGGTTCAGGACGGTGACAAGGTGGCCCGTCCAGTGGCCTTCGCTAGCAAATCCCTTTCGAGGGCTCAGAAGAGGTACCCGGCCCATCGTCTGGAATTCCTAGCATTAAAGTGGTCAGTGTGTGATAAGTTTAGCCATTGGCTTAAGGGTCATTCCTTCACTGTGTGGACGGATAACAACCCTCTCACGCACATTATGACCAAACCACGCCTGGACGCCTGCGAGCAGCGCTGGGTGGCAAAGTTAGCATCCTATGCGTTCGATATCAAGTACATTCCGGGCCCCAGGAACACTGTCGCAGACGCACTGAGTCGACGGCCCTTCGTGAAGCCAGCTGCTGGGAGACAGCTGCTCCAGGACCCCTACAGTGAGCTCCTGGCCAAGGCAGTCCCTGTTTCAGCTGATATCGTCCAGGACGCCTTTAGGCAGTCTGCCACCCAGGATTGCTTGGGCTGTGACGATGGGATGCACTATGTGTCCGAAGGTGTCAAGGACCGGTCCTTCTCCAAGGAAGAAGTCTCCGCCATCCTTGAGACCCACAATCTGTGGGAGTCAGGTGCCAGGGTGCGGGCTGTCGACGTACTCCAACAGCTCCCACAGTTGGTTCTCACCGATGGAGAGCCTCAGCTTGCATTCACAGAGAGAGACCTGCGTGAAGGGCAGTTGAGTGATCCTGTCCTTTCCAGGGTGCTGCATTACGTGGGCCGTGGCCGCCGTCCGTCCAGGAGAGAGAAGTCCAGGGAGCCAGCAATGGTTGTCAGGTACATGAAACACTGGGAGAAATTGACCACTTGTGATGGCATTCTCTACAGGGTGTCCAGGGATCAGGTGTCCAAAAAAAAAAAGGCACCAGTTGGTGGTCCCTGACTCATTTAAACCTGAGGTCCTAAAGGGGATCCACGACTGTGCCGGTCATCAGGGGCAGTTCAGGAGTTTGAGCTTGGCCCGCCAGCGGTTCTTCTGGCCTCATATAGACAGGGACGTTAAAGAATATGTCCGCCACTGCCAAAGGTGTGTAATCAGCAAGACTGCTGATCCTGAAGGACGGGCGCCCTTGGAGAGTATAAAAACGTCTTCCCCCCTGGAAATTGTATGCATAGACTTTTGGACCGCTGAGGATTCGAATAACAAGTCCGTTGATGTGTTGGTGGTTACGGACCATTTTACCAGGCTGGCGCATGCCTTCCCTGCCGTGATCAATGTGCCAAACAGGTGGCGAAACAACTCTGGGATAGGTACTTTTGCGTATATGGTTTTCCTGAAAGGATTCACTCTGACCAGGGGCCTCGTTTGAAAGCCACTTGATCAGAGAGTTATTGAAGGTCGCCGGTGTGAGGAAGTCCCGAACCACTCCGTACCATCCAATGGGCAACGGCAGTGTGGAGCGCTTTAACAGGACGTTGGGGAACATGATCCGTGCCCTCCCACCTGAAGCTAAACATGACTGGCCCCGACACCTTCAGACGCTGACGTTCATGTACAACTGCACGGTGCATGAAACCACGGGCTTTCCTCCCTTTTACCTTATGTATGGTAGAGTCCCGCGCCTGCCCGTTGACATTCTTTTCAAAAACATCCTGAGGGATCCAGAGATTAGCAGTTACGATCGCTATGTGGTGTCTCTGACCAAAGACTTGCAAGAGGCTATGGCTATCGCTCAGGAACATGCCAACAAAGAGCAGAATCGACAGGCTGAGCTCTATAATCGTCGTGGAAAAG
Source organism: Dallia pectoralis (assembly GCA_029465975.1). Taxonomy (NCBI): domain Eukaryota; kingdom Metazoa; phylum Chordata; class Actinopteri; order Esociformes; family Umbridae; genus Dallia; species Dallia pectoralis. The sequence continues at coordinate 3,464,343 of CM055738.1, read as the reverse complement.
GGAAGCTGATTGCTGTGGGTGATCGTGTCCTGGTGTCCAACAAGAGAGAGAGAGGGAACGTAAGACTGCGGACCGTTGGGAGTCCGCAGTGTATACTGTTGTCGGCATTAATCCCTCCACTCACACCTACCGGATTAGTCACCCGGAAACAGGCCAAGAAAGACTTGTTCATCGCAACCTGCTGATGCTTGTTAACTTCCTGCCCGTCGATGCAGACAGTGTTTCGGATGGAACCTTTGTATCCTCAGACGAGGAAGAGTCGAGCAACATTGCTGTTGCAGATGTTTCATTGCCGGTGGCGGGTAGGGAGGTTGCTGGTAGAAGGACTCGGGAGTGGATCGACAACCTGACTGCTGTGAGTGCGGATGTCCACGCAGAGTGTGACTCCCCAGAAGACGTCTTGAGTTTGGGCGACGAGTCTGAGCTCACAGCGGCAAGTTCTGAGTGTGGCTTCTCTCACGCCCCCCCGGCGAGCTTTAGGAGTACAAACACACACAACGCAGAGCACTTAGATGATGTACATAGTGAGGGGCCACTCTCTGTTCAATCGGGTTCTAACACCTTACACGCAGTTAGGACTCGTGTTGGGCGTATAGTGAAACCAGTCAACCGTCTCCTGTGCCAGATGTCCATACAGGGTATTGTAGGTGACGCTAATTCTGAGTCAGTGGTTTAGATGGCCTAGTGAATCCGGGGGTCTTGATGTGACGTCGCTGTGTTTTGGTAGGGCATGGCTCCACGTTCTGTGAGTTGGAGTCCCGGTATAGGGACTTAGGTTTATCCGTGGGACTCGGTTTGTGTGGGGTGTAGTCTGCACCCTACTTCCAGGAGTTGGTAGGGAGTTTTGTGGCACTCTCCTTCCACTTCATCCCTTTTTGGGATACTTTTATTGTTGGAGTGTATGTGTAACCGTGTCATACGGGTTTAATTGGTTATTTTTGATTGAAACAGGTAGTGCTGAATATTATTGTGGATTTTGGCGAAATTCAGGGGGGGTGGATGTAACAGAGTTAGATATGTAGTGCAATTGTTATTATGATTTTCGCCAAAACAACTGAACAGCCTTATTTAATAATTGTAAATGGAGCCCCCTTTGGCCATTTGGTGTATTACACGTCTGTTGCATTAGTCTCGCGTTACTTCCCTACCTGATCAGAGAAGTTGTGTACTTTTGATCGGGTAGGTTCGGTGTACAAATGCTCCGACCATTTAGATCAATTATTTTGCTATGCTGTAAATGTTAACGCCAAATTGTAAGAGAAGTTGTGTACTTTTGATCGGAAATAAAAGGAAGAAGAGTTTCAACATTTCGCCTCCGGTCTCCTAATATCTGACCATTGTTACACTGACTCTACAAAGATTTTCTTAATGGCGTTAATTGCACTTTTGCTGGTACCCCATAGAAAAGATAATAAATAATAGGACTTTAGTGATTTTCTAAAAGAATACAATTACTGTACAAGACTACCTCCAAGCAACTTGTTGGACCTGTGACAACTAATATCATGAAGTTTAAGGTCCAACCTCCCTGGTTGCGGCCGCAACACGACCCTAGATGAATGGATATTGGAAATAGTAGGAGTTTAGTAGTAGTATATTTTTTAGAGATATTTCTTGAGCATTTTCATGCTTTATTATGAGAGAGAACGTGGGAAAGACAGAGATGAGAGTGTGCTGAAGTGACACAGGCCAGAATCAATTTTGTAGAATCAATGATGTAGTCAAAACTAGTGGAAATATAAAGCAGGTCACAAAAGCGCTAGGCAATAACGTGCTAGGATAACAAGGCAGAAAGTCAGGTTGGAACACAGGAATTCAATTAAAATGTAACTCTCTCAAAGGCTTAGCATGCTGCACGTAACAAACAATACCTCACACTGAACACTGAACACACCGGACTACATAAAGGTAACTGTAAGCCGGTGATAGCTCTCTGGTGAATGGGAACGAGTTCTAATAGGCCAGGACGTGGTGTGGTGGTGGTAGCTGGTGTTACGGTGGCATGACTGGTGGTGTTTGTAGCCGGTGTTACATGGATGATGTTGTGTATTAATGTACTAGATGATTATGTTAAAATCTAGCCAATCCTCCAGCCTTACTGAAAACGAGATGACAACGAGTTATATGGTGGTCAACGAAAGGCTGTTCTTAATGACAAACAGGGCAACTGGTTTGGGCGATGTCACTGCTCATTTTGGACACACTTCCCAATTAGGTCTCTCCTCATATTTGGAGCGATTTTAAATGTGATGTTAAATGTGTCTCAAAAGGTGAGAGCAGACCAATCTATCAAAGAGCTTCTATCTATTATCAATGACTGATTCTGGCGTGTCCACCCCAAAAACAACACCAACATCTTGCCTAGTCCGAGAATGCCCCTTTGGATTTGTTGAGTATATGGACCATCAACATTTGTGGAATCAAGTACATGCTCCAAATGGCCTGAAACAAAACCCTTTTTTATTACTTGTCAGTCTACTCTTGTTCAGAGAAATGAAGAAAGAGAAATTGTCATGAAACTGAATTTCTTGTTCAAACTGGCTTCAACCAGTATAGAAAAAGAGGGAGGACCCTGTGGTTAACTGAGCAAGGGGACATATACATAAGTGTATGTTTGAGAAACAATATTCTCAACAGGCACCTTTGTTAAATTGTATTGTTTTATTACACAAATTATCATTTTAGATATTGAAGAAAGTAAATTATAATTTGTGTAATAAAATAATCCACATAAGCAGTTAGGGATGTGCTGATACAGCGCCCATGTAATTGTACTCGTAATTGAAGTGTTACGATACGCAACTTATGTGTAGTATGCTTGTTCCAAGGGCCACTGTTGTGGCTAGGAGTAACTTACTTTCACAAGTTAAAAACATTCTAACGGCGCTTCCAGCAAAAAAATGTCCAGCTGCGTATCTAAGCATTGTTGCGCTTCACGCCATTTCGACCAGAAAAATCAAATTTTCAAGGCATACTATAATCTGTCTGATCTTCCCTTTTCAACAATACCAGCGTTGAAAAAATGTGCCTTGTGATTTGTATGCAGTAGCCATTACAAAGCGTAAAATTAAAGAAGAATAGGCTACCCAGCTAACAAAATTACGTCCCCATGATGTCCCCTGTTTACTGGGTATATTACGGCACCTCTCTAGAGGTGACTGGTCCGGCTAGGAGTGTCCAATTTTTATCACTTGCTATTCTGGCTGATCTGCCAATCAAAACAAGACCTGCCACAAGTCTGTGGAATATATGGATCATGTACAGTAGCCTTTACATAGCTTAATAAATAAAACAGGAAGTGGCTACTTTGCTGAAACATTGTCCCACTAAGTATAATTATATATATATAATTAACCTATAAACTATATATACATATATATATATATATATATATATATATTTCTTACGAGAAAAACTGCCTTTTAAAATACTTTTACCGGTATTGCTACACGGTATCGGCATGTACTCAATTATAGGTTCTAGTACTCAGTCTGAAAAAAATTGAATCGGTGCATCCATAATAACATTATAGCATAAATATATCAATTCCATGTTTTTCAGAATTAGGGACTAAGATTGCCTAAACTTCCGAGTTAAAATACGTTTAGCTGCCACTTTGAACCATGGATAGAAGAACGCATAAATTACTGGATTCATAAAGGAATTAAGAGGTGGTAGAAAACATAGAAAAGCTGATAATGAACTGCCACTTGCTGAAAATATGAACTGCATGAAATAAACTGGAATCCAACAAAATAGGTAGTTGAAAACAACAATACCGAGAGTTTTTGCTGCTTTTCTCTCAGACTTACTCGCCTGTACAGTTTTACCACCAGACACAGTGGCAGACACTTTAGAAAATACCTTATTGGCCTGTGATCTGGCCACCACAAATATTTTTAAATAAAGTGTTACAATAGTAGAGCATGGGAAAACCAATGAAATTAAGAGGTCAATGATCATACTCCAGACAAATCCTTCAACAAAATAACATTCATTAAAACACCTACTGGGTACCTGTACATTCACAGATATTTGAATAAGAACAGCATCATATATCACACAACAACACCAGGTAATAAAAATAAAAAACTTAATTCTTGCTGTTGTTATTTTCGATGGGTACAAAAGTGGATCACACACAGCAATATAACGGTCAACAGAGATCATGACCAAATTACCAATTGATAATGAAGTACATAAAAATGAAGCAAACATAAGCAAAGCACAGAAATATCCCCCAAGAACCCAGCACGGTTCCAGTATTGCTACAGTACTTGCTGGTATCATAATGAGTCCCACCAGGAGATCTGACACAGCCAGAGAGAGGATGAGCAGGTTGGTTGGAGTCTGGAGATGCTTGAAGTGAGAGATGGAGATGATCACCAGTAGGTTCAAAAATACTGTAACCACTGAAATCAATGAGAAAAATATGTACAGTGATATGTACATAGATGTCGATAGTGAATCCTTTCTGCAAGAAGAGTTTCCGTCTTGATAACAAAACTGAGCAGCTTCCTGTTCCTTCATCTGTAGTAAAACTGTTTTAATGCTGAGGTAAATGTTTCTGTGTGTGACCCCGTCAGGTCAGCCCTCTGACAAACTCAAGGACTTCCTTTCTTTTTATCTCTGACTGATAGCCACCTCCTTTCTATGAGTCTCTATACACCTGTACTGGCTCTTGTGCACCCCCCCCCCCAACACACACACAAACACAAACAAAATCAAAACATTATGACCACTTTAGCACATGGAAGCACAAAAATTAGCAAACGTTTATTATTTGTGAAATTATGTTGGAATGTCTCAACATGTTTCTGTGCACACTCTGCATGTCCTTCAGCCTTACTGGTATATTATATTTTATATCCATGTTTTTTTACCACATTTTGGTTGAGGTTTCGGCCACTCAAATGTATTTATTCACCTTATTTAGACAGTTAGCTGAGGTCAAGATCTCTTTAACAGCTAAGCCTTGTATTACGACTTTAAAAACACATACACAATTACAATAAATGAAACATAAGTGTGTAAGACTCTGACATTTCTGTCCTCCTTTATGCCGGAGTGGACACTCCCCCAGTCAGCTGAGAGCCTGATTACGGAATATTGAATCCACCTGTGTGGTGTGCCCGCACCTGTTTCAGTTCATGTCATTAGTCTGTGTATATTAGTTCTGTCAATTCTGCCTGTCTGTGTCTGGTATTGTAAATGTCATGCGTATGTCGTGGTCGCGTGTAGCGTTCCTGTTTTTTTGTACAAGGTACAGTTTTGCTTTATGTGGTTGGTTGGGAATTAAACCCAGTATTAAGTCCACGATCCTCTGCGTTTGTGTCTGCCTGCTGCCTGCACACCTCATCCGTGACAGAATACAAGACCCATGGAAAAGACACAGCGGAGAAAGAAGAGCTGTCCGTCCACTTACGGGCAGTCACCTGAGTTCCCGGTCTGTTTTCGCCGGTGCGCGATAAGGCACGGTCCGCCCCTATCGCATCCAGCCCTGTCCTCAGCCCCATCCCGTCCTTACCACTGTCTTCGTTCTCGTCCCACTCTCTGTCTTCGATCCCGTCCTAGTCCCACTCTTCGATCCCGTCCTAGTCCCTGTCTCTTGGTCCGTCCGTGTTCCGACCTCCGTCCCTCGCTCGACCTCCGCCCCCTGCTTTTGTTCCTTCACCGTCTCCGTCCTTATCTCCGTTCCTGGTCCCGTCCTTTTCTCTCATCTTGGTCCCATCCTTGTCTCTCATCTTGGTCCCGTCCTTGTCTCTCATCTTGGTCCCGTCCTTGTCTCTCATCTTGGTCCCGTCCTTGTCTCTCATCTTGGTCCCGTCCTTGTCTCTCATCTTGGTCACGTCCTTGTCTCTCATCTTGGTCCTGTCCTTGTCTTTGATCCTGTTCGCGTCCGTGTCTCTCCGTCTGTTTCCGTCCGTGCTTCTGTGCCCTTACCTCTCTGTGTTTCTATGTCCAGTCCCACCGTTGTCCCTGAGTTCTCTCCTGTTCTCCAGTTCAGGCCTGTTCATCGGTCTAGTCCTGTTCCTCAGCTCAGTCCAGTCCTCAAGCCTGTTTCCCTGCCTGTGGCCTGGCCTAGGACTGCTCAACCTGCGCCTGTCCGGGCCTCCGCTCTCCCCCAGCCTGTTCGGCCTCCTGACCCGTCTCCCCGGGTCGACCTCCGGACCTGCTTCCACCGGGTCGACCTCCTGACCTGCATCCGCCTGTCCGGTCAACCGACCTGCATCTGCCTGTTCGCCCACCTGACCTACATCTGCCTATTCGGCCTTCTGACCTGCATCTGCCGGGTCGACCACCGGACCTGCACCCGTCTCTCTGTCCTGCCCGAGACCGTCTCTCCGTTCTGCCCTTGTCCAGCACCTCAGTTCTCCCTGCCCTTGTGTTTGGGCGCTTCCGGAGCTGCGCCCTTAAGGAGGGGGTATTGTAAGACTCTGACATTTCTGTCCTCCTTTATGCCGGAGTGGACACTCCCCCAGTCAGCAGAGAGCCTGATTACGGACTATTGAATCCACCTGTGTGGTGTGCCCGCACCTGTTTCAGTTCATGTCATTAGTCTGTGTATATTAGTCCTGTCAATTCTGCCTGTCTGTGTCTTGTATTGTAAATGTCATGCGTATGTCTTGGTCGTGTGTAGCGTTCCTGTTTTTCTGTACGAGGTACAGTTTGCTTTGTGTGGTTGGTTGGGAATTAAACCCAGTATTAAGTCCACGATTCTCTGCGTTTGTGTCTGCCTGCTGCCTGCACACCACATCCGTGACAAAGTGTAGGTAAGTGGGTTTTAGGTTTTGGCAGTACCAGGCCAGAACAAATTCTTTGTTTGTTGTAAATAGACATGGTGAAAAAACCCTTACTGATTCAGATTCTCATACAGCTTTGAGCTGAAATCTGTAGAAAGAAACTTCCAATTACATGTATCACCTTTAAAAAGAAATAAAATAAAGACTATGGGCCTGATTTATCAAGCCGTTTGCGCCTGTTTTAAGGCGGTAATTGGTCGCAAAGACGGACGTAACCGATGCGGGCTATTTACCAACAGGGCGCAATTGGTTAAATTCGCAGATTGCGTGCCACATTAGCGTGAAGAGACAAGTTGCGCTTTCAATATGCGTTCGTGGGAGGGTCATGGGGAAAGTGGGAGGAGGTGGGAGGAAACGTGTTAATTGCGCCTAATTATATATTCTGTGGTATTTACAAAGACTGCCAGTCACTACGCGGCTCAATTTTGAGTGTAAAATTCTGCACCTCTTAAAAGCAGGTCTTAACTAGATAGCGAGTTTATTTTATTTGTTATGGCAGTCCAAATTGATTTTTTTTTCGGTGGGTGTGGATGTTCTGGCCTGTAATTTGTTTAGGTTTACTGTTACCTCATGCACTAATATCTGGATTTCATCTTCCGAAAATCTAAGCCAGCACCCCCCCACTTAGAACCCCCCTTATTCACATTCTCCTCTGTTTTGTACAGGATGCTGCATTTAAGTTGCTCCATCTGGAAAACACCCTGCCTAGGTTTAAGGGGGAGACAAATTGTCTTCAGGACCAGGGTCTCACTCGTCATTGTGAGGGTTCCGGGGTTCTTCCATTAGATGTGTCAGTCTCCATCCTGCAGGTGGTTTCCCATTCATGCTATTGGAAGTTGATCCCCAGCAGCTTGAGGTTTTCTGTTCTTACAGGACTAAGTGTCTGCACAGTACGCATAGAGAAGCTAGCTGTGTGGACAATGGTAGTATTGTCTATGTTTCTTTGAGCCTCTCACTTTTGTTTATAAAGAGAGGTGTTTTGGATAGTCAAAGTCAAAGTAGTCAAATATATTTTTATTATCAAATGTACCTAATGACATGCGTCATACTGAACAATGAAATTCTTGTGACATGGCAAGCAACATCTACGTAGTTAGGAATAACAAAAGCAGAAATAACAACAGAATATGGGAATATGGACAGTATGCAAAACTTAAATACTGTAGTAAACCGGAGCAAATGAGTTCTCATGTGATAAGTAAATCAGTGTTGCTGATTAAGGAGCCTAATGGTTTGAGGGTAAAAACTGTTTTTTAGTACCAATGCTACGGAAACGTTACCAGATGGGAGCAGTTTGAACAGGCCATAGCCTTTGTGGCTGCAGTCTTTTATGATGTTCCTTGCTTTGCTGAGGCATCGTGATTGGTAGATACTTTGCACAGTAGGGAGGTTGCAGCCAATGATTCGCTCTGCTGTCTTTACCACCCTCTGGAGGGCCTTGCGGTCAGCAGCGATGCAGCTCCCGTACCAAGCAGTAATGCAGCCTGAGAGGATGCTCTCAATGGTGCACCTGTAGAAGTTGCTCAGAGTTTCTTTTAACATACCAAACTTCTTAGGTCTCCTTAGGAAGTACAGGCGTTTATGGGCAGTTTTCACTGTCGAGTCGGCTTGCCTGGACCACGTGAGGTCATCCCTGATGATTACACTGAGGAAGTTGAAGACAGGTACTCTCTCTACTTCAGCTCCATCGATGTGTTTGGGGGCGTGTTCCCCCCCCTGCCGCTTCCTGAAGTCGATGATCATCTCCTTAGTTTTCCCGACGTTAAGAGAGAGGTTGTTGTCCTGGCACCATGTAGCTAGGTCTCAAACCTCCTCTCTGTATTTTATCTCACCATTGTTAGAGATGAGACCGAGGATGGTGGTGTGGTCAGCAAAGTTGAAGATGGCGTTGGGGCTGTGTGTGGCCACGCAGTCATGCGTAAACAGGGAGTACAGCAGGGGACTGAGTATGTAGCCCTGAGGTGCTCCGATGCTCAGGGTCAGGGCAGAGGATGTGAGGTTGCCCATTCTCACTGCTCGTGAGAAAGTCCAGGATCCAGTTGCACAGCTAGAAGTTAAGACCCAAGGTCCTGAGCTTGGGAACAAGCTTGGCGGCCACAATAGTGTGGAATACTGAGCTGTAGTCCACAAACAGTGTTAGCCTTTTCCAAATGGGAGAGGGCAGTGTGTGGTCAGGGCGATGGCATCGTCCGTAGATCTGTTGGAGCGGTATGCAAATTGAAGGGGGTCTAAGGTGTCAGCGAGGGTGGAGCAGATGTGGGTTCTGACCATCCGCTTGAAACACTTCATGATGATGGAGGTTAGTGCTGCAGGACGGTAGTCATTCAGGCAAGTGATGGTAGGTTTCTTTGGGACAGGGACCATGGTGCTCTGCTTAAAGCAGGAGGGGACTGCTGTCTGTGTCAGGGAGAGGTTGAATATAGAGGTGAAGACCTCTGCTAGCTGGTCGGCGCACCCCCTGAGAACACAGCCTGGAATACCATCTGGCCCTGGTGACTTCCGATGTTTGACACTTTTAAAAGCGCTCCTCACATCAGCCGTGACAAGAGACAGAGTGCGGTCGTACCGGTCCTCTGCAAGCCTTTCGCTGAAAGAATTGTGTTGGCCACCGTGCATAGAAGGAGTTGAGCTTGTCAGGGAGCGTGGCGGCAGGACAAGCATCACTACTACTACTCAATTTGTAGTCAGTGATGTGTTGCAGACCACACCACATTAGTCTGGGGTAAGAGCTGTGGTAGTTGGACTCCAACTTATCTCTGTAATCCCTTTTTCCATCTCTGCTAGCCTTCTGTAGGTCATATCTGGATCTCATCAAAGCCTTCAGGTCCCCCTGCAATGTTCTCTGCCATTGAGTTTTTTTTTTGTTCTCCTCCCCCATCTGTCCAGCAGAGCGAAGGTCAGCAGAGTAGTGACCGGCAGAGGAAAGGCCGGTAGAGCCGTGACCGGCAGAGGAGATACCGGCAGAGGGGAGACAGGCAGAGGAGAGACAGGCAGAGTGGAGACAGGCAGAGTGGAGACCGGCAGAGTGGAGACCGGCAGAGTGGGTTGGGGCCACTCTTCCAGGCATGCAGGGTGAGGAAGGAGCCACTTGTCCAGGGACATCTAGCCGATCCTTCAGCCTTACTTGCCAGAAATTCCTGCAGCTCCTTTAATGTTGCTGTAGACCAATTGGAAGCCTCCCTGAACAGTTTTATTCTTGCTTTTTCATCAATTTTGGAGGGATGTTCAGTTCTTGGTGATGTCTCTGTTGTGCCATATTTTCTACACTTGATGATGACTGTCTACACTGTGTTCCATGGTATATCTAATGCTTTGGAAATTATTTTGTACCCTTCTCCTGACTGATATCTTTAAACAATGAGATCTCTCTGATGCTTTGGATGCTCTCTGTGGACCATGGCTTTTGCTCTGAGATGCAACTAAGAACATGTCAGGAAAATCCTACTGGAACAACTGATCTTTATTTGTGATTAATCAGTCACTTTAACCTGGTTGTTGTAAAGATTTTTTTTATTTCCTCCCCCTCAAAGATTTCAGTTATTTTTTCAATTAATTTGTTCACTTTAAATGTGACAATAAAGTTGGAAAAAGTTCAGACATCATTTTTATTTGTATATTTTTTTTCACCTCACAAAAACCTAGCATCGGGTGTGTAGACTTTTTATATCCACTGTACAAAAGTACAAAAGCCGATTATCAGCGGCCATCAGTACAGTGTTCTAACAACACATTTTGATTGCTTAATACAAGTTTAGCATTTCACATTAGAAAAACATGTAGCAATTTTCCACAGCTGCAAACAGAAAAATGGCCTTTAGTTTTGTCGAGTATACGGACCATCAACATTTGTGGAATCAATTACATGCTCCAAATGGCCTGAAACAAAATACTTTATTTTAACTTGTCAGTCTACTTTTGTTCAAAGAAATGAAGACAACTCCATGCGAGAAATTATAAGAAACTGATTTTTTTTGTTCAATCTGGCTTCAACCAATATAGAAAAATTGGGAGGACCCTGTGCTTAACTGAGTAAGGGGACATACATAAGTGTGTTAGGTTTGAGAAACAAACACCTCACAGATCCTCAACAGGCAGCTTTAACAAATTGTACCAGAGTTCTATGTTTGTAAGATAATACATATTTTCTTCAATATCTAAAATTATAATTTGTGTAATAAAACCATCCACGATAACAGTTCATGTAATGTAATTGTACTCGTATTTGAAGTGTTTTCGATATGCAACTTAAATGTAGTATGCTTGTTCCAAGGGCCACTGTTCTGGCTAGAAGTAAACAATGTTCACAGCTTAAAGCCCAAAACCGACCTTTCAGTTAAAAAAGTCCAGCCTCGTATCTGTGCGATGAAGCATTGTTGCGCTATGTGTCTGAGAAATGTTCAAAATATTGCTATTACTATAATCTGATCTTCCATTTCCAACAATACCAGCGTTGAAAATATGTGCCTTATGATTTGTTTGCAGTAACCAATACAAAGCATAAAGTGAAAGAAAAATATGCTACCCAGCTAATTAAAGTATGTCCCCAGGATGTCCCCTGTTTGCTGGATATAGTACTGCACCTCTCTAGAGGTGACTGCCACGGCTAGGAGTGTCCAATTTTGGCCATTCGAGAGTTGCTATTCTGGCTGATCTGCCAATCAAAGCAAGACCTGCAACGAGTCAGTGGAATTTACGGTTCATGTGCAGTAGCCTTTACATAGCTTAATAAATAAACCAGGAAGTGGCTACTTTGCTGAAACATTGTCCCACTAAGTTTAATTATATATACGAAAACTGCCTTTTAAAATACTTGGTATTGCTACACGGTATCGGCATGTAATCAATTATAAGTTCTAGTACTCAGTCTGAATAAAGTGTTATCGGTGCATCACTAATAAAAATATAGCATAAATATATCAATTCCATGTTTGTCAGAATTAGGGACTAAGATTGCCTAAACTCCAGTGTTAAAATGCGTTTAGCTGCCACTTTGAACCATGGATAGAAGAATGCATAAATTACTGGATTCATAAAGGAATTAAGAGGTGGCAGAAAACATAGAAAAGCTGATAATGAACTGCCACTTGCTGAAAATATGAACTGCATGAAATAAACTGGAATCCAACAAAATAAGTAGTTGAAAACAACAATACCGAGAGTTTTTGCTGCTTTTCTCTCAGACTTACTCGCCTGTACAGTTTTACCACCAGACACAGTGGCAGACACTTTAGAAAATACCTTATTGGCCTGTGATCTGGCCACCACAAATATTTTCAAGTAAAGTGTAATAATAATAGAGCATGGGAAAACCAATGAAATTATAAGGTCAATGATCACACTCCAAACAAATCCTTCAACAAAATAACATTCATTAAAACACCTACTGGGTACCTGTACATTTACAGATATTTGAATTAGAACAGCATCATATATCACACAACAACACCAGGTAATGAAAATAAAAAACTTAATTCTTGCTGTTGTTATTTTCGATGGGTACAAAAGTGGATCACACACAGCAACATAACGATCCACAGAGATCATGACCAAATTACCAATTGATAATGAAGTACATAAAAATGTAGCGAACATAAGCAACGCACAGAAATATCCATCAAGAACCCAGCACGGTTCCAGTATTGCTACAGTCATTGCTGGTATCACTATGAGTCCCACCAGGAGATCTGACACAGCCAGAGAGAGGATGAGCAGGTTGGTTGGAGTCTGGAGCTGTTTGAAGTGAGAGATGGAGATGATCACCAGTAGGTTCAAAAATACTGTAACCACTGAAATCAATGAGAAGAAAATGTACAGTGTTATGTACATAGATGTCGATAGTGAATCCTTTCTGCAAGAAGAGTTTCCGTCTTGATAACAAAACTGAGCAGCTTCCTGTTCCTTCATCTGTAGAAAATATGTTTATGCTGAGGTAAATGCTGAGGTTGTCCAGCTTGTTTCTGCGTGTGACCCCGTCAGGTCAGCCTTCTGACAAACTCAAAGACTTCCTTTCTTTTTATCTCTGACTGATAGCCACCTCCTTTCTATGAGTCTCTATACACCTGTACTGGCTCTTGTGCACCCCCCCCCCCAACACACACACAAACACAAACAGAATCAAAACACTATGACCACTTAAGCAGATGAGCACACAAATCAGCAAACGTTTATTATTTGTGAAATTATGTTGCAATGTCTCAACATGTTTCTGTGCACACTCTGCATGTCCTCAAGCCGTACTGCCGTAGTCAGATATTTTTTTATTATCAAATGTACCTCATGACTCATCATACTAAACAATGAAATTCTTGTGACATGGCAAACAACATCTACGTAGTTAGGAATAACAAAAGCAGAAATAACAACAGAATATGGGAATATGGACAGTATGCAAAACTTAAATACTGTAGTAAACCGGAGCAAATGAGTTCTCATGTGATAAGTAAATCAGTGTTGCTGATTAAGGAGCAACCTCTCTCGTAATTGTACTCGTATTTGAAGTGTTTCGATATGCAACTTAAATGTAGTGTGCTTGTTCCAAGGGCCACTGTTCTGGCTAGAAGTAAACAATGTTCACAGCTTAAAGCCCAAAATTTTCTAGCCAACCTTTCAGTTGAAAAAGTCCAGCCTCGTATCTGTGCGATGAAGCATTGTTGCGCTATGTGTCTGAGAAATGTTCAAAATATTCCAATTACTATAATCTGATCTTCCATTTCCAAAAATACCAGCGTTGAAAATATGTGCCTTATGATTTGTTTGCAGTAGCCAATACAAAGCGTAAAGTCAAAGAAAAATATGCTACCCAGCTAATTAAAGTACGTCCCCAGGATGTCCCCTGTTTGCTGGATATAGTACTGCACCTCTCTAGAGGTGACTGCCACGGCTAGGAGTGTCCAATTTTGGCCATTCGAGAGTTGCTATTCTGGCTGATCTGCCAATCAAAGCAAGACCTGCCACGAGTCAGTGGAATTTACGGTTCATGTGCAGTAGCCTTTACATAGCTTAATAAATAAACCAGGAAGTGGCTACTTTGATAAAACACTGTCCCACTAAGTTTAATTGTATATTTCTTATGAGAAAAACTGCCTTTTAAAATACTTGGTATTGCTACACGGTATCGGCATGTAATCAATTATAAGTTCTAGTACTCAGTCTGAAAAAAGTGTTATCGGTGCATCACTAATAAAAATATAGCATAAATATATCAATTCCATGTTTGTCAGAATTAGGGACTAAGATTGCCTAAACTCCAGTGTTAAAATGCGTTTAGCTGCCACTTTGAACCATGTATAGAAGAATGCATAAATTACTGGATTCATAAAGGAATTAAGAGGTGGCAGAAAACATAGAAAAGCTGATAATGAACTGCCACTTGCTGAAAATATGAACTGCATGAAATAAACTGGAATCCAACAAAATAAGTAATTGAAAACAACAATACCAAGAGTTTTTGCTGCTTTTCTCTCAGACCTACTCGCCTGTACAGTTTTACCACCAGACACGGTGGCAGCCACTTTAGAAAATACCTTATTGGCCTGTGATCTGGCCACCACAAATATTTTCAAGTAAAGTGTAATAATAGTAGAGCATGGGAAAACCAATGAAATTATGAGGTCCATGATTAAACTCCAGAATAATCCTTCAACAAAATAGCATTCACTAAAACACCTACTGGGTACCTGTACATTCACAGATAGTTGTATAAAAATGGAGTCATATATCACACAACAACACCAGGTAATAAAAATAAAAAACTTAATTCTTGCTGTTGTTATTTTCGATGGGTACAAAAGTGGATCACACACAGCAATATAACGATCCACAGATATCATGACCAAATTACCAATTGATAATGAAGTACATAAAAATGAAGCAAACATAAGTAATGCACAGAAATATCCCCCAAGAACCCAGCACGGTTCCAGTATTGCTACAGTCATTGCTGGTATCACTATGAGTCCCACCAGGAGATCTGACAGAGCCAGAGAGAGGATGAGCAGGTTGGTTGGAGTCTGGAGCTGCTTGAAGTGAGAGATGGAGATGATCACCAGTAGATTAAAAAATACTGTACACACTGAAATCAATGAGAAGAAAATGTACAGTGTAATGTACATAGATGTCGATAGTGAATCCTTTCTGCAAGAAGAGTTTCCGTCTTGATAACAAAACTGAGAAGCTTCCTGTTCCTTCATCTGTAGTAAATATGTTTATGCTGAGGTAAATGCTCCTGAGGTTTTCCAGCTTGTTTCTGTGTGTGAGCCCGTTAGTTCAGCCTTCTGACAAACTCAGAGACTTCCTTTCTTTTTATCTCTGACTGATAGCCACCTCCTTTCTATGAGTCTCTATACACCTGTACTGGCTCTTGTGCACCCCCCCCAACACACACACAAACACAAACAGAATCAAAACATTATGACCACTTTAGCACATGGGAGCACACAAATCCGCAAACGTTTGGAAACACAAACTACTTGTGAATGTTGGAGTGACTCGACATTGGATGTTTCTGTGCACACCATGCATGTCCTCCTGCCTTACTGGTATATTACATTTTATCCTCCCTTTTTTATTTATATAATATCCTGACCACATTTTATTAAGGTAGAGATTTCGGCCTCCAATGTATTTATCAAACTTATTTATACAGATAAGCTGAGATCAAGATCTCTTTTACAGCTAAGCCTTGTATTACAACTTTAAAAACGTATAAAAAAAAATAAAAAAAGAAACATTAAAAAAAACACAATGACATTGATACTTTTTTATTTATATTGTTTAAATTTGTTCAGTAAATGGGTTTTAGGTTTTGGCAACTGGTTCTGGGACAGAACAAATTTTTTGTTTGTTGTAAACAGACTTGGTGAATAAACCCTTACTGATTCAGATTCTCAGACAGCTTTGAGCTGAAATCTGTAGAAAGAAACTATCAATATCATGTATCACCTTTAAAAAGAAATACAATAAACACTATGCATACACATGTAATGTCTACTGATGTGGATTATAGTCTAAACTGAGTGTTAATTTCCCCTGTTTCTGTGTTGTTGTTTGTGGTGTTCTGTTTCGATATCTGATTTAGTTTTTTTTCTAGACTTCTGGAGCAGCAGATTGGTGGGCCCCTTCCTCCCATTAGTACAAACCCATGGGTTCCATCAGCTACCAGCTGTGTGATGGTTTTGGTTTTTGGTGAGAGTGTGTTCTTTTGTTTAGCCCATCCTTGTTTCATGTTTTATTGTTTGTATAGTATATTAAATGATTTTAATGTTGTGTTTGAAAAACATTTGTTGACAGTGGGTTCTTAGTACAAGAACGTTTTTCATATTGATAACAATATTGAGCATCTTCATGTTAGATTAGATTAGAACTTTCTTGTCGTTGGACAGTACAAGTACAGTTAAATAAAATGCTGTTTGCAATGTTCCTATGGCTTTGATACATGGGACATTGACGTTCAATTTAAATTCAATGCAATCTGGTATTTGACCAATAGTCTCACACCTATTCTTTGGACAAAGCGAGGATGTGATGGGACTACTCCGAGGCGAAGTGCTAAAGTGGGCATACAGGGTGTTTGACCATCCTGACTGGGGTAACGAAACCGCCAAGATACAGCGAGCGCACATCCTGGCAGAATACACAGTTGAATTCAGAATCCTGGCTGTAGAAAGCGTATCAAATTGGGAATGATTACAAGCAGTATTTTACAATGGTTAAATGAGGAATTGAAGGACGAATTGATTTCTTACCCTGAGCCTACAGATCTGGAGGAGATAATTACGCTGGCTATCTGTGTAGACAACAGGTGCCGAGAGTACAAGAGAGAGACACGACGTGGATCAGTATTCACATCCCGCAAGGGGGACTTTGACGAGCATTAGAGAGGCGGTTCATCCACATTACTCGGTAAAACAGAGACAAGGAGAGGAAGGTGAGAGATTCCGATCCTTAACCCCTGCAACTGGGTCGGTTTCACATCATGGAGGAGGAACGTCAGCATCGTAAGAACTCTAGTAGGTGTCTTTATTGGGGTCAGTCAGGGATGCATTTAAGTTGCTCCATCTGGAAAACACCCTGCCGAGGTTTAAGGGGGAGACAAATTGTCTTCAGGACCAGGGTCTCACTCGTCATTGTGAGGGTTCCGGGGTTCTTCCATTAGATGTGTCAGATAGTCTCCATCCTGCAGGTGGATCCTCCTTTCGTGCTTCTGGGAGTTTATCTGTTCTTACAGGACAAAGAGGCAAGAGTCACATGCCAGTGCTTCTATTAAGAACAGATCACTCTTAGCACAATTGAAGTGGGCGCCAGTATCTGCATAATTTCCTCATTCTCCTCCAGGCCCTGGAGCTTTGACCTGTACTGGATGAGGCAAAGGCATTGAAGGGTCTTGTTTTGGTGGCCCTTGTTAACATTGCTCCTCCCTACAAAACCAATGTAGCCATAGACTCCTTTTGACCCTTTTCCAGCACTCTAAACAGAACAGAAATGGTTCCTTTTCAGATTACACACATTTTTTGTTTATATTTTGAGATACTGGACTTTTAATTTCATTAGCTACAAGCAGTAATCAAAGATTAAATCAAAAAAAGTTTGGGGTTTATCACTAAATATGTAATTATCCTAGAAAATAATATGGTTTTTGGAAAAATTCAATGTCAAAATGCAATAAAGTTCCACAAAATATTTTTTTCGAGATGCCCCAGTATTGATTCTCCAAGATCATCAGCAAAATTTCACCAGCCATTCCCATTCAGAGGAGACGGTCAGCATCCTGTCACGAATGGGTATAGACGGACACATGTGCATGGTGAACGAATGACATTTATTCAATAAAACTGTAACTATAATTGAAAAACACAAGACAAGCAAACGTGACGTTGGTAAAAACCACACAAAGACCGACGACACACACTGGGAGAGGAGGAACTTAAATAGGATGGTGATTAGGAAGACAGGTGAGGGCAATGAAACAATTAAACAATAGTCCGTGCGCTAAACAAGGGAGAGAGGGCGTTGGATTTCACGAGCACGGCCATCCTGCCGTGGCAAAGCGTCACACATCCAGTGTTTTGAGAAATGCACAGCCCTAATTGACAATGAGTGTATTCTCAGACCAGGCAAGAGAGAGAAGCTGAATACCACGTCTTTATGTCCAATACCGATACTGAAACCTTGAGTATCTGTCGATATCCATACTAATCCGATACCATATTTTCCCTAACCTGTAAGATATACGTAATAGTAATTCATTATTGATTTAAGCTTTTTGGTGGATTGGTCTGCCCTTGTCTTATGTTTCTGACCACGCCAGTTGAAATCTCCCTGAACCAAAGCTTTCTGTATAATGAGACTCTCTCGGCCACGTTGGTGGGGCCATGGATCTCAAGGTATAAGGTATATTGGCCTGCCTTAGTCAACTCTTACTTAACGTTCCTGATCGGTATGTTTGTGTGAAAAGTGAGCCCAAACAAAATGAGCCCAGACTTTTGAATGAGAATGTAACATCCCGGTATGTAAACTACACGTGGTTCAATACAGAACGTTATTATACAGACTTGCCCCGATTGTTACATTTTAGACCAGAGATCTGAGACAAGAGATCTAATTACTCAAACTAGGACCTAAGACCTCAACCTTCTATTATATCATGCACTCTTATACAGTTCAATTCACATTTACCACTGGTTGAATGCAAAGTTAAAAAATGTAACCGAAAATGTTGTGTGAAACTACATTCTGATTGGCTAATAAGGTCTGGCTAATAGAAATGCCTAATTAGACCTCAAAAAGTGATTTACTATTGGAATACTTACATACTCATGAAATAACATGGAACAACAACAAATGCTGTTATTCTATCACACCCGTTTGTCATATTTAGGGATTAAGATTGCCTAAACTTTAAAGCTAAAATACGTTTAACTGTTACTTTGAACCACGGATAGAAGAATGCATAAATTACTGGATTAATAAAGGAATTAAAAAGTGGCAGAAAAGATAGGAAAGCTGATAATGAATTGCCACTGGATGAAAATATTGACTGGATGAAGTAAACTGGAATCCAAAAAAACAAGTAATTGAAAACAACAATACCAAGAGTTTTTGCTGCTTTTCTCTCAGACTTACTCGCCTGTACAGTTTTACCACCAGACACAGTGGCAGACACTTTAGAAAATACCTTTTTGGCTTGTGATCTGGCCACCACAAATATTTTCAAGTAAAGTGTAATAATAGTAGAGCATGGGAAAACCAATGAAATTATAAGGTCAATGATTATACTCCAGAATAAACCTTCAACAAAATAGCATTCATTAAAACACCTACTGTGTGCCTGTAAAATTACAGATAGTTGTATAAAAATGGAGTCATATATCACACAACAACACCAGGTAATAAAAATAAAAAACTTAATTCTTGCTGTTGTTATTTTCGATGGGTACAAAAGTGGATCACACACAGCAACATAACGATCCACAGATATCATGACCAAATTACCAATTGATAATGAAGTACATAAAAATGAAGCAAATATAAGCAATGCACAGAAATATCCCCCAAGAACCCAGCATGGTTCCAGTACCGCTACAGTCATTGTCGGTATCACAATGAGTCCCACCAGGAGATCTGACACAGCCAGAGAGAGGATGAGCAGGTTGGTTGGAGTCTGGAGATGCTTAAAGTGAGAGATGGAGATGATCACCAGTAGGTTCAAAAATACTGTAAACACTGAAATCAATGAGAAGAAAATGTACAGTGTTATGTACATATATGTCGATAGTGAATCCTTCCTGCAAGAAGAGTTTCCGTCTTGATAACAAAACTCAGCAGCTTCCTGTTCTTTCATCTGTAGAAAATATGTTTCAATGCTGTGGTAAATGCTGAGGTTGTCCAGCTTGTTTCTGCGTGTGACCCCGTCAGGTCAGCCTTCTGACAAACTCAAGGACTTCCTTTCTTTTTATCTCTGACTGATAGCCACCTCCTTTCTATGAGTCTCTATACACCTGTACTGGCTCTTGTGCACCCCCCCCCAACACACACACAAACACAAACAGAATCAAAACATTATGACCACTTTAGCACATGGAAGCACAAAAATCATAAGCGATAATCAAAGATTAAATCAAACATTTTTGGGGTTTATCACTTAATATCTAATTAATCTAGGAAATATTATGGATTTTGAAAAAAAAAATGAAGAAATGCAATAAAGTTCCACAAAATATTTTTTGGGAGATGGCCCAGTATTGATTCTCCAAGATCATCAGCCAAATTTCACCAGCCATTCCCATTCAGAGGAGACGGTCAGCATCTGGTGTTCTGAGAAATGCACATCCCTAAATGTCAATGAGTGAATTCTCAGACCAGGCGAGATAGAGATGCTAAATACCACGTCTTTATGTCCAATACCGATACTGAAACCTTGAGTATCTGTCAATATCCATACTAATCCGATACCATATTTTTCCAAACCTGTAAGATATACGTAATAGTAATTCATTATTGATTTAAGCTTTTTGGTGGATTGGTCTGCCCTTGTCTTATGTTTCTGACCACGCCAGTTGAAATCTCCCGAAAACAAAGCTTTCTGTATAATGAGACTCTCTCGGCCACGTTGGTGGGGCCATGGATCTCAAGGTATATTGGCCTGCCTTAGTCAACTCTGGTGGCTTTTATTCGGAAGTAAGTGTTGGTAACCAATATTTTGTCCCCATTCGCTCTTGCGTTGTTGGAGCTTGACCAAAAAAGTTCTTGATCGGTATGTTTGTGTGAAAAGTGATCCCAAACAAAATGAGCCCAGACTTTTGAATGGTAATGTAACATCCTGGTATGTAAACTACACGTGGTTCAATACAGAACGTTATTATACAGACTTGCCCCGATTGTTACATTTTAGACCAGAGATCTAATTACTCAAACTAGGACCTAAGACCTGGACCTTCTCTCATATCATGCACTCTTATACAGCTCAATTCACATTTACCACTGGTTGAATGCAAAGTTTAAAAATGTAACCGAAAAGGTTGTGTGAAACTACATTCTGATTGGCTAATAAGGTCTGGCTAATAGAAATGCCTAATTAGACCTCAAAAAGTAATTTACCATTGGTATACTTACATGAAATAACATGGAACAACCACAAATGCTGGTATTTTTTAGTTGCAATTAAAATACATATTTTCTTTAATATAATACATTATAACTTGTGAAATGAAATAATAACAATATAGTACGGCATAATTATATCACACCCGTTTGTCAAATTTAGGGATTAAGATTGCCTAAACTTCAAAGCTAAAATACGTTTAACAGTTACTTTGAACCACGGATAGAAGAATGCATAAATTACTGGATTAATAAAGGAATTAAGAAGTGGCAGAAAACATAGGAAAGCTGATAACGAATTGCCACTGGATGAAAATATTGACTGGATGAAGTAACCTGGAATCCAAAAAAATAAGTAATTGAAAACCACAATACCAAGAGTTTTTGCTGCTTTTCTCTCAGACCTACTTGCCTGTACAGTTTTACCACCAGACACGGTGGCAGACACTTTAGAAAATACCTTATTGGCCACCACAAATATTTTGAAATAAAGTGTAATAATAGTAGAGCATGGGAAAACCATTGATACTATGAGGTCAATGATTATACTCCAGACAAATCCTTCAACAAAATAACATTCATTAAAACACCTACTGGGTACCTGGACGTTCACAGCTATTTTAATAAGAACAGAATTATATATCACACAACAACCCCAGGTAATAGATATACAAAACTTAATTTTGTTGTTGTTATTTTCGATGGGTACAAAAGTGGATCACACACAGCAACATAACGGTCAACAGATATCATGACCAAATTACCAATTGATAATGAAGTACATAAAAAAGAAACGTACATAAGCAATGCACAAAAATATCCCCCAAGTACCCAGCACGGTTCCAGTATTGCTACAGTCATTGCTGGTATCACTATGAGTCCCACCAGGAGATCTGACACAGCCAGAGAGAGGATGAGCAGGTTGGTTGGAGTCTGGAGATGCTTGAAGTGAGAGATGGAGATGATCACCAGTAGGTTTAAAAACACTGTAAATACTGAAATAATTGAGAAGAAGATATACAGTGTTATATAGATAGATGTGGATAGTGTGTCCTTTCTGCAAGAAGAGTTCCTGTCTTGATGACAATATTGAGCAGCTTCATGTTCCTCCATTTGTAGTTGATATGTTAATCCTGAGGTTCTCTTCCTGCTTGGTCCTGCGTGTGACCTTGTCAGGACAGCCTTCTGACAAACTCAAGTTCTTCCTCTCTTTTTATCTCTAACTGACTTTATACCACCTTTCTATGAGTCACACTTATGCGCGCGCACACACACACACACACACACGTGTGTGTGTGGCCATAGGGAAACAAGAAAGGGATTGGCTGTTAGTTCGTGTGGGATGAATAGAGAGGCAGGACTCTGACCTGACTATCGCCCAAGACGTGATACAAGCCATTAGCCTTTGATGTAAATGCATTGTGCAACATGCCACAAAGTGAGGTGTGTCGTGACACAAGCAACACGTGGTAGGTCAACATAGCTAGCTAGAACGTCAGATTAAATGGTCAGGATATTAAGGGTGTCCAAGAAAATATTATTAACAGCTCAGTTGTTTCAAAATGTAACGATGCGGTGAAGACTCCATGTATCCTGGTTTCCTCTGGATTGACAAACTCACCCCCAAACTTTTTCGTTGTCTTGTCATCTATCACACACACCAGCTCCCCTAATTAGTCCTTGTGTATATGTTTGCGTTTCGTAACCTTTTTTTTCTTGATGGTTACGGCTTACAGCTCATGGGAATGAAAAATGTATTGGGATCTCGACAGGACGTCTTTCAGTACTTGTTGGAGTTTTGGAAAATGGTCAAATATGGTCAAGGGCTACATTAGTTTTGTAGAGAGCAGCAATGATAAAACGGAGCACCATAACAACGCCCTTCAATGCCTTTGTCTCATCCAGCTCAAGAGTCTAGTCTAGTTAAAGCGAGGTATAGTTATAGCCCAAAAACTATCCAAAACAAAAGAACACCTCTCAACCTTCTATGGGGAGGAGCAAAAAAGTTCCAGTAGAGGTCGAAGCTCCAGGGCGTGGAGAAGGATGAGGAAAGCAACCGCTTCTTCCTCCACAGGTCACGGTCAAGGAAAAAACACATCCTCTCTTCACAACAGTCATATTGACTCTGTAAACAACAGCAATTTCTACATCAAGCTATACAACACCAACAGAGGACAATGGGATCCTCGAAACCACCTATCTATATCACCTTAACTGAGTCATCCAGAGATGGGACAGCGAAGACCAGGTCATGCTTATCCTGGCCTACCTGCAATCAGGCGACAAGAGAGAAAGGCTAAAAGTGGTGGCAAACATGGACACCATCATTATTATCGGCTCGGCTAACCGCTCCATTTGTCGCCACTGGTGCTTACATCAACTGTGCTAGTAGTGAATCAAACTTTTTTCGCTGTAGGAACAGAAAACATCAAGCTGCTGTGGATAAACTTCCAGAAGCACACATGTGGATCCACAAGCAGGATGGAGATTGCCACATTGACTACAATAATGTGGCTCATAATATCTCTTTATGTCTAAGCACTGGATAGACCAGACCAAAATCAATGTCTCAGACGGCTTTGTGGTTTGTTGGGGGATCCATGCAATCGGACATTGTGTGCAGAAACTGAGGGTTCGGAATATGGGTGTGGTGCAGTATTTTTCAAAGTGCCTACCTTTTCTGTCTGGTTAATTGATGATTGGTAAACAGGTTGGAGTGTCCCTGTTCCCTAATGATGAAAATAAGTCCCCCCACACCCACTATTCTCTCCAATTTTGTACAAGGTGCCGCATTTAAGTTTCTCCCTCTGGAACAAACCCTTCCTAGGTACACCATACAGGGGGAAACCAATTGCCTTCAGGATCTGGGTCTCACTTGTCATTGTGAGGGTTCGTGAGCACCATTCACACATCTTCCGTTCTCATTACTAGGATCCCCCAACAGACTACAAAGCCGTCTGAGATGTTGATTTGGGTCCGGCCTCTCCAAAGCTTGGACATAAAGAGACATTATGAGCCACATCGCCTGCAATGATACCAAAGCCGTCTGAAAGCTAGCTCAGCTGGGGCTACGCAACATGTATGGTTATTCAGGTGCTGGTCATATAATTAGAACATCATCAAAAAGTTGATTTATTTCAGTAATTCTATTCAAATTGTGAAACTTGTATAATGTATATATTCATTTCACACAGACTGACATATTTCAATTGATCATTCCTTTTAATTTGATGATTATAACTGACAACTAATGAAAACCCCCAAATCAGTATCTCATAAAATTAGAATATTGTGAAAAGGTTAAATATTGAAGACACCTGGTGTCACACTCTAATCAGTGTATTACCTCAAAACACCTGCAAAGGCCTTTAAATGGTCTCTCAGTCTAGTTATGTAGGCTACACAATCATGGGGAAGACTGCTGACTTGACAGCTGTCCAAAAGACAACCATTGACACCTAGCACAAGGAGGGCAAGACACAAAAGGTAATTGCTAAAGTGGCAGGCTGTTCACAGAGCTGTGTGACCTGTGTCCAAGCACATTAATAGAGAGGCAAAGCGAAGGAAAAGATGTGGTGGAAAAAAGTGTCCATCCAATTGAGATTACCGCACCCTGGAGAGGATTGTGAAACAAAACCCATTCAAAAATGTTGTTCTGATGTCATAAAGATGTTCTGATATCTAATAACTCAACATATAACCTAAGACCTCAACCTTCTCTTATATTATGCACTCTTATACAGTTAAACTCTTAAACATTTACCACACTGGTTGAATGCACCGCATTCTGATTGGCTAATAAGGTCTGGCTAATAGGATTGCCTGATTTAGACCTCAAAGTGATTTACCATTGGGATACTTACATACTCATGATATATTATGTAACAACAACAACAACAAATGCTGTTATTTTTTAGTTACATTGAAATGCATATTTTCTTTAAAAGAATACATTAGAATTTGTAAATTAAATAATCCACTATAACAAAATAGTACTGCATAATTATATCACACCCGTCATATTTAAGGATTAAGGTTGTCAAAACTTCAAAGTTAAAATACGTTTTGCTGTAATTTTGAACCATGGATAGAACAACGCATAAATTACTGGATTCATAAAGGAATTAAGAAGGGGCAGAAAACATAGAAAAGCTGATAAAAGATTGTCACTTGCTGAAAACATGAACTGGTTGAAGTAAACTGGAATCCAAAAAAATAAGTAGTTGAAAACAACAATACCAAGAGTTTTTGCTGCTTTTCTCTCAGACTTACTTGGCTGTACAGTTTTACCACCAGACACAGTGGCAGACACTTTAGAAAATACCTTATTTGCCTGTGATCTGGCTACCAAAAATATTTTGAAATAAAGTGTTACAATAGTAGAGCATGGGAAAACGAATGATATTATGAGGTCAATGATCATACTCCAGACAGATTCTTCAACAAAATAACATTCATTAAAACACCTACTGGGTACCTGGACATTCACAGATATTTTTATAAGAACAGCATCATATATCACACAACAACACCAGGTAATGAAAATACAAAACTTAATTCTTGCTGCTGTTATTTTCGATGGGTACAAAAGTGGATCACACACAGCAATATAACGATCAACAGAGATCATGACTAAATTGCCAACAGATAATAAAGTACATAAAAATGTAGTGAACATAAGTAAAGCACAAAAATATCCACCAAGAACCCAGCACGGTTCCAGTATTGCTACAGTCATTGCTGGTATCACAATGAGTCCCACCAGGAGATCTGACACAGCCAGAGAGAGGATGAGCAGGTTGGTTGGAGTCTGAAGCTGTTTGAAGTGAGAGATGGAGATGATCACCAGTAAGTTCAGAAATACTGTAGCCACTGAAATCAATGAGAAGAAAATGTACAGTGAAAGGTATATAGATGTTGATAGTGAGTCCGTTCTGCAAGAAGAGTTTCTGTCTTGATAACAATATTGAGCATCTGTATTTTCCTCCATCTTTAGTAAATAGGTAAATGCCGAGTACCTCCTCCTGATTGGTTCTGTGTATGACCCTGTCAGGTCAGCCTTTTAACAAACTGAAAATCTCACTCTCTTTTTATATCCTACTGACTGCCATATCCATTCCACTTGACACATGTGCTTGCTCTTCTGCACTCCACACACACCACACACACACACTCTCTCTCACACACTATCACAGACTTGCAGGGTGAAGTCCGGAAAGGAGCGAGATGCGGAGCATATATTTATATAAAATAAACAGAAGACACAGATACAAAAACAATACACTGAACACTGAAACATAAAACAAACGTGCGCCTACACAAAGCGACTAAACATGTTGTACAAAAAACAGTAACAACGTTAACAATCACTCACAGACATGACACATATCGTATTATCAATAACAAGCACTCGTGAACCTAACCAGGGACCTTAAATAGCCCACAGATTAATTAACATGCCCGGTGCTTGGATAAACCCAAAACAGATGTGCTTCTACTAAACATATTACACAGGATTGCTCTCCCCTACACACACTGTGACAGCACAGCTCACTCATATGTGACAGTACTCCTCCGAAAAGGTCGGGCTCCCAGATCGACCAGGCCATACCCTAAAATGTCATGGTAGGTAGGGCAGGATGGAGGGAAGGAAGGCAAAACCCCAATGAGGTGGTCTCCCCTACAATGTTCATGGAGGCGTTTTGTTTTGTTCTCCTCCCACATCTTTCGTCCAGGCACGCAGTGGGAGCAGAGACCACTCTTTCTATTTATGTTATTGGTTAAAGCGGCACCAGGGCCATGGGTGTTCTCCCCGCCGTCCTCCCAGAACACCCTGTTAGCTCCTCCCCCAAAACCCTCATTGGGAAGCTTCCGGGGTGCATGTAACCGGCTCTGATAGCCGCATAAGTGGTGCATATACCGCATATGGCAGGAGACAAACCCACTGCTCCTGTGGTGTTTCAGGCCTAATCTTTTCACCCTGGTCCGTGGGGTGATGGTTGGAGAAATTCTCCCATGAGCTGTCGTAATAATCTCTGGGAAAGGACCAGTGAACCTGACCAGGGACCTTAAATATCCCACTGATTTACTAACCTATGCCTGGTGCTAAGCTAAAACCAAAACAGCTGTGCTTCTAATCAACATATTACACAGGAGTGCTCTCCCCTACACACTCTGTGACAGCACAGCTCACCCATGTGACACACAGACACAAACAAACACCCTCAAAAAATGTTCACTACTCAAGCACAAGGGAACACACAATTTAGCAGGTTTTTAAACACAAATTATGATTGATGATATGATGGAACTATGATGGACTAAGAATGGTTCACCAAGACCCCATGAAAGATAGAGGGAAAAGGAGCGAGACCCTGCCTGGAGGAAGCCCAGGGCCCCTCGTCTGGAGCCAGGCCCAGACGGCGGGCTCGAAAGCGAGCGTCTGGTGGCCGGATTTGCCACGGAGCCCGGCCGGACACAGCTCGAATGAGATACGTGGCATCTCTCTCCTCTCCATCCTGTGGGCCCACCACTCACAGGAACAACCGCAGGGGGCGGGTGCGCTGTCATATGGGTGGCAGTGAAGGTGGGGGGTCTCGACGGATCAGACCCGGGCGGCAGAAGCTTGCTTTGGGGACGTGGAACGTCACCTCACTGGGGGGGAAGGAGCCAGAACTTGTGCGTGAGGTGGAGCGATACCAGTTATATCTGGTGGGACTTACCTCTACGCACAACCGTGGCTCTGGAACCTTACTCCTGGATAGGGGTTGGACTCTGTTCTTCTCTGGAGTTGCCCAGGGTGAGAGGCGGCGGGCTGGTGTGGGGATACTCACGAGCCCTCGTCTGAGCACGGCGGTGTTGGAGTTTACCCCGGTGGATGAGAGGGTTGCCTCCCTACGCCTAAGGGTGGTGGGGGGGAAAACTCTTGACTGTTGTTTGTGGTTATGCACCAAACAGCAGTTCGGAGTATTCAGCCTTCTTGGAGACCCTGAAGGGAGTCTGTTGTGGATTATTCTACATGTCAGCTGTGAAGTTCAGAAAATAGTGTAGATAAACATGTGATAGAAGATGTGTATATTAGTGAGGCCTGGGGAGGAACAGGGATGACATCTGTATGTCTTAAGAGGGGCCCAATGCTAGAAATAGATGTCTTGATTCAAAGCAACTGTATGGTTTTACATGTGTTTCGCCATAAAAGGATATGTATACTGTATGTACAATTTTCCATACCTTTTACATCTGTTTTCTCTGCTGTGATGTCATTCTCTTGGGCCCAACTTAGCTTCTCCATATGATTCCTAACCTTATAAGGTTTACCCCATGTATGCTTTCCTGCTCCATGGCCTATATAAACTGCACTGGTCTTCATATTAGGTAGGAAATAACCTGCCACCGCATTGTTACCGTGAGCGCGTGTGTTAAGGTTTTCCTCATCTATCAATTAAACTGTTAGAGTTAACTTGAGAGATACTCTTGTCTGTTCTTATTTCGAGTCTGAGTTCAGTGTGTATTTGCTTAATGTTATTCTAGAGACATAGGTATAGTAACATTAATTACGTGGTATTAGAAATAATTCCATAACACTTGGGGGCTCGTCCGTCGTTCTTAAGTAATCCATATTTTCTCCAGAGAAGGCTACTTCCAGGACCATCTTTGAAGGAGGATAAGTGATTCAGGACAGAATTTGAACCTAGAGGACCAAATACATACTGAATTTCAGACGGTAAGAACGTGTACAGTTTGTATACAGTTGATAGATTAAAAGGGCCAGGCCCATAATCTGATCTGTTCTACAGATCACAAAAAATCCACTAGGTGGTTGTAATTGGCATGATATAGGCTTGTTAATTACAGATCTGCTAGGCAGGTCGTTACTAATTTTTTATCTGTTCTACAGGTCACCAAATCTACTAGGTGGATTTCTCAAAGGTCTCGGAGACCGGTCTCACTAAGAAACTGACGAGTTTGTCAAACAGCGCTGGGCTGATTTGATTGAGACTAAAAATCCTATTTGATAGGTACCACTAGGTGGTTGCGTTCATTAATTACAAATTCTGTTGGACAGATCATTCTCTTTCTTCATTTGATTGAGACTTAAATCCTATTTGATAGGTACCACCAGGTGGTAGTAATTAATTTACGCTACGCTTTTAATTACAGATCTTGTTGGACAGATCATTTCTTTTTACCAAAATTTATTTTCAAGGTTTTAATTTTCCTTAACCATGGGGAAGTCTTATAGTAAATCCAATGCGGTTCCTCGCCCAAAGGAGGGTCCCGCAAAAATAATGGTTGACAAATATGATGATTGGGCCTGCAACCAATTAGATTTATGGTCAAAATTAGGATTTCCAGATAATGGGAGTTTTAGTCCTCGCCAAATAAGCGAGTTAGGGAGCAAATTACAGGATTATGAGGACGGTAAAATTAAAAAAATGCAATCAGGTAAACGCAAAGTAGATTGGAAGGCGTTTAGTATGTGGAAAGAGGAGACGTCGCTTAGAGAGAGGCAGAAGAACAAAGCGACTACTAATCAGTGTGTCTTAGCATCTGTCACCAGGCTTGATGACGAGTTGGACGCTCTCTCCTGTCGTCCCCCGCCCTACCATCTCGCGCGGGCTGCTCTGGAGGAAGCGAGTGCTGCCCTGGAGGAAGACATGCCGAGACCGTCTTCCCCCGTTTCAAGCGGGACAAGAAGTTCAAAACGAAAGACACTGCTAGAGGGGTTACCGGCCAAACAGCTTCCGATGGTGGAAGTTGCTAACCCAATGGCTGGAGGTGAATACGACAATCCAGCTACCATCCTTGTGTACCGCCCATGGTCACCGGCAGATCTGAGAGACGTGGCCGCTTCCCTACCAGACCCAGAGCAAGACGGTGGTGAAGAATTCACCAGAGTTTTCCGCCAGATAATTGACCAGTACAAGCCAAACATGGCTGAGATCGAGATGCTAATGATGCGAAATCTACTGCTAAGGTGGGGCCGTGTAAAAGGCGACTGGCCATTTGACATGCCTCCCAGAACCTACGACAGCCGGGGAGATTCGGTTTATCAAGAGGCAGTCACGAAATTGTGTGAACGAGTTATTGCACATTTTCCAAGGAAGATGCGTTGGGAGAAGATTTCAGACTGTAAACAAAAGAAAGATGAAAGTGTTGCAGACTTCAGAAATCGTCTTGAACGAGAGTTTGAGCTGCACAGCGGGATGGGGAGAAGACCGGACGGGGACGGAGACTCAGCCTGGGAACAACAGTGTAAGATGAGACTCGTCGCGGGCCTCCTCCCAGAGATCGAACGTCATGTCCGGACACACTGTGTCTCACTGGACGATGGAAGAATGGCTACTGTCTGGCCACACATAAAGCACGCCGAAAGAGTCTATCAAGGCCAGGAACACGGAAAGTTGGAAGAAAGGTTAAAGAGAGACAATAAGCTGCAGATGGCCCAGATGAACTACTTTGGGAGCGATGAAAGGGGGGGCGTGGAGTGAGACGCGGCATGGGCGGGGCCAATTTCGAGGACGAGGTAACTCCTACCGACCCCCTAACGGCAATGCTTGCTTACGTTGTGGTTCAATGGACCATTGGGTACGGGCTTGCCCTGAACCGGACTTGAGAAATAATTCAAATGGACAAAAAGACAATTCACGCGGTGAAGCCAGAAATCGCAATGGATTTTCGGTCAACAATCCCAGAGGCACTCGCGTTGATGCGGCTGCGCGGGATGGGGGATGGTGACGCCAGGATGAAGCGACCAATCCAGAGCCTTTAACGACAAAACTGGGTGAGATAAATCCATTACACGATCCGTCACACTCAGATATAATGCAACAGCTTAACCTACAGGCTTTTAGGGCAGATGATGATTACCATATACAACCTGAAATGTTTTTGATTGTTAATGGCAAAAGAGTGAAATTTCTGGTAGATTCGGGGGCAGGGTATTCAGTTCTAAGAGCTCAGGATTGGAACCCTTCACCGAAACTTAGCGGTAGAACTTTGCTGACTATAGGAGCTGGTGGTGTCTGTACTACAGAGCGATTTACCACCCCTCTGTCGATTGTAGACGAAGCGGGTCAGCATCACCCAAAACATTCATTTTTATTGTCTCAATGTTGCCCTGTTAACCTGTTGGCTAGAGATTTAATGACACAGTTAGGCATTACGTTAGAGTGTTCAGATAAAGGCATAAAGATCATTCGCAGTACTGTACAAGCGGTTCAGCATAGTGTACAACCCCTGAACTATTGTTATTCATGGGATTTAGACAACACTGGCTCTAGGGCGATTTCTGATACCCTTGTTGCTATGGCTTCGGACAGAATGGGAGATTCTGTCCAGATAAATGACGCTAATGACTTGCGTTGTATTGCCAGTGTTTTTGAATGCCGTAATGATGAGTTTGAAACAGGGTGGTGTAGAGGTCGGGACAGTCAGGCAGACTTCTTAACGGGAGATTATCTCTATTGGAGTGATACTGGGTTATGTGCGTGGTCAGTGAGGGGCACAAAAGAGGTGTCACGTTTCTTTCAAGTACATGGATCAGTTCCACATGTTTCGCTTGTTGAACACCCATTTAGCTGCACACGGGACATTGTGGGTCCCTGGGTTAAGAAGTGTAGCGAGGTTTCTGATTGGGTTCCAACCCAGATGGAGGGTGTTGATTGGTCCGAGGAGGCACAGGCTCAAAGGGAACGTTTCGGGTGTACTGTGATAGGACGTAGAGAGGTACATTTAGTTCCGCCTGTCGATGAGTTGTTTCATGTTTGTGCGACTCAGATAGCCGTAACAGACCCAAGGCTAGCGGATGTTCCTCCTTCTCTATGGTCACAACATAAATACGATGTCGGGTTAATGCAGAACGCGCAGCCACTCGTAGTTACGCCTAGAGGACCTCACAGACCGTGTCAGGCGCAATACCCATTAAAACCAGAAGCCATTGAGGGTATTACTCCTGTTTTTGAGGCATTGTTAGAAAAAGGGATCATTGTATCTTGCCCAAACAGCCCATGTCGTACTCCGATTTTTCCGGTTAAGAAAGCCAAAGTTCCCGGTCAGGCTACAGCATGGCGATTTGTTCAGGATCTAAAAAAGATTAATGATGCAGTGTTTGCTCGTGCACCGATTGTTACTGATCCATACACAATAATGTCCCAAGTTCCGAGTGGGAGCAAATATTTTTCTGTTATTGATTTGGCAAACGCTTTTTTCAGTGTACCAGTCCACAAAGATTCTCAGTTTTGGTTCGCTTTTGAATTTTCTGGTCAGATGTACACATGGACACGTCTACCACAAGGCTACTTTGAATCTCCTGCCGTGTTTGCTGCGGCTCTTAGGGATAATTTGGACAAATTCACATTTAGTCATGGTAGTACGCTTGTCCAATATGTTGATGATTTGTTGATCTGCTCCCCTGACGAAGCGTCTTGTGAAAAAGACACTGTTCTGTTGCTACAATATCTAGCATCACAGGGCCACAAGGCCAGCCTTAACAAACTTCAATTTGTGCAAAGTGAAGTTATCTTTTTAGGGCACATGATCACCCCTGAGGGTAAAAGTCTGAGTGTAGACAGGATCAAAGCTATTACTAGCATGCCTAAACCTCTGACCAAGAAGCAGATGTTGTCATTTTTGGGGATGATTGGCTTCTGTAGACAATGGGTTCCTGAGTACGCCTTGTTAGTCCAACCTTTACAGAGCATGGTTTATGATCAGAAGTTAGCCTCCCACGATAGGGTGGTGTGGACTGTTGAGGGGGAGAACTCATTTACACAGCTCAAACAGTGTTTAGCTTCCTCCCCGACCTTAGGTCTTCCTGATCCCACTAAACCTTTTGTTCAGGCGGTATGTGAGAAGAACGGGTACATGTCCTCTGTGTTGATGCAGAAACATGGGGATAAGTTACGCCCCATTGCTTATTTTTCTGCCAAGCTAGATGCGGTTGCACAGGGACTACCTCATTGCTTAAAAGCTGTTGCTGCCGCAGCAGAGGCTGTGTTACGGTCGCAGGCCTTAGTCTGCTACCAGCCTCTTGAGCTACGGGTTCCTCACTCTGTGTCTTCCATCCTGTTGGAGCACAAGACAAGTCACCTCTCTGGTGCGAGGTTTTTGAATTACCACAATGTCTTGTTGTCACTACCACATGTTTCAATTGTCCGTAGTCCCATTTTAAATCCTTCAACATTTCTGCCTACTGAAGAGGATGGGGAACCTCATGATTGTTTGACTGTCATTAATCAACAATGTACCCCACGTGCTGATTTATCTGATGAACCATTGCCAAACAGTGATTTGATTTTCTATGTTGATGGCTCAGCCAGCAAATCACTTTCTTCCTCATGTAATAATGTGGGATATGCCATTGTCACTGATGATGCGGTAATTGAGGGATTTAGACTTCCTCACAACCTCTCTGCCCAGGCTGCAGAGTTGTTTGCTCTAACCCGTGCATGTATTTTGAGTGAGGGGAAAACTGTTACCATTTACACTGACAGCAGGTATGCGTTTGGGGTTGTCCACGATTTTGGCACACTGTGGAAAATGCGGGGTTTTATCACCTCCTCAGGCACCAAAATTCAACATGGGCAGCTGATTCATAATCTGTTGGATGCTGTTTTGTTGCCTAAACAGGTCGCTATATGCAAATGTGAAGCGCACACGCATGGCAAGGACGTGGTCTCCCTTGGAAACCACAGAGCAGATCAGGCTGCAAAAGCGGCTGCTCAGGCACATCTGGACACGGCTCTACAGATGGCTGTTTTAACCCCAACCGTCTCCCTCTCTGACCTTGTGCAGGCCCAGGCTAATGCTTCTCCTCAGGAGAAGGCGACTTGGCGGAAGGCAGGGGCTGTCTGTGTGAATAAGGTTTGGACAGGACCAAACGGTAATCCATGTTTACCAAAATGTTTGTTTCATTTCTATGCTGTGTTGTCACATGGTAAAGATCATGTGTCAAAAGGAGGGATGGTAGATATGATAAACAGATTTTGGTACACACAGGGCTTCACAGCTCATGCTCAGAAATTCTGTTCTAAGTGTCTAGTGTGCCTCAGGTTCAATGTGGGACGGGGACAGGCGGTTCCCCAGTCAAGTCATCCACCCCCTGATGGCCCATTCGATCATGTAATGATGGATTTCATTGAATTGAATCCCTGTGAGGGTAAGAAGTACTGTGTTGTATTTGTGGACATGTTTTCCAAGTGGGTCGAAGCTTTCCCGTCTGGGAAGGCTGATGCATCAACAGTGGCTAAAGCCCTACTGACTGAAATCATTCCCAGATGGGGAATTCCAAAGAAACTGTCAAGTGACAATGGATCACATTTTGTGAACGAGGCTATTCAGAAGATGTCTGAGTACCTCGGAGTGGACTTAAGAACACACTGTGCCTACAGGCCCCAGAGTGGGGGTGCAGTGGAGAGAGAGAATGGGACAATTAAGATGAAGTTGTCAAAGTTGTGTGAGGAAACAGGTTTGAACTGGGTGCGGGCACTTCCTCTGGTCCTTACATCAATAAGAGGCAGACCCAGGAAGAAGACAGGCTTGTCTCCCCACGAGGTCATCACAGGAAGACCAATGAGCACAGGCCTAGGAGCCCCTACACACTCAGACCTCATGACAGAACATGTAAATGACACTATGCTAACATACTGTACCAATCTGTCAAAGGTCCTGACGGAAATCCACCGGAGTGTGAAAGCAGCGTTACCAGTGCCCATTGAAGGTCCTCTTCACGACATCCAGCCTGGAGACTGGGTGATCAAGGACTGCAAACGAAAGCACTGGAGCAAACCTCGGTGGCTGGGACCATTCCAAGTGCAACTGGTCACACACTCTGCAGTGAAGGTAGCTGAGCGAGGTACTTGGGTCCACGCAACACATTGCAAAAAGGCTCCACCTCTGGAGGATACAGGCAAGGAATAAGTATCCTCATTTCTGTTTGAAGGGGTCACGTGCTAGCAACCTCTGACCCCTAACACAGTCAGCAGTAATCAGAGAAACCAACACAGCCTGCATACCATGGAACCAGCGAGACGACCATGGAACCCCTACAGGAGGATTGGGGGAATGAGATGCAACATCGCATTACATCTTGCTTTTACTCTCATTGTTGTAATTGTACTATGGTTCTCTGACCTACAACATAACAAACCAAATGTAAATTTGAATAAGACAGGTATTGAGAAAGGCGTGAAAGCCCGATCTCAGGGGCTGTTACAAAAACAGATAACATGTAATGTAAGCAACTGCCAACCCAATGATGAATGGTTCATTGTGACTGACCCTAAAATTACAGTGGGTATGTTGACCTGGACTAATGTTTCTTCACTTATAAACGGTACTGAATGTGTTTGCAATAATGACTCAATGATCTGTCATGTGAATGTTTCTGATGATCTTGATTTAAACAAAGATTATTGGTGTTTCAACAGTAACAACAGTGAATTCCACACTCCTTGTAGACCGCCAGATCATCCAAAAGATAGACCTGCTAGGGAATGCCCACCGACTGAGAAACGGAGGAGGAGAGGGCTGATAGAACCTGAGAACATCGCCCTTAGGATGATGGTTGACTATGCATCACATGTTAACATGAGTAACTGTTGGATCTGCCAACATATACCAACCTCATCGCGCTCTCCTATGTTAACTTCAGTTCCCTTCTCTAAAGCAGATTGGGAAGAATATGGCTGGTCGCCAACACCCACTGAAAAAGATGAGGACTGTTTTACCAACCCCACGACTGTTTTCACAGATGAGGGGCAGGGAGAAGACAGGCAGGAAGTATTATGGCACATAATAAAGACATTTGATCAGAGCTTTAAGGACCCTAGTATCAGTAGCACTGTTCTGTTTAGATTGAGATATGACCGGAAGGTCCATCGTTTTTGGGAAGAGCTGGACATACAGATGACTCTGGTTCAAACGAATTGTTCGTATGAAACGGCAGGTAGAGTAGTGCCCCTAACACCACTTTGTAAACCTATACCGTTTTCACCCACTGTTATTGTGTATGCACGAGCTGAATGGCGACCGCAATTCCGTATGATACATATTCTCTCTCTAAGTCATGAAACGATCGATTGCCCAGCATCAAAAAGTCACCGTTTGCGTAACTGCACTCAATATTGGCCAACAATTCCAACCTATGGGCTAAGGAATGTGTCCCTGTGTATTTCCAATAGGGTGGAAAAGGCCAAGTTACAGTTGGGGACAAGTGATTGTTCTGAAGTAAGTTTCGCCAACTTCACGGCCTTTGGCGACCTTCCAGAGCATGTGAATCTTGTCTGCGGGGATAATGCATATAGTTGCATTCCACCTAATGCGGAAGGAACATGCTATATGGCATACCTGGTACCGTTAATACGAAGGGTAAACCAGACTGAAATGGGGAAACTGTACCAGCATCCACATCGCGTTAGACGAACTCTGACTCTATCACAGCGTATATTCAGTGTGCTATTCCCAGGCTATGGAGTGTATTCTTTACAGCAGGAAATAACAGCTCTGTCCTCAGTACTAGAGAAACACATGAACACTACAGCTAAAGCCATTGTGGCATTAGGTAAAGAGTTAGATGAGACCCGTGCAGTCGCCTTACAGAACCGATTGGCCCTAGATATGATCTTGGCATCTCAAGGAGGAGTGTGTAAAATTGTAAAGTCGGAATGTTGTACCTTCATTTCTGATGCATCGCAAGAGGTCGTTGACTTGGTGAAAGAAACTAAAATTGGAGTGAAGGAGCTCCATGAGGTTCATGGATGGGACCCAGTTGATGGATTGAGTTCTGCATTAGGACCATATGGATGGTCAATTTTTAGAATATTAGCATATGTATTAGCCTTTGTTACATTTCTGATTGTTGGTTTTATGTTAATCTCATGTTTGATAAAGATGTGTGCCTCCAGGGTGGCGGCTCAGGTCCTTGTTCAAGTGCCTGATGCCAAGGTGTCAAACTGGATGAATGAGCTTCCGGAAATCCATTCTATTGAGTGTTATTAAAAGTCATAGCATGCTTATTTTGATAATAAAGAACTGTACTTTTTCTTATCCCACTTTTTCTGAACTTAGGGTGGATTGTTGTGGATTATTCTACATGTCAGCTGTGAAGTTCAGAAAATAGTGTAGATAAACATGTGATAGAAGATGTGTATATTAGTGAGGCCTGGGGAGGAACAGGGATGACATCTGTATGTCTTAAGAGGGGCCCAATGCTAGAAATAGATGTCTTGATTCAAAGCAACTGTATGGTTTTACATGTGTTTCGCCATAAAAGGATATGTATACTGTATGTACAATTTTCCATACCTTTTACATCTGTTTTCTCTGCTGTGATGTCATTCTCTTGGGCCCAACTTAGCTTCTCCATATGATTCCTAACCTTATAAGGTTTACCCCATGTATGCTTTCCTGCTCTATGGCCTATATAAACTGAGTGTATTGTATGCCTTGGTAGGAAATAACCTGCCACCGCATTGTTACCGTGAGCGCGTGTGTTAAGGTTTTCCTCATCTATCAATTAAACTGTTAGAGTTAACTTGAGAGATACTCTTGTCTGTTCTTATTTCGAGTCTGAGTTCAGTGTGTATTTGCTTAATGTTATTCTAGAGACATAGGTATAGTAACATTAATTACGTGGTATTAGAAATAATTCCATAACAAGTCCTATATAGGGCTCCAGTAGGGGACTCCATCATTCTGCTGGGAGACTTCAACGCACATGTGGGCATCGATGGAGACACCTGGAGAGGCGTGATTGGGAGGAACGGCCTCCCTGATCTAAACCCGAGCGGTCGTTTGTTATTGGACTTCTGTGCTAGTCATGGATTGTCTATAACAAACACCATGTTCGAACATAAGGAGGCGCATAAGTGTACATGGTACCAGAGCACCCTAGGCCGAAGGTCAATGATCGATTTTGTGATCGTATCGGCTGATCTAAGGCCGCATGTTTTGGACACTCGGGTGAAGAGAGGGGCAGAGCTGTCAACTGATCACCATCTGGTAGTGAGTTGGATAAGAGGGTGGGGAAAGACTTTGGACTGACCAGGTAAGCCCAAACGGGTAGTGCGGGTGAACTGGGAACGTCTGGAGGAGGCCCCTGTCCGAAAGATCTTCAACTCACACCTCCGGCGGAGCTTTTCAGGCATCCCTGTGGAGGTTGGGGGCATTGAACCTGAGTGGGCAATGTCCAAAGCTTCTATTGCTGAAGCTGCGGCGGTGAGCTGTGGTCTCAAGGTCCTAGGTGCCTCAAGGGGTGGTAACCCTAGAACACCGTGGTGGACCACGGTGGTCAGGGAAGCTGTCCGACTGAAGAAGGAGGCCTTCAGGGATATGCTATCCCTGGGGACTCCGGAGGCAGTTGCAGGGTACCGACAGGCCCGAAGGGCTGCAGCCGCTGCCGTGTCAGAGGCAAAGCAGCGGGTGTGGGAGAAGTTTGGAGAAGCTATGGAGAAGGACTTTCGGTCGGCACCAAAATGCTTCTGGGAAACCGTTCGGCGCCTCAGAAGGGGAAAACGGGGAACCATCCAAGCTGTGTACAGTAAGGGTGGGACACTGTTGACCTCAACTGATGATGTGATCGGGCGCTGGAAAGAGCATTTTGAGGAGCTCCTGAATCCGACCTACACGCCCTCTAGTACAGAGGCAGAGCTGGAGGCTGATGGAGGGTCATCGTCAGTTTCCCTGGGAGAAGTCGCTGAGGTAGTCAAACAACTCCACAGTGGCAAAGCCCCAGGGACTGAGGGATGAGATTCGTCCAGAAATGCTAAAAGCTTTGGGTGGGGAAGGGCTGTCTTGGTTGACACGCCTCTTCAACATTGCATGGAAGTCTGGGACAGTGCCAGAGGAGTGGAAGACCGGGGGGGTGGTTCCCCTCTTCCCCTCCAATTACAGAGGTATTACACTCCTCAGCCTCCCTGGTAAAGTGTACTCCAAAGTGCTGGAAAGGAGGGTTCGGCCAATAGTCGAACCTCAGATTGAAGAGGAACAATGCGGTTTTCGTCCTGGCCGGGGAACCACGGACCAGCTCTTTACTCTCGCACGGATCCTGGAGGGGGCCTGGGAGTATGCCCATCCAGTCTACATGTGTTTTGTGGATCTGAAGAAGGCGTATGACCGGGTACCCCGGGATCTTTTGTGGGAGGTGCTGCGGGAGTATGGGGTGAGGGGGTCTCTTCTCAGGGCCATCCAATCTCTGTACGCTCAAAGCATGAGCTGTGTCCGTGTCCTCGGCAGTAAGTCGGATTCGTTCCCGGTGGGCGTTGGCGTCCGCCAGGGCTGCGCTTTGTCACCAATCCTGTTTGTAATATTCATGGACAGGATATCAAGGCGAACGTCATGGGGGAGGGGTTCCCGTTCGGTGGGCTGATGGTCACATCACTGCTTTTTGCGGATGATGTGGTCCTGATGGCCTCATCGGTCGGTGACCTTCAGCACTCACTGGATCGGTTCGCAGCCGAGTGTGAAGCGGCTGGGATGAGGGTTAGCACCTCTAAATCTGAGGCCATGACTCTCAGCAGGAAACCGGTGGAGTGCCTACTCCGGGTAGGGAATGAGTCCTTACTCCAAGTGAAGGAGTTCAAGTACCTCGGGGTCTTGTTCGCGAGTGAGGGAACAATGGAGCGGGAGATTGGTCGGAGGATCGGAGCAGCGGGGGCGGTGTTGCATTCGCTTCACCGCACCGTTGTGACGAAAGGAGAGCTGAGCCGAAAGGCAAAGGTCTCGATCTACCGTTCAATCTTTGTTCCTACCCTCACCTATGGTCATGAAAGCTGGGTCATGACCGAAAGAACGAGATCGCAGGTACAAGCGGCCAAAATGGGTTTTCTCAGAAAGGTGGCTGGCCTCTCCATTAGGGATAGGGTGAGAAGCTCAGTCATCCGAGAGGAACTCGGAGGCGAGCCGCTGCTCCTTTGCGTAGAAAGGAGCCAGTTGAGGTGGTTCGGGCATCTTGTACGAATGCCACCTGGGCGCCTCCCTAGAGAGGTGTTCCAGGCACGTCCAGCTGGGAGGAGTCCTCGGGGAAGACCCAGGACTAGGTGAAGAGATTATATCTCCACACTGGCCTGGGAACGCCTCGAGATTCCCCAGTCAGAGCTGGCTAATGTTGCCCGGGAAAGGGAAGTTTGGGGTCCCCTGCTAGAGCTGCTACCCCCGCGACCCGACCCCGGATAAGCGGTTGAAGATGAGATGAGAGATATGATGGAATGTGTCAACATTGGATGCTTCTGTGCACACCATGCATGTCCTTCAGCCTTACTGGTAATACATATTGTATTTCCACCATATCATTTAAGGAATTTCCTGACCAAAATAAATTATTTGGCCATTTATATATTTATGCACCTTATTCCTTTACAGAGAAATTGAGATCAATGTCTCTGTTGCAGCTAAGCCTTGTTTTTGTCACGGCGGCTGCGCCGTGATCAAGTTTGGTGTGTTTATGTTGTCCTTTTGTCCGTGGTCTGCGTTATGTGTGGTGTCCTGTGTGTTTATGGTTGTTCGGCTGCCATGGCAACAGGGCTTGGGCCTGGAGGACACACAGCTGTTTGCTATTCTGCAATCATACACTTAGCTCCAGTATACAATCAGGAAGGTACTTAGGAGTAGTCCTGACATCCAGTCTCGGATCCATAAAGCACACTAGTAA
Organism: Dallia pectoralis; assembly: GCA_029465975.1. Classification (NCBI taxonomy): domain Eukaryota; kingdom Metazoa; phylum Chordata; class Actinopteri; order Esociformes; family Umbridae; genus Dallia; species Dallia pectoralis. Next base: position 3,423,795 of record CM055738.1, on the reverse strand, counting down.
GTTTTATATTCTTGTAGAGATTATTTAGATTAGATGACTCTGTTAGTTTATGGTTTGTACCTTTGTTACTCTGCCGTCTTGCTTGCCTGTTCAGTGACCGTTCCTCTGCCTAGGATTCTACCCTGCACTCATCAGTTTACCTGCCTGACCTTGCTACTCCAGTATATACACGTTCGGTTCCACTATAGAGACTCCTGAGGAACTACCAGCTCAAGCAGAAGGATCTCGGGATGACTCTTGTTCTGTTGTTGTTACTCAAGAAATATAATTGTATCACACCCCCGATCCAGTCTGAGTTTGGGTTCTGTCTCAGCAAAACCATGATAGTTTTTCAACATAAAAAAAGCAATTACCAATATTAAGAAAAAAATTATTTAATAATTAACAATGAAAATATTTTTTATTAAAATGTATTTTTGGTACTAAAAGATTTATCATAAGACCACCCTGAATGGCTAACTATGCCAACAGCAGTTCAAGCCAGTTAAAGTTTTTCTCGATTGGTAAAAAAATTGTTCACTTTAAATTTACAAAACAGTTAAGACGCAGGCATTCACTGAAAACTCACTGGCCAAAACTACTAATTGTGTTTGCAAAATGCTCAAACACATACAAAATATGAAACACATTCAACAAACACCACAACTTGTTTTCAAATGAATAAAGTTCACATTTACTTCAACACAACTTGAATAGAATCTGGGACAATCTGCCCAAGTAAAAATCCATTTGTCACAGTTCTGGCTCAAACATTTAGCAACAACACTCTTGAGTAAAATATAATGTGCAAATATAATGTTTACTAACATATTTATTTAAATTAAATACATATTTTCTTTAATAGAATAAATTATAATTTGTAAATTAAAAATTACACAATAAGAAAACAGTAGTGCATAATTATATCACACCCGTTAATCATATTTTAGGATTAAGATTGTCTAAACTTCAAAGTTAAAATACGTTTTGCTGTTACTTTGAACCATGGATAGAACAACGCATAAATTACTGGATTCATAAAGGAATTAAGAAGGGGCAGAAGACATAGAAAAGCTGATAAAGAATTGCCACTTGCTGAAAATATGAACTGGTTGAAGTAAACTGGAATCCAAAAAAATAAGTAGTTGAAAACAACAATACCAAGAGTTTTTGCTGCTTTTCTCTCAGACTTACTCGCCTGTACAGTTTTACCACCAGACACAGTGGCAGACACTTTAGAAAATACCTTATTGGCCTGTGATCTGGCCACCACAAATATTTTTAAATAAAGTGTTACAATAGTAGAGCATGGGAAAACCAATGAAATGATGAGGTCAATGATCATACTCCAGACAAATCCTTCAACAAAATAACATTCATTAAAACACCTACTGGGTACCTGTACATTCACAGATATTTTTATAAGGACAGCATCATATATCACACAACAACACCAGGTAATAGATATACAAAACTTAATTCTTGCTGTTGTTATTTTCGATGGGTACAAAAGTGGATCACACACAGCAACATAACGATCAACAGATATCATGACCAAATTGCCAATTGATAATGAAGTACATAAAAATGTAGCAAACATAAGCAACGCACAGAAATATCCACCAAGAACCCAGCACGGTTCCAGTATTGCTACAGTCATTGCAGGTATCACAATAAGTCCCACAAGGAGATCTGACACAGCCAGAGAGAGGATGAGCAGGTTGGTTGGAGTCTGGAGCTGTTTGAAGTGAGAGATGGAGATGATCACCAGTAGGTTTAAAAACACTGTAAATACTGAAATAATTGAGAAGAAGATGTACAGTGTTATGTACATATATGTGGATAGTGTGTCCTTTCTGCAAGAAGAGTTCCTGTCTTGATAACAATATTGAGCAGCTTCATGTTCCTCCATTTGTAGTTGATATGTTAATCCTGAGGTTCTCCTCCTGCTTGGTCCTGCGTGTGACCTTGTCAGTTCAGCCTTCTGACAAACTCAAGATCTTCCTCTCTTTATCTCTGACTGTTAGCCAACTTTTTTTCTAATACTCCCGTCACACATATGCTTGCCCCCCCCCCCCCCCCCCACACACACAAACACCATCAAAACACACATCAACCAACTTCAGCACAAGGAAGCACACAAATTAGCAAACGTAAATGTACAACATGCATGTCCTTTAGCTTTGCTTTTACAATAAATCACATCCGCCTTTTTTTCGAATTGTATTGATAAATATTTTTAAGGTTGAGGTTTCAGCCACAGAAATGTATTCATTCACCATATTTATACAGATAAGCTGAAAGCAAATACTCTTTTACAGCTAAGCCTTGTATTACAACTTTGAAAAACACATACAAAATGTAAAGAAAAACACATTGGCATAAACAGTACAAAAAGTAAAAGTAAAGTAAAAAGTGAAGTAAGTAAAAAATACATTTATAATTTATTGTTTTATATTTTTTGTATTCGATTCATTAAGTGTTTATTAAGTGTTCCTTGTTTGTTTTAAACATACTTTTGCGAGAATTGAGAATTTTGTTTAGATTCTATGCGCTTTGACACCTTTTTTGTCCGTTGTATTTGCAGTGTGCCAGTGGTTACCGGTATTATTTGATTGGTTTGTTTGTATGTATGTTGGTACCGAACAACGATGAAAAAAACTCCATGAACACCACCAATCCTGGGCTTAGCTTCCTCCTATTTGCACCCTCACTCAGTAATGACCGAGTTCCAAAATCCATGGAGTCAGCGGGAGTTGATGCACAATTCAATACGCATGTGGACAAATCACTTGGCTAGGAGTGGCAGTGACACTGATGATGGCCTCACTCCACCGGATTTATTATAAGGAGACTCCGGCTGTGGATTTGGATGCCTCCCCACCACCACTCCCCATCGGTCCATGCTTCCCGTGTCGGATGCCACTTCGGGAACGCTAGGGTTTTGTTGCTGAATATGGATCTATACTATGAGACCCTCAGCCCTTTCTCGACAGACCGAGGGTTTCTACCCTGATCTCCTGCCTCTCGGAGAGAGCTCTCGGGTGGGCCAGTGCAGTCGGACAGGCGGAGTCTTGGCAGATTACAGGGCCTTCGTCCTCCTCTTTCGGTTCATACTTGACCACCTGCCCGAGGGCATAGAGGGAGTAGAGCGACTGGTTGGCTGGGTTAGGAACCCAAATCCTTCAGGACTATGTCCTAGAGTTCTGGACCCTTTCGGTGAGGGCAGGGTGGAACGAGTGGGCCCATATCCACCAGTTCCGGTGCCACCAACAACCTAACGTCGCCAGTCGTGATGCCTGGCTGACCTTCAACCATCTGGTCGACATGGCCATCCAGCTGGACAACCTGTTGGCCACTCGCGGGCAAGGGAGGCCTGCTCTGTGCCAGCAGGATTGTTCAGAATTTCTGTTGTCTTGTGAGGTAGGGTCAGCTACCTGTTATGTAGAATGAGGAAACAAACAGGGCCCAGTCAATTTGTGCTACTGAACTTCTCATGCAAAAATGGAGTCCCCATCCAGAATGTTGCAGGTATTGGCGTCCAGTGGAACACAGGGTTTCTAGTGCATACCATCCTAAGTCGCAACGTGCACTAGAGTTCTGGCATCAGACGCTGAAATCAATGTTGCGCAAGTTTTGCATTGAGTCAGCAATAGAGTGTGATGTGGGTGTTGTTTGTAATCCGTGAGACAGTGCAACAGTTTCTGGGTTTTAGCCCTGGAGATATTTTCTTCGGCACACGATTCGTGGTCCTCTTAAGGTGTTTAAGGACCAGTTGTTAACAGAAGATTCGCATACGCCTTTAAAAGTGCTCGATTATGTTAGACGTTGTTGTGAGCGATTGCACCAGGCATGCGCACTGGCAAAATATTTGCTCATGTCCTCCCAGAAGAAAATGAAGGATCAATATGACAAACATGCTGTTGCCCGAATATTTTCGCCAGCTAGCCAGGTTTTGGCTCAGCCGCTGTGGTAGATTATGTTGCTCATAAGACTCTGGTTCAGGATGAGGATGGACTGGTCTTGTGTAATGGACTGCTCAGCAATGTGGGAGACTGCTAAACTCAGAAATGATACCGTTGTTGTCGACATAATTAGATTATGTACACCAAAACCAACATGGTGACATTGTGGGATTAGTTAACCTGCATGCATGTCTGTTTAGTGATTTGCTTACTCAAACTAATGTGTTGGAACATGACATCCGCATGGGTGAAGCTGTTTCTATACGCCAACATCCATATTGTTTAAATGCCACAAAAAGGGCCCAGATGAATCAAGAGGTGTCTTACTTGCTGCAGAATGATCTGGCACGTCAAAGTCTTTGGAGCTCACCCTGCAATCTTATTACTACACCTGACAGTACAGATAGATTGTCTACAGATTACCGAAGGGTGAATGCAGTGACTGTACCAGATTCTTTTCCATTGCCTAGGCTAGACGACTGTATTGACAAGGTCGACTCTGCCACCTATGTCAGCAAACTTGACCATCTTAAGGGTTACTCGCAAGTCCCCTTAACGAATCGTGCCTCTGAAATTTCTGCTTTTGTCACACCGATCATTTCTTGCAATATTCTGTCCTGCCGTTTGGGTTGCGTAATCCAGGCGGTAGTTAAGATTTTTTTCAGGCATGTCTGGATTTTATAGGAGTTTCTGTAAGAACTTTTCAAGTGCTGCTGCTCCTCATACACGTTTCCTAAGCCCCTCTATTGCATTTCTGTGGACTGCAGAATGTCAGCATGCATTTGAGGTGCTTAAGGCTCTTTTGTGTAGCACACCAGTTCTGGCTGCTTTGGATATTGGGCGTCCTGTCAGGTTGTAGGTGGATGCTAGTGCTCGAGTGGCCGGTGCAGTCCTGATGCAGGGGGATGGTGATGGTGCTGACCACCCGGTTTGTTATTTCTCCAGGAAATTCAACAGATACCAGGTCAGCTAATCCACTGTCGAGTGTGAAGCCTTAGCTTTGTTATGGGCTTTACAATTTTACGACGTATATGTGGGTGGCAGTGCGTTGCTGGTTGTTGTGAACACAGACTATAACCCAATAGTGTTTTTTGCAACGCATGTACAATCAAAATCAACGCCTTATGCATTGGGCTTTGATTGTACAGAATTATAATGTGGAGATTAGGCACATTAAGGGCTCGGATAACATCTTAGCTGATGCCCTTTCTCGTGTCAAGGCAGCGTGGGTAATGACTGTCTTTTGTTGGGATTGTGGTAATATCCCATTATTTGACATGGGGTGTTTGGTTGGACACCTTTGGGCAGCCAGAACAACTTAGAGCTCAATGCTCTAAAGACAGTGGAGATGGTTGTGGACTTCAGGAGAAACTCAGCCCCACTCTCACCCATCATCCTGTGTGGCTCCCCCGTCAATACGGGAGAGTCCTTCCGCTTCCTGGGCACCATCCTCTCACAGGACCTCAAGTGGGATTTAAACATCTGCTCACTGACCAGGAAAGCTCAACAGAGGATGTACTTCCTTCGGCAGCTGAAGAAATTCAACATGCCTAAGACTATGATGGTCCACTTCTACTCAGCCATCATTGAGTCCATCCTCACCTCATCCATCACCATCTGGTACCCTGCTGCTACAGCCAAAGACAAGAGCAGACTGCAGCGTGAAAAGGTGATAGGCTCAGTCTGCCTAGCCTCGAGGATCTGCACACCTCGAGGGCTCTGAGGCGAGCTAGGAAGATTGTGGCAGACCCCTCTCACCCCGGACACTCTCTGTTCAATCCACTCCCCTCCGGCAGAAGGCTTCGGTCCATCAGGACCAAAACCTCACGGCACAAGAACAGTTTCTTCCCATGTGCTGCTGGCCTCCTCAACAAGGCCAGGGGTGCACACAAGCCTCGAACTCTGACCCACTCCTTTTGCACATTGCCTGATTTGCACTACATTTTTTGCTCTATTGCACTGTTGTTTTTTGGTATCTTATTGTTATTTTTTTGTACATACTATCCCTCTACCCCCTCATCCCTTTAGTTTAATTTATATTGTTCTATTCTTATGTTGCATGTAAGCACCTTCCGGCCACTGTAAATTCCTTTTCTGTTCACACATTCAATGGCGAATAAACACTTTTCTGATTCTGATTCTGATTTGGTGGTGGGAGTGTTACGGGCCCTTGCACTTTTAGTTTGAATGTAACCCTGACTTCACAGATGTGTTTTAACTGCCTACAGGTGGAAGCAGATGATTGGGTGCCAGTTTTCTTGCCAGTCGTGGCTGTTCCAGTTCTCAGCCAATCAGACGACTGCATCTGATAATTAAGAGTTGTCATGTGTGGCAGGGTTTTTTCTCTTGTTTTTCATTGCGGAGTTTTACTATGTTGTAGATGATTTTGTGTATGTGCAGCAGGGCAATAAGGTTTAGGTGAGCTGCCCATGGGTATACATACTTGTTCGTAGTGTACACTTTTGTTTAGCCACACTAGCCAATAAGCTTAGGGGTGGTTGTCACTTTGCTTTGTATTAGGAAGGTTTAAAAAGGTAGTGTACTAATGCCCAACTAAACAAGAGGGCATATACATAGGAGTGTCTAGTTGGTGAAATATCTATTAAATTAATTAGGAGTTTAAATGTCCTATTCAAGTTTGAAGGTCCTATTGAAACTCATTTCATATACCCCAATCAGCCGTAACATTATGCATATCCGTACTGGACTTCCAGCTATACTGCCCCATGTGCAACATGCACTGTGTGTTCTACAGTTCGGATACCTTTCACCAATACCAGCATGAACGTTTTCAGAAATGTGACTTACAGTAACTTGTCTGTTGGATCTGATTAAACAGCCCTGTTCATCCATGAGTCTTGGCCGCTCATGACCTGTTCACCGCTTTTAATTCCTGGGAACAGTTTTTGATAGGTACTGACTTCTGCAGACCGAGAACACCCCGGAAGAACAGTAGTTATGGAGATGCTCTGACCCAGTCATTAAGCAACCACAATTTGGCCCTTGTTGAAGTCGCTCAAGTCCTTTATGCTTGCCTTTTTTACCTACTTCCAACACATCTGCCTAACATATCCTGACCACTGACAACATAACATGTCAGTCGTCATAATGTCATGGCTTATTGGCGTATGTATTCATGGAAAGTGTGGCCTAACTAAGTAAGCCGAAGCTTTTGAATAGCAATGCAACACACTGGTATATAAAATTGCAAGCTGTTCAATACTGACCGTCATTATAAAGACTTACCCACATTGTTACATTTTAGACCAGAGATCTGAGACCTGAGATCTAAGACCTCAACCGTATCTTATATCACGCACTCTTATACAGTTCAATTAACATTTACCACACTAGTTGAATGCAAAGTTAAAAAAATGAACAGAAAAGGTTGTGTGAAACTACATTCTGATGGGCTAATAAATTCTGTTTAATAGGAATGCCAAATTAGACCTCAAAGTGATTTATTTTACATACTCAGGAAATAACATGGAGAAACAACAAATGCTGTTTTTTGTTACAAAATACATATTTTCTTTAATGTAAAATATGATAAAGAAATCCATCATTACAAATATGTACTGCATAACTAACAAACTAAACTATCAAACCTAATGTCAGATTTATGGATTAAGATTGCCTAAATTTAATAGTTAAAATACGTTTAGCTGTCACTTTGAACCATGGATAGAAGAAGGCATATATTACTGGATTAATGAATGAATTAGGAAGTGGCAGAAAATATAAGAAAGCTGATGGTGGCATGCCATTTGCTGAAAGAAATAACTGGATGAGATATACTGGAATCCAAAAAAATAAGTAGTTGAAAACAACAATAGCGAGAGTTTTTGCTGCTTTTCTCTCAGACTTACTCGCCTGTACAGTTTTACCACCAGACACAGTGGCAGACACTTTAGAAAATACCTTTCTGGCTTGGATTCTGGCCACCACAAATATTTTCAAATAAAGTGTTACAATAATAGAGCATGGGAAAACAAATGAAATTACAATGTCAATGATTATACTCCAGAATAATCCTTCAAAAGAAGAACATTCATTAAAACATCTACTGGGTACCTGTACATTTACAGACATTTTTATAAGAAAAGCATTATATATCACAGAAGAACACCAGGTAATAGATATACAAAACGTAATTCTTGCTGTTGTTATTTTCAATGGGTACAAAAGTGGATCACACACAGCAACATAACGGTCCACAGAGATCATGACCAAATTACCAACAGATAATGAAGTACATAAAAATGTAGTGAACATAAGCAAAGCACAGAAATATCCACCAAGAACCCAGCACGGTTCCAGTATTGCTACAGTCATTGCTGGTATCACAATGAGTCCCACCAGGAGATCTGACACAGCCAGAGAGAGGATGAGCAGGTTGGTTGGAGTCTGAAGCTGTTTGAAATGAGAGATGGAGATGATCACCAGTAGATTTAGAAATACTGTAGCCACTGAAATCAATGAGAAGAAAATGTACAGTGAAAGGTATATAGATGTTGATAGTGAGTCCGTTCTGCAAGAAGAGTTTCTGTCTCGATAGCAATATTGAGCATCTGTATCTTCCTCCATCTGTTGTAAATAAGTAAATTCTGAGTATCTCCTCCTGATTGGTTCTGTGTGTGACCCTGTCAGGTCAGCCTTCTAACAAACTGAAAATATCCCTCTCTTTTTATATCCTACTGACTGCCATATCCATTCCACTTTACACATGTGCTTGCTCTTGTGCACTCACACACACACACACACACACACACACACACACACACACACACACATACACACACACACACACTTACACTATTACAGACTTGCAGGGTGACACAGATACAAAAACAATACATTGAACACTGAAACATAAAACAAAGGTGCAATCGCTCACCAACATGGACACATATCCTATTATTAATAACAAGCACTCGTGAACCTAACCAGGGACCTTAAATAGCCCACAGATTAATTAACATGTCCGGTGCTTGGATAAACCCAAAACAGATGTGCTTCTACTCAACATATTACACAGGATTGCTCTCCCCTATACACACTGTGACAGCACAGCTCACTCATACGTGACAGTACTCCTCCAAAAAGGTTGGGCTCCCAGATCGACCAGGCCATACCCTAAAATGTCATGGTAGGTAGGGCAGGATGGAGGAAGGAAGGCAAAACCCCCAATTTTTTTTGTTCTCCTCCAACATATTTGTCCAGGCATGCAGGGGGAGCAGAGACCACTCCTGCAGGCCTACAGGGGGAGGAAGAGGCCCCTCAATATTGTGTTATTTATGTTATTGGTTAAAGCGGCACCAGGGCCGTGGGTGTTCTCCCCGCCGTCCTCCCAGAACACCCTGTTAGCCCCCCCCGACCCCCAAAACCCTCATTGGGAAGATTCTGGGCTCAATGTAACCGGCCCTATACCGAATATGGCTGGAGACGTACCCACTGCTTCTGTGGTGTTTCTGGCCTAATCCTTTCACACTGGTCCGTAGGGTGACGTTTGGAGTAATTCTCCAAAAACTGGCCACTTATATATTTATTCACCTTATTTATAGAGAGAAATTGAGGTCAATGTCTTTGTTGCAGCTAAGCCTTGTTTTGTCACGGCGGCTGCGCCGTGATGAGGTTTGGTGTGTTTATGTTGTCATTTTGTCCGTGGTCTGCGTTATGTGTGGTGTCCTGTATGTTTATGTTTGTTCCGGCTGCCATGGCAACGGGGCTTGGGCCTGGAGGACACACAGCTGTTTGCTATTCTGCAATCACACACCTGGCTCCGGTCTACCATCAGGAAGGTACTTAGGAGTAGTCCTGACATCCAGGCTCTGCCGGATCCATAAAGCACACTAGGAAGTTTTATGTTCTTGGAGAGATTATTTTGATTAGATGATTCTGCTAGTTCATGGTTTGTACCTTTGTTACTCTGCCATTTTGCTTGCCTGTTCAGTGACCGTTCCTCTGCCTAGGATTCTACCCTGCACTCATCAGTTTACCTGCCTGACCTTGCTAATCCAGTATATACACGTTCGGTTCCACTATAGAGACTCCTGAGGAACTACCAGCTCAAGCAGAAAGATCTCGGGATGACTCTTGTTCTGTTGTTGTTACTCAAGAAATATAATTGTACCACACCCCCGATCCAGTCTGAGTTTGGGTTCTGTCTCAGACAAACCGTGACAGTTTTACAACATTAATAAGCAATTACCAACAATAAGAAAAAAAATTAACAATGTAAAGATTATTTATTAACACTTAACATTTCTTTTTGGTACTAAAAGATTTATCATAAGACCACCATGAATGGCTAACTATGCCAGCAGTTCAAGCCAGTTACAGTTTTTCTTGATTGGTAAAACAAATTTGTTCACTTTAAATTTACAAAATCAGGCAAGACGCAAGCATTCACTGAAAACTCACTGGCCAAACTACTAATTGTGTTTGCAAAATGCTCTAACACATACAAAATATGAAACACATTCAACAAAGGAAATATTTTCATCAAACACCACAACTTGTTTTCAAATGAATATAGTTTTTCAATCAAGCATTACATCATGGACAAAAAAACAAAATACAGTTATAAATTTCTGTTTAACCAGAGTAATTTGAGCTTTATGCCTTTGCCATTTGTTGATAATTTGTATAATTAAAGAATGTGAAAAAAGCTTGCAAGCAAATATTAACTGTCTTTAAGGATGATTTTACCAGAGATAACAAGGGCAATCCTTATGGTATGGAATATGTGACGGCCCAAGGGCTTCTGCCAGTGTGTGTGGGTGTCTCTGTCTGGGTTTTGTTCGCAGGGGGAACTTCCTGGTGGAGTTGAGGCAATCAAGCGGATCAGAGGCAGCTGGCACTGGCTCTGGATTGAATAAAACCCGCCCCTTCCTGATTGTTGCGGGCTGGACTGTTTGTTCTTTCGCTGGTCCCCAGCCCGGCATTCCTCATTGTTGTACTGTATATGATTTGTGTAAATTAACCTGGCTTTTGGTGTGGCCAGCCACATCTTGTGGAACTATATGAAAAGTGATCTGTTATATTGGCCAAACTATGTGACTGCTATTAATAAACATCGTTTCCTGTTATTCCTCTAAGCGTGGTTTCCTCTTCTTGTTGTGGTCTTTGAGCTGGACCATAACAAATAACATTGCAAAAATTAAGTGATATCCTCCCTCCTTCAAGATACTTTTTACCATGTACAAGTCTCCCACTTTACCACAACCAAAAAAACAACAGAACATGACACCTTATATGGCATCAAGCACTCCTCTGGCATCTTTTAATTTGACTAGCGTCGCACAAATGGTCTTCTTTGTGATTCGATTACCTCAACTTGTTTTTCATTTGTCCATAATACTTGTCTAGGTATTATGTTTCACTGCATTTCCAAATGGAAAAATCAACCTTTTTCTGACCACTAAACTGATTGTTGTATTAGCGCGTCACATTTAGTTCCAACACAGTTCTGGCTCAAACTTTTAGCAACAACACTCTTGAGTAAAAACCTTTTTTAGGGATATTAATCACTTGCATTATTCCAAATATCAAGTTAGAAATGCAAGTATTTTTCACACTACAAAAGTACTTGTTTGGAAATATTTGTTAATACATATTTCATGTGTTAACTATGTAAATATTATGTTTATTAGCACATGGCACAAATACATCCTATTCTATATATGCATCCAGAAGTCTTTATTAATTATTATGAATGTATTGTTACATGCATTTTGATGCATAGTTTTTGTAAAGTGTTACAGAGATGTTTAGCAGCCACTTTGAACCACGGATAAAAGAAAGCATAAATGATTGGATTGATAAAAGAATTAACAAGTACAAGAAATAGCATGAAGGCCACAGATGAATCGCCACTTGCTAAATAAACATATTGGATGAAGTATAGTGGAATCCAACAAACAGGATAATGAAAAATCACAATAGCTAGAGTTTTTGCAGCTTTTTTCTCAGATGAATGTGCCTGTACAGTCGTGACACTAGACAGAGTAGAAGGCCCAATTGAAATTATTTTCCTGGCCTGTAATCTGGCCACCATAAGTATTTTTAAATAGAGTGTAACAATTATAGAGCACGGGATGACTAGTGAAATAATAAGGTCAATTATCATACTCTTAACAAATCCCTGAACAAAATAACATTCACCAAAACATCTACTGGGTACCTGGATATCTACAGATATTTTAATAAGAATAGCATTATATATAATAGAACAATACCAAGTAATGGCTATACACCACTTAACTCTTGTGGTTGTTATTACTGAATTGTACATTAATGGATCACACACAGCAACATAGCGGTCAATGGATATTAAGACTAAACTTCCGAGAGATAAAGATGTACATAAATAGTTGGTATAAATTAGCAACGCACAAAAATATTCCCCAAGAACCCAGCATGGTTCCAATATTGCTACAGTCATTGCTGGTATCACAATGAGTCCCACCAGGAAATCTGACACAGCCAGAGAGAGGATGAGCAGGTTGGTTGGAGTGTGGAGCTGCTTGATTTGAGAGATGGAAACGATCACCAGTAAGTTTAAAAAAACTGTAACTCCAGAAATCAATGAGAAGAAGATGTACAGTGTTATGTAAGTAGAAGTTGACATTGAATCCTTTCTGCAAGAAGAGTTTCCGTCTTGGAAACAGTATTGATCATCTTCCTCCATTTTTATAAAGGATAAAAATGTTCAGTTTTTCCTCCTGCTTGGTCCTGTATGTGACCCTGTCAGGTCAGCCTTCTTCAAACTCTGAATGCTGCCTCTCTTTCATCCTCTCTTTTATCCATCTCTTGTTTCACTACCCTCCTCAGAGTCTCCCTACACAGAAACACCCAGACGGGAGCACAGCAATAAACAAAGGATAAACAAATCATCTGAGGAAACATGATGTAATGCACAACAGCATTGGATTTGGTTGTGTTTACCTGACATGTCCCTCAACCTCACTGACAGTTAAATGTATTTTGCAATTTCTAAGTAATTTAATGTGGACAATATAGTGCGGGTGATGACATGGTCAATCAAATAATTATTTTGTCTATCTGAAAAAGCGCGATGGTTGTCATTACTTTTTATATTGATTCTGGGTTTGGAACCGCTATTCATTATGTTCTGCGGAGAATACCATTTGCACATGCAATCTAGATAACAGGAACCATACATAGAATTAGGTACAATTATCGCTCATTTGAGACAGATCAGGTTGTGACAGTTTGTGCTTTACCCCCAAAAATGTAGTTTGTTATTTAGCTTGCTTCCTTCAATGTTTGGTGTTTGGTAAAAACACAGAGGAAAAAGTTTTGTCATAAACACCAAGCAAGACAAACTGTAACACATCTGTGATATTCATGTTCGACACACCCACATCAGTTTATGTAAAATCGCTGAACAATCTGTGTGGGATTCAAGGTCGGCCATTTTAGAGACTGCAAATTTGCTGATGAGAAACTTTTCACATGCATTTTGTCAAGGTTCGGCCGATTAAATAGATGATTTATGCTGTTGAATAATTTTTTTTCAAAAAGTTCTCTCTAATTTATAACACATCCATTTATTTGTTAAATAAACCTTCACCTTCGTACCGTGTCTGTGGATTTGGTTTCTGGGCTCCCACTGTCTAATGGCAACACTACCATTCTGACGGTGGTTGACCGGAAGTGTTTTGGGGAAACCCTCTGCCCCAGCTCCCCTCTGTCAAGAGACAGCTGCTTTGGTGGTGCCTGACTGAGGTCCCCAATTTGCCTTCTGTTTCTAGACAGCTTTTTGCACCCTGATGGGGTTACGGTCAGTCTGTCATCCGGATTTGTCCCCCAATCCAATGGCTGGACAGGACGGATCAACTAGGATCTAGAAACTTTTCTGCGGTGCATTGTCTTGTCCAACCCCACTTCTGGTCCAAGCAGCATATGTGTGTAAGATCGCCTACAATCCCCTGCCCTGTTGAGCAATAGGCCTTTTAGCTCATTTGAGTGCTCTCTGGGCTATCAACCACCACTGTTTCCCAACCTTAGACGTACCTGGAGAAAAGCCCCTTCCTCCCACATCTGTGCTTCCTCCCATTATTGGCGACAGGCCAGACAGATGGTCTGGCAGTCTACCCAGGATCTACCCAGTTGAATACCAGAAGTTTGCCAGAAGTTGGCACACAGATTCATTGGGCCTTTTCCAGATCGCCCACATTGTTTATCCTGTAGCGGTTCGACTTCGTCTGCCTTCCTTGCACCACACTTATCATGTGTCTTGTGTCAAATCAGTGTCTAACTGTCCCCTGTCTTCTGTCTCCAGAGCCACCCCTTGTCCTCGGTTGATCGGCGCTCATCCAGCATTCACCGTGCAACGCCTCCTGAAGATTTGAACTCGGGGCAGGTGTTTCCAGTACCTGGTGGACCTTCATGGGTCTGCCACGCCCTCATCTTTATCACTTGTTTGTTTATTGTTCCCCCCCCACCAGGTCTTCCATGTTCCCATTATCTCTTGTCTATTTATGTTTGGGTTTCCTGTTCTCCCGTTGCCAAATTGTAGTGTCTCTACATTAGTAGAGTTACTTGTTTCTGCTGTTTACACGGTACCAATATTTTTTAATCCCTGAGTCCGAGCCTGCCTGCCCCGTTGTATTTCTGCTTAACGAATCCCTTTACGACCATAACCTGTCCTCGACCTCGAACCAGGCTTCGTTTCTGTTCCTCCAGTCATCTGATTCTGTGTACCAACTTCTACCTGCCTGCCGACTCCGAACCTGCTTACTCATCAAATAAATTATCGTTGAAACTTGATTTGTTCTCTGCCTCTGTGTCTGCACTTGCGTCAGCTATCTGGGAATGTCAATATCAAAAATAATTACATGACCTGCCCTCTAGAGATTCTGATAATAATTGTTCGATAAAGCACACACAACAAGTCAGGGGTTTATGATAGAAATATTCTGACCTACTAAAATTGCGAATTGCAAATAATGGAAACAAAGTCATACATCTGAAACATATTAAAGCTAAAATTGTGGTTCTGAATAAACTCCATTGTGTAGTAAATGTGACTGACATGATATGTATCATTATAATTAAGATGTGTTCTTTATATATTAAAATGTTTTATATTACCACGCCGATCCAAGACCCATTTCTACCATGCTTCATCCAAACTCCTACAACTAATGTGCCTGACCCCATACAACAGCGAAGACTATACTGCAGGCGATCTTTTCCTCCAACAATTACTTTTGATACTTTCAGCCTTTGTAATCAAGTCCTTATTTGTCTGTTTTTGGTAGTTTATATACACTCACCAGCCAATTCATTAGGTACACCTTTTCAACTGCTTGTTAATGCAAATATCTAATCAGAATTTGGCATTAACAACTTAAAAGCATGGATCCATCTTGCCTTGTCTCAACGGTTCAAGCTGATGGTGGTGTGATGGTGCGGGGGACATTTGCTTGGCACACTTTGCATAATTTTAACACCACAGCCATGTCCATCAGGTTATGACCACAGTGTACCTTATCTGCCTACATCCAGCATGATACGACTCCATGTCACAAAACTCAATATTAAGTATGAGAGAGTTATTGATGTCAAAATGAAGAAAAGTAAAAAATTGGGAGATAATAAAGGCATTATTGATGCACGTCTGATGTAATTTGACCAATTGCAGTTTTCACCCATGCAGTTAGTTTCAAAGAATGGTTATAGGCTTTGGTAAAGTTTTTTAATTGAGTATACCAGATGATTTTATAAACGTTACGTTCTATTACATACAATTTAATTTCAAATGCATTACAAAAAACATTTCAACAAAGGTGTAATTGTTACATTCCCAGCAGGACCGGTTGGAGTCCCGCTTTTCTTGTTCTGCACTCTTCTTGTTTTTTGTTGCCCCACATTCCCATGTTTGGTCTTTCCTTCCTGTCCTCCCTCAGTCAATCAGTTATCATGCTTATTTCATGTATTTTATTTTCCCAGTATTGATCATTATTGGTCAATTACTTCAAACCACCTAGTAAGGGTAAATGTAATGTTCAGTAGCCTTGGTTAGATCCTATTGGGAGAAACGTCCTGAGCACCAAATTTTGTAGTTTTACAGTGGGGTTCATCAGAACCTGAAACTGTTCGTTTTCAATTAGTTTGCATTTAATATCATATTTCAACAAACACATCATAATTAATGCCGAAGTCAAATCATGTTCTGCTTTATCATACCGCCTATCACACATCATACACTGCCTGGTTATAGAGAAAGTCCCAACGTATCATACATCCCATGCTAAACCCTTGCTAAAAAATCAACAAAAAAACCTTGCTAAAAAAAAACGAATTAAATGTAAAAAATTATATTCACTGCCTCTCAAAAAAGAGAATCCTATTGCAAATAGGTACATTAGAATTGTGAATACAGTCAACATCAAGTTCAATATGTTTGAACTAAAGTACATCGACAAAGATTTGTTCAAATTTCCACTAGAACCCATCAATAAAATCCCATCATGCACCATCATTAGAGGTTTTTTGAGAATTTTTAGTCTTGTTACCTGTGTTTGTTGTATCTGTGTTTTATATGTGACTTGCTTTTAAACCTGTGCTACCAATTCACAAATAGCATACATCGTCTTAATATATTGAAACTTTATTGAATCTACTTGGCACTGGTCCAGTAATTATTATTAGAAAGTAATGTGTATCCTGGCAGGCTCCAATGCCCAATTAGGAAACCCTGACTTTATAACAACCTTTATGAATTATTTCAGTAATACACACTTACAAAGCATTCATACATGTTAAGATATCTTTCTCACATTTTTACAAAGGAGCAATTAATAAGAATTAGCTACCGGCGATAAACACTATTTTCATTTGATTAACTAAAAACACTGTGTTTTACATAACAATAATGTATCCCCTCTAAAAAAAAACATTCCAGTCCAAATTTTCTGTATCAACTTGTCATCTATGAAAACAACATTTTAGAAATAAATGGTCAGCCTGATGTGACATTTAAGAAGGCAATACAAGAACCATGAAAAAATTAAAACACGAGACATGTTTGTCAAATTTAGGAAAAAGACATTGTAACTATCCATGACGTAAATTCAGGGTTAAAATACGTTTAGCTGTCACCTTGAACCAGCGATAAAATAAAGCATAAATAATAGGATTAATTAAAGAATTAAAAACCAGCAGAAACAGTATAAAAGCTAAAGTTGAGTCACCATTTGCTAAGTAAACGTATTGGATTAAATACACTGGAATCCAGCAAATGAGATAATGAAAAATCACAATAGCTAGAGTTTTTGTTGCTTTTCTCTCAGACTTACTTGCCTGTACAGTTTTACTACCAGACACAGTGGCAGCCCCTTTAGAAAATACTTTTCTGGCCTGTGATTGGGCCACGAAAAATATTTTCAAATAAAGAGTTATTATAATAGAGCATGGGACAAGCATTGTAATAACAAAGTCAATGATCATACTCCAGACAAATCCTTCAACAAAATAACATTCTTCAAAACATCTACTGGGTACCTGTACATTTACAGATGCATTAATTAGAACAGCATTATATACGATAGAACTACACCAGGTGATGGCTATACAGTAAGTAATTATTTTTGTTGTTATTTTTGAAGGATACATTAATGGATCACACACAGCAACATAACGATCAATAGATATTAACACCAAATTACCGAGAGATATTGAAGTACATGTATAAGTTGCATAAATAAGCAACGCACATAAATATTCCCCAAGAATCCAGCATGGTTCCAGTATTGCCACAGTTATTGCTGGTATCACAATAAGACCCACCAAAAAATCGGATGTAGCCAGAGAGAGAATGAGCAGGTTAGTTGGAGTCTGGAGTTGTTTAAAGTGAGAGATGGAGATGATCACCAGTAGGTTTAAAAATACTGTAACCACTGAAATCAATGAGAAGAAGATGTACATTGATATATAAATATATGTTGATAGTGAATCCTTTCTGCAAGAAGAGTTTTTGTCTTGATAACAGTATTGAGCATCATCTTGTTCCTTCATTTGGAGTAAATAATAAAATGTTGATGTCCTCCTCCTGCTTGGTCCAGTGTGTGACCCTGTCAGGTCAGCTATCTGACAAACTCTGAACTCTTCCGCTTGTTTTATCTCCAAGTTTCACTCCCCTCCTCAGAGTATCCCTACACATAATCAGGCACATAACAAGAACACACTCAAAAACAAAACAAGTTATTGATCGAAAACAATGTATACCATGATTGGATGTTGCAGTTTTGAACTAGCCAGTCACTAATCAAAGACAAAAACCTTTTGGACAGACATCAGAACAGAACGAAATGACAATCACTCCATTATTAATTGATATTGTATTGATCATTAAAAACTTTTTACAAACAATGTAATACTGAGTGAAAACTGTTTTACACAATGTACAGTATCAGTCAAAAGTTTGGACACAGAAATTGATTGATGGGAATGCCGGTTTTTCTGAAAGTACTAACATTTCTACAGTGTGGATTCTGCTTTTGAACGTTGAATGTAGAGATCAGAGACTAACATTATTGTATGGTCGTATATCCATCAAGCTCCCAAAGCAGGTCTTTTTTAGTCAAAAGTATTATTGTTTAACAATTCCTAGCCGACTGAAACAATGTAAACAGGCTAAAACACAGAGCAAGAACTTTGCATCTGTCACCATGTACAGTTGCCCGAAGTTCCTTTGATCCCCAAAACGCAAAAACCAAAACTCACAATAAACGATATAGCACAAACGGTTCCATTGGTAAAACACCATGATATAAAACCCCTCTGGACCACCATTTCAAAACCATTTCACAACCTACAAACCAGCTCATCTCGTCTCGTTCTTCACCTAAAACTCCCCTCCATAAGACAACAGCCAATAGGGTAAAAACTAATAAGTGGGCCTGAACGATATGCCTGGTAGCCACTAACAGCCGACATACAAAGACGGTCCTGTGGGCCGAACAATTAAGAGAATTTCCAGGACCTTACCAATACTGCAAATAAGCCTGTCAAAGAGGGCGTGAACTATGCTAAATGGGCTAAAAAAAGACCAGCTCTCAAGTATGAAAATCATTATCTTTCTTCAGAACGAGGTATGGCAGGTAAACATGTTTAAAATAGGTACAATAGGGGAGAAAGTTAATTTCTTGCAAAGGGGGAACACAACATCAATGATAAAGCAAATCAACGCTGCGCATCAGTTAAAGGACACTTTCACTCTCTTCGAGTCGCTACGCTGTCAGTTTTGGCAAATAAAAAAAAACGATAGCTAGCTTGTTGCACCCCAATAAACGCTACTCATTCAGAAACCACGTCTGCTTCAACTGCTCTGGTTTAGCATTATTCTAATTGGCGAATGAGGAGCAAAGACGTCTTCTCTAAATTTCAAATAACAGAGTACTGATACATGGCTACATTATTATGTATAATGGTCTTTGACGGTTGCTTACGGGGTAAACAGACTTGGGACAATCACCCTTCCCATCCTAGGTGAGCAGGGTGAGCAAACCACAACTCCATTGCAAGTCTCCAGCGTTGACAATAATAAGCTAATTCAGAGCCTTACAGTGCCCGTCTTAACCACTATTAAGAGCTGTCGATTAGTTTTGTTGTGAAAAGCAAAATATTAATTTTATCTAGGTATTTTGATATTATTCATACATTTTTTTGGGGGGGTGTAATTTACAAATTTACAAAAAATATATAGATGCAATTGTCCAGTGGAGGGGGGTTCTGTGTGAACACATGGTATGCAACCAGATTATTGTAAGGTTTTTACTTTTTATTTTTCAATTGAATTGTTCACATTATAGGTCACATTAAATGTGAAAAAAGTTCTGACATGATTTATCTTAGTCTAATTTCTTCACATCACAAAAACCTGGAATTTTAACAAGTGAGTGTGAACTTTTTATATCCACTGTACTTGCTGTTTCGATATCTTGCATTATAGGGATTGTAAATTTTTATTGATATTGATACCATTATTAATACGTTCCTATTATTTGGTCAAAAAACAAGATGCAATTAAATTCTGTACGAAACTGTTATTGCTTTTATAGTCTTTTAATATTTGATATGTGATTTCAACGACATACCATGAACTTTGACAACAGAGAAGCAAAAGCAGCAAAATATCAAACACAATTTATACATTTTCCCAACAACAAAGAAAATAAATAATACATATTATCCCTGATAGAAACGGGTCTCAATCCCATCCCTAAATATAGTACAGGTTCCATTTTTAGCTTTTTATTATTGGTTGTATTTTCAATTTTATTTTAATTTGTATAGAACAATAAAGTCATATGAATAAGATGTAAATTGTCTATTTTGCCCTGTGAGATGAAAGGCTGGGGGTTGTGTCAATTTGTATGGAGAATCTACTCTGTTGTAGATCGATTATAGATGTAGTCTGCTTGTGTTAAGGTATCAGTGGTGTCCTGATTGAGCCACTAGACACAATTATTCTGTATCAAACACCACATGTAACTTGGTCATTTAGTATTGTATTGTCAGAGTATTTAATTTTTGCATTTTAGACCTTTAGCAGACACTTACTCAGCACAATTTAGAAAAAGTGCATTGTAGTGGTACATTAAAAGATAGTTCCAAGAAGAAAATAAGTGTAGTATAATTATGATACTGTATTTAAAACATGAGAGTAAACTAACTATTACTTCGCTTTTGTTTCAACATACATTTAGCAGTCTCTTTGAACCATGGATAAAAGAAAGCATAAATTAATGGATTAATAAAAGAATTGATAAGTGGAAGAAGTCCAATAAATGATGCATAATTAAAATTTGAAAACATACAAAACATAGAAGTGCAAGGATTCCAAAAAAGTATATAATTAAAAACAATAATTCCTAGTGTTTTTGTTGCTTTTCTCTCAGACTTACTTGCTTGTACAATTTTAACACCAGACACTGTGGCAGCCCCTTTAGAAAATACTTTTCTAGCCTGTGATCTAGCAACCAATAATATTTTCAAGTTAAGAGGTATGATAATAGAACATGGGAAAACATTTGTAATCACAAGGTCAAATACATATACCCAAAGAGATCCTTCAAGAAAATAACATTCTTCGTAACATCTACTGGGTACCTGTACGTTTACAGAAACTTTTATAAGAACAGCATTATATATGATTGAACAACACCAGGTAAAGGCTATACAACTCAAAGTTGTTTTTACTGTTATTTTCAAATGGTACATTAATGGATCACACACAGCAACATAACGATCAATAGATATCAAGATCAAATTGCCGACAGACAAAGAAGTACAAATATAAGAGATGAACATTACCAACGCACAAAAATATTTCCCAAGAACCCAGCATGGTTCTAATATTGCTACAGTATTTGCAGGTATCACAATAAGTCCCACCAGGAGATCTGACACAGCCAGAGAGAGGATGAGCAGGTTGGTTGGAGTCTGGAGATGCTTGAAGTGAGAGATGGAGATGATCACCAGTAGATTTAAAAATACTGTAACTGCTGAAATCAATGAGAAAAAGATATACAGTGTTATATAAATAGATGTAGACATTAAATATGTTCCGCAAGACGAATTTCCGTCTTGATAACAGTATTGAACATCTTCATGTTCCTCCATTAGAAAAAAATAGTAAAATGTTGAGGTCCTCCTCTTGCTTTGTCCTGGGTTTGACCCTGTCAGGTCAGACCTCTGACTTACCTGAACTCTGCTTGTCTTTTTATCCGATTGGCCATCTCTTTAATCCCGGACCACACACACACACACACACACACACACACACACACACACACACACACACACACACACACACACACACACACACACACACACCACCACCACTAATACTTACTGTGTACACATCTGACAAGGAGGAAAACAAACAAAGACTTTGTAAACACATGATGTAATGTATGATAGGATATTCCCAGTCTGTATAGCATCTCCTTCTGCCATACTGATGTTTTCAAAATGTTACCTTTTCAGTTTGAAGTATTTCAATGGTGTTGTGTTGGGCTCAGGTCTATTCTGTTTCCATGAATGCTCGATGATTGTTGCTGAGTTTGTATCATTGTCCAGCCCAGTTTTTAATGGATGGAGCTATTCCAAGATGGCGCCGTTGATGGCAGCCATGACTCAAAGCTGCGCATTTTTTTTGTTTTTCTCAGATTTTTTTTCAAAAGAGATTAGAGTAGATTAGATTCGCCTTTATTGTCAATGGACCATACAAGTACAGTACAATGAAATGCAGCTTGCATCCAATCAGAAGTGCAAAAGAGCAGTGGAAAAAGAAACAAAGTACAGTGTGAGGGTGTGCAATTGACATAGATATGTAAATGTGCAGATATTCAGATCAACAATGTAGCAAAATGCAAATGTGCAGAGTGAAACACCAGCGGAGAACATGTGCAAATGGTATACGGATAGTACAAACTATAAGTATTGTGCAAAAGACAAATATAATGAATGGCTAGCAGTGTGCAGAGTAAGAGGTAGCAAGAGGAGTACCACATAATGTATTGTGCAAATGGCAGATCCAGTAAGAAAATTAGCAGAGTATAGGCAAGGTTACCGAAGGGTTTCAGAGTTCAGTATGTTAATAGCAGTAGGGAAGACAATATTCCTGAGCCTGCTGGTGCTGGTAAGTAGAGATCTGTAACGCTTACCTGATGGCAGTTAGTAGGTAGGCGAGCATTCTTTAACTTCCTTAAGAAGTTAGGTTGTTGGAGATGTGGACACCCAGGAAATTGTAGCTGGCCACACGTTCCACCGTGGTCTCATCAAGGAGAACTGGGGCATGTATACAGCTATTTGTCTTCTGGTAATATTTGGTTTTCTTGGCATTGATGGCCAGGTTGTTATCTGAACACCAAATTACTAGGTGATTCATCTCCTCTCTGTAGGCTGCCTGGTTGTTTTCTTTGATCAGTCCAACTACTGTGGTATCATCTGCATACTTGACAATGGTATAAAAGCTGTGTATAGGTACGCAGTTGTGGGCAAATTCTTTAATAGATTTTTTATTTAAATTTTTTTAACCAGGTAGGACGATTGAGAACAAATTTCATTTGCAACGGCAACCTGGGAGAAGAAACTAGGGATTGAACCCAGGACATCATACATTTAAAGCATGCACTCTACCACTGAGCTACACCAAAACTCCAAAGAAAAGAGTGGGCTAAGCACACAGCCCTGTGGAATACTGGTGTTCAGGGTGGAGGTGGTGAGGTTGTCCAACCGGACAGACTGTTGGTTAGAAAGTCTAGAATCCAGTTGCATTGATCCCAAAGTCTTGGAGTTTCGTAACCAGCCAAAAGGGGACGATTGTATTGAATGCAGAGTCTATGAAACAAAGTCTATGAACAGCATCCTCATATAGGTGTTGGTTTTGTCCAGGTGGGTCAGGGAAGAGTGGACAGTAAATGGTAAATGCTGCGCTTTTATATAGCGCTTTTATCCAAAGCGCTTTACAGATCCTGCGTCACATTCAACCACTCATTCATACACTGACGACCGTGTCTACCATGCAAGGCGACTGCAGGCTCGCCAGGAGCAGCTGGGGTTAGGTGTCTTGCTGCCCCTGTAGTTGTGGAGATGGTGTCCTCAGTAGACCTGTTAGTGTCATAGGCAAACTGATCTGGGTCCAGAGTTGGAGGAAGGACTAAAGGAGTATTTCAAAGCACTTCATGATTGTGGGGTTGAGCGCAACAGGTCAAAAGTCACACAGTGGAATGGTTTGGCACTGGCACAATTGTTGTGGTCTTAAAGCATGTGGGGACAACCACCAGGGACAGTGACAGTTTGAAAATGTCAGTGAAAACCCCAGCCAACTGCCCAGCACATTCTCTGAGCACACGCCCGGGGACACCGTAACTGGGTGAGGTTAAGGCTTAAGATGGTGTTAAAGTATAACTACTTCCCAGAGTTGGTTGATGTGAGAAAGAATCGCAGAGTCAAGAAGTTCGTTCACCAAGTTTTAATCAAAGATATCTTAGGAGATCACACACTCCAAGCCTGCCCCAATGAGAACTGACTCTCCACTGGTTCACAGAGTTTTTATACCTTTTTGAGCACATGGTGTAATCGTGGTTATTTTCCGTTGGGCCCCTTCTGACCTGACCTTTTCACTTAACTTCTCCTTGTCTTGAACATGTCTGGTTTTCTATTACTCAAGATAGCGTGTCGTTCTCTGCAGCTAATCTTACTTCCCCTTTCTAGGCCATCTTTCTGTACGTGCCCTAGCTTTCACCTTTCAGATCAGACACTATTTCACCCTGTTTTTACACACAGATGAGACTTCTCTACTTATATGGTAAAAAAGCAACTGCATTTAGATGAAGAATAAACTTCTCTTAAGGCCTGACAGTAAATGTCATATTTGCACAATGGTGTGAAAACGCTGAATGGGCTTAAACAAAGACAAACTCTCTTGCAAGTATGAACATCTTTAGCATTTTTTTCAGAACTAAGTATGGCAGGTAAATAATTTTTAAACGGAATATCTTCCATGAAAACCAAACTAAGAGTTCACAAAAGGACTATGGATCGATACCTGGTTCTATTACGGACAAGCTTCCACATTTCTGAAGCTGTCAATTATTTTTGTTGTGTAAAGCATAATATTTATTTTATCTAGGTATTTTATATTAATTCTTATTTTTGGGGGGGATATTTTTTTGTAATTTACAAATTCTAGATGCAATTTTCCAGTGGAACAGGGTTCTGTGTGAACACGGGGATGATATGCAACCAGGTTATTGTAGGAAACCAGGTTAATAATTTTCAATTGAATTGTTCACCTTATAGGTCACATTAAATGTGAAAAATGTGAAAACCTGGAATTTTAACAAGGGAGTGTGAACTTTTTATATCCACTGTACTTGCAGTTTTGATATCTTGCATTATAGGGATTGTAAATTTTTTATATTGATACCATTATTAATTCTGCTTAACAAAATGAGTCTTTATCGCTAGCACTGTCAATACTTTCCTGTTATTTGGTGAAAAGACAAGACGCAAATACATTATTTACTAAACTGTTATTGCTTTTATAGAGTCTTTAAATATTTGATATATGATTTCAACATGACGTTCAATGAATTATGACAACAGTAAAAAAAGGATATCAGCAGAAAAGTATCCAACACAATATTCACATTTTTCCAAGATCAAAGAAAATAAATTAAATATAAGAATAATAATACATATTATGACTAATAGAAACGGGTCTCAATCCCATCCCTAAATACAATACAGGTTCACTTTTTGCTTTTTTATTGGTTGTATTATACATTTTAAAATGAGTATAGAACAATAAAGTCATAGGATGTAAACTGTCTAGTTTGCCCTGTGAGATGAAAGGCTGGGGGTTGTGTCAGTTTGTATGGAAAATCTACTCTATTGTAAATAGATTATATTTAGTCAGCTTGTGTTAAGTTAGCAGCAGTGTCCAGATCGCACCACTAGACACAATATGTTGTATCAAACACCACATGTAACTTGGTTATTTATATAAGTAATGTAAGAGTACTCAATTTTTGCTTTCTAGTCATTTAGCAGACACTTACTCAGCACAATTGAAAAAAAGTGCATTGTAGTGTTACATTAAAAGATAGTTCCAAGAACAATAAAGAGTAGTACACTTGTGATGTAATTAAAACATGAGAGTAAACTAACTATTACTTCGCTTTTGTTTTAACATACATTTAGCTTTCTCTTTGAACCATGGATAAAAGAAAGCATAAATTAATGGATTAATAAAAGAATTGAGTAGTGGAAGATAGCTTATAAATGATGCATACTTAAAATTTGAAAACATACAGAACATAGAAGTAAATGGATTCCAAAAAAGTATGTAATTAAAAACAATAATTCCTAGTGTTTTTGTTGCTTTTCTTTCAGACTTACTTGCTTGTACAATTTTAACACCAGACACAGTGGCAGTCCCTTTAGAAAATACCTTTCTGGCCTGTGATCTGGCAACCATTAATATTTTCAAGTTAAGTGGTATGATAGTAGAACAGGGGAACACATTTGAAATCACAAGGTCGATAACATATACCCCAAAAAAACCTTCAAGAAAATAGCATTCTTCGAAACATCTACTGGGTACCTGCACGTTTACAGAGATTTTAATAAGAATGGCATTATATATGATTGAACAACACCAGGTAATGGCTATACAACTCATAGTTGTTGTTACGGTTACTTTCAAATGGTACATTAAGGGATCACACACAGCAACATAACGATCAATAGATATTAAGACCAAGTTGCCGACAGACAAAGAAGTACAAATATAAGTGGTGAACATTAGCAACGCACAAAAATATTTCCCAAGAACCCAGCATGGTTCTAATATTGCTACAGTATTTGCAGGTATCACAATAAGTCCCACCAGGAGATCTGACACAGCCAGAGAGAGGATGAGCAGGTTGGTTGGAGTCTGGAGCTGCTTGAAGTAAGAGATGGAGATGATCACCAGTAGGTTTAAAAATACAGTAACTACTGAAATCAATGAGAAAAAGATATACAGTGCTATATAAATAGATGTAGACATTATATATGTTCCGCAAGACGAATTTCCGTCTTGAAAACAGTATTGAGCATCTTCATGCTTCTCCATTAGTAATAAATAGTAAAATGCTTTTGTCCTCCTCTTGCTTTGTCCTGTGTTTGACCCTGTCAGGTCAGACTTCTGACTAACCTGAACTCTGCTTGTCTTTTTATCCAATCTGCCATCTCTTTTATCCCGGACCAACAGGGAAACACTTATTTACTCAGGCTCTCGGTCTCTCACAACACACACACACACACACACACACACACACACACCACCACTAATACTTACTGTGTACACATCTGACAAATCTGACAAGGAGGAAAACAAACAAAGACTTTGCAAACACATGATGTAATGTATGATAGGATATTCCCAGTCTGTATAGCATCTCCTTCTGATGTTTTCAAAATGTTACCTTTTCAGTGTAAAGTATTTCAATGGTGTTGTGTTGGGCTCTGGCCTATATTATATCCATGAATGCTTGATGTTGCTGAGTTTCTATCATTGTCCAGCCCAGTTTTTAATGCATGGTGCTATTCCAAGATGGTGTCGTCGATGGCAGCCATGACTAGGGTTGCCAGCTGTCCCGAATTAGGCGGGACGTCCCGAATTTTGAGCCTAATTAATTTGTCCCGCACGGGACCTCACTTCTCCTGTTTTTTGACTACTACGCTGATCTAACCACTGATTCAACATCAGCAGTGCTTAATCTGATCATGACGACACTTGAGATTGAAAATGATCACTGACAGGGCGACACCTCACACCTGATCTATCATCATCATCAAATCACATATCACACAGCCAGCCCACCTCTCACGCGCATCAGTATACGTTAAGTAAATGCGCCCTTCGCTAAGCCATGCCCAAAAACCGCCACAGGCCAATCGTGGTTTAGCAACCGTAACTAGGCGCAGGAGTTCTGTCAAGCTTTCGAGCAAGGGAAACATGCCAACGCGTTGTGCTTATGGATTGTGTAAATCTGATACCCGATATCCTAAAAGTTTGTACGGGGAGGTGGAATTTTTTACTTTCCCAAAACCTAAAACCCAAGGGGAGAAATGCGGGCGTGGACGGAGGCTCACTGACATACTTTAAAATACTCATGAGTATACGCGGCTCTCCGGGTAGTAGTAGAAATACTTATACCAAACATGTCAGCTAGTATTTTCTCCATTAATCCAACTGCAGTGCGCAGAAAATATAAAAATAACTCGTCAATTAGTGCTAGTTTTCGACTTGGGCTTGCGGTAGTTGGCTGCTCCATACATTCCATCCTTGTTCTTTGTGCTTTTGTCCAGTACTGGAGCGTTGAAGCAGAGGGTTCAATAGAGTTCCAAAAAAGCAAAAACATTTTTTCTGAGGGAAATTTGGTGTAATATTTAAAGTCCTCATCAGACACACAAAATCTGCTGAAGTGAGTTTGAATCAACGTTAATGTATTGATCCGTTGCTCCAGCTCTTCGATCTTTTGAAGTGCAGCCTCTAGTGCACCTAATGTAGACCAGATAATAAAATGAATATGTCACAGGACGAAAGTACTAGGACTAGGGTATAAACATTTTTGTAGGCTAGAATTAATTCCAAAATGTTTAACGGAAGCAACACAAACAACAGTTTAGACATTTAGCTACAAGGAAACATGTAGCTTTCCATCTCTACTTGTGTTTAGATTACACAGTATCCAATGTGAATAACCGGATGTGTACAGGATAACTGGTAGGTGTTCATTTTGAAATATCAAAACACGTCATATGCGTTTTATTCCATCGTAAACATGTTGCTAGCTAATTTCAACAACTACTGTAGGCTAATTTCGCACAAAACCATCCCACCTTTTGTCCCTAATTTCATAGTGACAAAGTTGGCAACCCTAGCGATGACTGAAAGCTGCACGTTTGTTTTTCTCCGAATTTTTTTCAAAAGAGATTAGAGTAGATTAGATTCAACTTTAGTATGTTAACCCTTTTGCGCATATGAACAAACCGGTGTGTTCTGACTTGAGTGGTCCCAGATGCGTACAATCACACCCAGGTGTTTGGAACATTTCGTTAGAACGTTCTAGAAAAAGTGACACAGCAATGACTGGCCAGACCATACTGAATTAACTGCCATTAGCTCAAACAGTGTTTATAATTTATTACCTCACTGTCGAATGTACATTTTAAAACAATTACAGCGGTAGCAAATTATTTAAATCGGAAGGTGAATGATTACTGACGTACCAACACAAACGGTCAAATTTAGCGGTAGCAAATTATTTAAATCGCAAGGTGAATGATTACTGACGTAGCAACACAAACGGTCATATTTAGCTAAAATTAAAATAGACTGCTAAATAAAATTAGTTGTTTTCTATTGGCCAGGATAAAAATAGAGAAGTGTCTAGCTAAAGTAGATGCTAAGACGTAAACCCCTACAAGTCTCCAGATATTATTCAGGTCGTCTTTTAATACTGCTTTACATACGTTATTCTTGGTAGTCATTTGTTATTTGGTCAAAATAAAAAATAAATAGCAAGCAGCGTAGCTCTGGTAAACTGCAGCTAATGCAGCAGCAGGATTCTCTTGTTGCGTCATAGTCACATTATGGAATTCAGCAATCACACGCAAAATAACTCACGCTTAGGGGCCTGGAAGGTGTATTTGGAACATACGTGTAAAAAGGTTAATAGCAGTAGGGAAGAAACTAGTCCTGAGCCTGCTGGTGAGTAGAGATCTGTAATGCTTGCCTGATGGCAGTTAGTAGATTGGTGGGCCTTCTTTAACCACTTCTTGACAGGGCCCCTGACCTCAATTTCCGTCTTAAATGACCCACCCCAATCTAAATGGATATTGCCCTCGAATAGAACTGTAAGACCCAAATGCTGTTTGTATTCAGGTTCCTATATATGTTATTCTTTTTGTTCACTATGTTTGTAATATGTATAAATAGCAAATGCAGTGTTTGTCAGGTGTTTGACCCGGAAGGGCTAACACTGCAGCGCCTGGGTGCTATGGATAAGGTGCTTTGAATAAATGGACCACTTTGGATTTTGCCAGTCTATACGCGTTTAGAATAAATGTAGCAAATGCAGTGTTTGTTCAAACAACTAAGTAGGCATTGAACTTTACAAGAACCTGAATATTTAGTAAAGGGCATTTAAAATAAAACATTCAGAATTTTGTGGAAATGTTCAATTCATTAAGGATAATGTAACACATGTTCTTATGGCGAGTGGCGTGATGTTTTGGTCAGGATGGAGCGAAGCCTTATGCCGCAGGGGGTGGAATTTGTTAGTCTGCAATATCGCCAGAGGATACAGGTCCTCGAGGCTAGGCTGCAGCCAATCACCTTTTCAGCCAAGCGCACGCTGCAATAGCAGCAGAGTACCAGATGGTGATGGATGAGGTGAGGATGGACTCAATGATGGCTGAGTAGAAGTGAACCATCATAGTCTTAGGCAGGTTAAATTTCCTCAGCCGCCGAAGGAAGTACATCCTCTGTTGTGCTTTCCTGGTCATAGAGCAGATGTTCAAATCCCACTTGAGGTCCTGAGAGATGATAGTGCCAAGAAAGTGGAAGGACTCGACAGTGTTGACAGGGGAGCCACACAGGGTGATGGGCGAGAGTTGGGCTGAATTCCTCCTGAAGTCCACAATCATCTCCACTGTCTTTAGAACATTGAGCTCCGAGTTGTTCTGGCTACACCAGGTCACCAGTTTGTCAGCTTCCAGCATGTAGTCAGACTCATACCCACCGGAGATGAGCCCAATGAGAGTGGTTTTGTCCTCAAACTTCAGGAGCTTGACTGACGGATGACTGGAGGTGCAGCTGTTGGTGTACAGGGAGAAGAGCAGAGGGGAAAGAACGCAGCCCTGGGGGGACCCGTTGCTAATGGCCCGGGAAAGTGAGACTTGTGTCCCCAGCTAAACGCACTGCTTCCTGTCAGACAGGAAGACTGAGATCCGCCTGCTGGTGGAGTCCGGTACAGGGATGATGGTGTTGAGGGCAGAGGTGAAGTCCACAAACAGGATCCTTGCATATGTTGCAAGGGAGTCCAGGTGCTGGAGGGTGAAGTGGAGGGCCATGTTTACTGCGTTGTCCACAGACCAGTTGGCTCTGTAGGCAAACTGCAGGGGGTCCAGTAGAGGTTCTGTGGTTATTTTGAGTGCTCGTCCAGGCTGTTTGTAGCAGTCCTGAACATGTCCCAGTCCATATTGTGTCCAGGCATGCCTGTAGGTCCTCTACGGCCTCACTCATCCAATGTTTTGATGTCCTCACCGCAGGTTTGCAGAGTTTTAGTGCGTTGGCTTAGGATGGAGTGTGATAGGCTGAGACTTCTGGATGACAGCGCATTACTAACCATAGTGTAGCAGTGATCCAGGGTATTCCCTTCTCTGGTGGGGCATTTGTCTGTATCTCGGGAGTTTGTGACTGAGATAACCTTTGTTAAAGTCACAGAGTACGATAACTAAGGATTCCGGGTTGGCTCTTTCCACGTTCAGTATCTGGTCGGCTAGCAAGCGCTCGGCTTCTTTAACTTGGACACCTGGCGCTCTGTAAACACCGACCAAAATGAACGATGCGAACTCGCAATGTTGGTAAAAAGGTTTGCAGTTTATAAAAATGATTACAGGTTCAGAAAACAATGCTGCAGAGTCACTGTGACATCTACACACACGCTGCTATTAGTGAAAAACAAATACCTATAGCCAATTGTAGCCCAGAATTAGATCACACAGCCATGACTCACTGAAACAATGTACCGAAGCAGTTAGAAAGTCTCTTAGCAGCAGCTGAAGTTTGTCTATTTTATTGCACAGTGAACGTACATTGGAGAGAAAGAAAGGTCCCGCGACTGTGTAGTCGAACAGGAGCTCCCGCTTGCTTCACACTGGTCCTCCACCTATTCACTGTTTCAGCAAAGCCGAGCCCGACTTTCACTAGAATGCCCACTAATTCTGCCGCTGGGAGCAGAAAAGTTGGGAGTAAATCCGCAGGAGTTGTTTCCCTAATGCTTAAATGTACTTGCCTTGTTAAAGACTTTGCAGGACACAGAATTACCCCTCAAAAACGAAGCACTGACCGACCTTGGCTGCCATTTGCGGCGCAATCTTAGAGATATATGAAAAATAATAATAATTCATTACATTTATATAGCGCTTTTCTGGGTACTCAAAGCGCTTTACATGGAAGGAGGAATCTCCTCAACCACCACCAATGTGCAGCATCCACCAGGATGACGCGATGGCAGCCATATTGCTCTAGAACGCGCACCACACACCATTTTACTGGTGAAGAGGAGACGGTGATGAAGCCAATTAGTATATATATATATATATATATATATATATATATATATATATATATATATATATATATGGGGATGATGAGGTGGCCTTCATGGACAGAGGGGCAAATTTGGCCAGGGGTTTTTAATGACCACAGAGAGTCAAGACATCGGTTTAACGTCTCATCCGAATTACAGTGCTTTTGACAGTATAGTGTCCCCGTCACTATACTGGAGCGTTAGGACTCACACAGACCAGAGTGCAGCCCCTTCTGTGTGTCCCCATCACTATACTGAAGCGTTAGGACCCACACAGACCAGAGTGCAGCCCCTTCTGTGTGTCCCCATCACTATACTGAAGCGTTAGGACCCACACAGACCAGAATGCAGCCCCTACTGTGTGTCCCCGTCACTATACTGGAGCGTTAGGACTCACACAGACCAGAGTGCAGCCCCTTCTGTGTGTCCCCATCACTATACTGAAGCGTTAGGACCCACACAGACCAGAGTGCAGCCCCTTCTGTGTGTCCCCATCACTATACTGGGGCGTTAGGAACCACACAGACCAGAATGCAGCCCCTTCTGTCTGTCCCCGTCACTATACTGGGGCGTTAGGACCCACACAGACCAGAGTACAGCCCCTTCTGTGTGTCCCTGTCACTATACTGGAGCGTTAGGACTCACACAGACCAGAGTAGAGCCCCTTCTGTGTGTCCCCATCACTATACTGGGGCGTTAGGACTCACACAGACCAGAATGCAGCCCCTTCTGTCTGTCCCCGTCACTATACTGGTGCGTTAGGAACCACACAGACCAGAATGCAGCCCCTTCTGTATGTCCCCGTCACTATACTGGGGCGTTAGGACCACACAGACCAGAGTACAGCCCCTTCTGTATGTCCCCGTCACTATACTGGGGCGTTAGGACCCACACAGACCAGAGTACAGCCCCTTCTGTATGTCCCCGTCACTATACTGGGGCATTAGCTTCCACACAGACCAGAGTACAGCCCCTTCTGTGTGTCCCCATCACTATACTGGGGCATTAGCTTCCACACAGACCAGAGTGCAGCCCCTTCTGTGTGTCCCCATCACTATACTGGAACATTAGGACGCACACAGACCAGAGTGCAGCCCCTACTGTGTGTCCCTGTCACTATATTGGGACGTTAGGACCCACACAGACCAGAGTGCAGCCCCTTCTGTGTGTCCCCATCACTATACTGGGGCATTAGCTTCCACACAGACCAGAGTGCAGCCCCTTCTGTGTGTCCCCATCACTATACTGGAACGTTAGGACGCACACAGACCAGAGTGCAGCCCCTACTGTGTGTCCCTGTCACTATATTGGGACGTTAGGACCCACACAGACCAGAGTACAGCCCCTTCTGTGTGTCCCCATCACTATACTGGGGTGTTAGGACCCACACAGACCAGAGTACAGCCCCTTCTGTATGTCCCCGTCACTATACTGGGGCATTAGCTTCCACACAGACCAGAGTACAGCCCCTTCTGTGTGTCCCCATCACTATACTGGGGCGTTAGGACCCACACAGACCAGAGTGCAGCCCCTTCTGTGTGTCCCCATCACTATACTGGGGTGTTAGGACCCACACAGACCAGAGTACAGCCCCTTCTGGCCTCACTAACACCTATTCTATTAGGCATAATAGAAAAACTCTTACCCATTCCATTTGCACATTGCCTGTTTTTGCACCACAATATTTACAATATTTGCACTATTGCACTACAATACTTATCTGTATTCTGTATAGTATTTTGTATATTACTATCCCAATACCCCTCACCCCCATAGGATAATTTATATAGTTCTATTCTTATGTTGTATGTAAGCACCTTCCTGCCAAAGTAAATTCCTTGTCTGTTCACACATTCATGGCGAATAAACACTTTTCTGATTCTGAACAGAAACGGGTCTCAATCCCATCCCTAAATATATCACAGATTCACTTTTTTGCTGTTTTTTATTGGTTGTTTTTTTCAATTTTAAAATGTGTATACAAAAATAAAGTCATAGGATGTAGATGCAAACTGTCTAGTTTGCCCTGTGAGATGAAAAGCTGGGGGTTGTGTCAATTTCTATGGAAAATCTACTCAATTGTAGATCAATTATAGATTTAGTCTGTTTGTGTTAACGTAGCAGCAGTGTCCTGATTGTGCCACTAGACACAATTATTCTGTATCAAACACCACATGTAACTTGGTCATTTGTAAGTAATGTCAGAGTATTCAATTTTTTCATTTTAGTCACTTAGCAGACACTCACTTGACAATTTAGAATGAATGCATTGTAGTGGTACATTAATATATAGTTCCAAGAACAATAAAGATTAGTACACTTATGATGAAACTCTGTTACTGTAATTAAAACATGAGAGTAAACTAACTATTACTTCGCTTTTGTTTTAACATACATTTAACTGTCTCTTTGAACCATGGATAAAAGAAAGCATAAATTAATGGATTAATAAAGGAATTGACAAATGGAAGAAAGCTGATGAATGATGCAAATTTATAATTTGAAAACAAACAGAACATAGAAGTAAATGGATTCCAAAAAAGTATATAATTAAAAACAATAATGCCTAGTGTTTTTGTTGCTTTTCTCTCAGACCTACTTGCTTGTACAATTTTAACACCAGACACAGTGGCAGTCTCTTTAGAAAATACTTTTCTAGCCTGTGATCTGGCAACCATTAATATTTTCAAGTTAAGTGGTATAATAATAGAACATGGGAAAACATTTGAAATCACAAGGTCTAGTATATTTACCCAAAAAAATTCTTCAACAAAATAGCATTCTTCGAAACATCTACTGGGTACCTGCACGTTTACAGAGATTTTTATAAGAACGGCATTATAAATGACTGAACAACACCAGGTAATGGCTATACAACTTATAGTTGTTGTTACGGTTATTTTCAAGTGATACATTAATGGATCACACACAGCAACATAACGATCAATAGATATTAAGACCAAGTTGCCGACAGACAAAGAAGTACAAATAAAAGAGGTGAACATTAGCAACGCACAAAAATATTTCCCAAGAACCCAGCATGGTTCTAATATTGCTACAGTATTTGCAGGTATCACAATGAGTCCCACCAGAAAATCTGACACAGCCAGAGAGAGGATGAGCAGGTTGGTTGGAGTCTGGAGCTGTTTGAAGTGAGAGATGGAGATGATCACCAGTAGGTTTAAAAATACAGTAACTGCTGAAATCAATGATAAGAAGATATACAGTGTTATATAGATAGATGTTGACATTAAATAATTTCCACAAGATGAATTTCGGTCTTGAAAACAGTTTTGAGCAGCTTCATGTTCCTCCATTAGTAATAAATAGTAAAATGCTGATGTCCTCCTCTTGCTTGGTCCTGTGTGTGACCCTATCAGGCCAGTCTTCTGACGCAATCTGAACTTTGCTTATCTTTTTATGTAAAATGTGCCATCTCTTTTATCCAATGAGGAACCACTTCTTTACTCAGGCTCTCTGTCTCTCTCAACACGCACATACACAGACACACCACCACCACCAGTACTTACTGTGCATCTAACAAGGGGGAAAACAAACAAAGAATTTGTAAACACATGATGTAATGTATGAAAGGATATTCCTAGTCTATCTAGCGTCCACGTGGGGGAGGGGTGGCTTTGAAAGCCTCCGGAATATTAGAGTACACATGGTCTGTACACATGTATTATCTCCTCTTGTAGGCCAGGAGACATTTTGTTGGAGTTTTGGAAAAACTGTTTTCAGGCTACAACAATTACCAGAGCATCAGGAAGAGCTGTCTGTTTAATGCTAATGGAAGCCTGAAGCTCTTTCTTCTCTAGCCTAGCCGTAACATCTGGATGGAATGTAGGTTGAGGCAACAACAATGGATGAGAAGGCAAGTAAAATGATCTGCAGCTAATCATTAGATATTCCAGTTTGGAGAGTAGTGACTTCCAATGAGATTAGTGTTGGTACACCACGCATCATTCACATTGATACACAGTCCATCACCCCTGTTCTTACCGGAGTCGGTTTCCGTACGATCAGCGCGAAAGACACAGAGGTTTTCAAGGCTGCTAGCATTATCCGGTAAGTTGTTGTTAAGCCACCTTTCCGTAAAAAATCATGACGTTGCAGTCCTTAATCCGTTTCTGTGAGATAATCCTCAGTCATATTTCATCCATTTTATTAGACAGGCGTGAACGTTAGCTAGGAAAAGGCTTGGTTACGTTTTAGCCTAGCTCGTAGACCTCCATGCACAACCCTGTCTTTGTTTACATTCTCTATGCCGCCAGCGCCCACTTCCAGTCGGATGGTGGATTCCAGACTCCCATGTAGTTTTAATGATCTCTAGAGGAAGGAGAAACCGGTCGAAAGCAATACAAAAGGAGCGGTTATGTGGGGGGAAAAATAAGGCTTGGGTAAGAAGGTTTTGCTGCTGAAAGCAAGATTGCACAGATGGGTTTTGAGGTCTTGTTTGAAGGACAGCAAAGTGATGTTGAGAGTCTTGATGCACGACCAGTCGGATAGGGACATCACCGCCTGTGAGGGTTAGGCAGAGTGGAATCCATCGGCTATCGTCAGCTACTTGGCCTGCAACACAACCCAGAGTTTCTTAGGAAGGGTCAGCTACGCGTCCTTATGGCATGGTAGGTCCCATAGTGTGGTCCATGAGTATATGTAATCCTTAGTCAAAACAGAACAAGACACCCTAGTTTCTTCTCCCCTAGTAAAATACATGTACTGGTCATATAATTACAATATAATCAAAAAGTTGATTTATTTCAGAAAATTCCATTAAAAAAGTGAAACTTGTATAATGTATACATTCATTCCACACAGACTGATATATGTGAAGTGTTCATCCCTTTTCATTTTGATGATTATAACTTGACAACTAATGAAAACCCAAAATCAGTATCTCAGACAATTAGAATATTGTGAAAAGGTTCAATATTGAA
The DNA here is from genome assembly GCA_029465975.1 of Dallia pectoralis. Lineage (NCBI taxonomy): Eukaryota > Metazoa > Chordata > Actinopteri > Esociformes > Umbridae > Dallia > Dallia pectoralis. The sequence goes on along the minus strand of CM055738.1, from coordinate 3,386,997 downwards.
GACACCTGGTGCCACACTCTAATCAGCAAAATACCTCAAAACACCTGCAAAGGCCTTTAAATGGTCTCGCAGTCTAGATCTGTAGGCTACATAATCATGGGGAAGACTGCTGACTTGACAGACACAAAATGTCATTGCTAAAGAGGCTGGCTGTTCACAGAGCTCTGTGTCCAAGCACATTAATAGAGAGGCGAAGGAAGGAAAATATGTGGTAGAAAAGTGTAGAAGCAATAGGGATAACCGCACCCTGGAGAGGATTGTGAAACAACACCCATTCAAAAATGTGGGGGAGAATCACAAAGACTGGACGGGAGCTGGAGTCAGTGCTTTGAGAACCACCACGCACAGACGTAACCAAGAGATGGGTTTCAGCTGTCGCATTCCTTGTGTCAAGCCACTCTTGAACAAGACATATCAGAAACATCTCGCCTGGGCTAAAGACAAAAAGGACTGGACTGCTGCTGAGTTGTCCAAAGTTATGCTCCCTGATGAAAGTCAATCTTGCATTTCCTTTGGAAATCAAGGTCCCAGAGTCTGGAGGAAGAGATGAGAGGCAAAGAATCCACGTTGATTAAAGTCCAGTGTAAAGTTTCCACAGTCAGTGATGGTTTGGGGTGCCATGTCATCTGCTGGTGTTGGTCCACTGTGTTTTCTGAGGTCCAAGGTCAACGCAGCCATCTACCAGGAAGTAGTAGATGCTTCCTGCTGCTGACCAACTTTATGCAGATGCAGATTTCATTTTCCAACAGGACACGGCACCTGCACACAGTGCCAAAGCTACCAGTACCTGGTTTAAGGACCATGGTATCCCTGTTCTTAATTGGCCAGCAAACTCGCCTGACCTTAATCCTATAGAAAATCTATGGGGTAGTGTACATTTACATTTACATTTTGCGCATTTAGCAGACGCTCTTATCCAGAGCGACTTACAATAAGTGCAGGCATTTCACATATAGCTAAAACACACATCAAAAAGGCAATACGTTTATTTTTCCTGGGTGGGTGCAGGGGGAAGTGCTAGAGATAGAAGGGGTGCTAGGAGAGGAGGAATGGGTGATAATCGTAGAAGAATGATTCGGTAGTGAAGTTTCGAACAGTCGAGAGTTGTGGAGCTCCATTCATGGAGCTACTGGAGGTACAGTTTGAAGAGGAATGTTTTTAGACGTTTTTTGAAGATTGGTAGAGAGTCCGATGATCTGATCTCCAGAGTGGAGTCGTTCCACCATTGCGGGGCAAGCACGGAGAACAATTTAGATTGAGCAGATCGAGAGTTGCCCTCCCGTAGGGATGGCACTACCAAGAGGCCTGAGGTGGCAGAACGAAGTGCTCGCGTGGGTGTGTACGGCTTGATTAGTGACTGGATGTAGGAGGGGGCGGTTCCTCTTGCTGCCCCATAGGCTAGCACCATGGTTTTGTAGTGGATGCGTGCTTGGACCGGGAGCCAGTGTAGTGTGCGGAACAGCTGAGTGACGTGGGAGAACTTTGGTAGATGCTGCTGCATTTTGAATGAGTTGCAGGGGTTTGATGGCGCACACTGGGAGACCAGCCAGAAGGGAGTTGCAGTAGTCGAGACGGGAGTGTAAAGAGGGAGATGCGATACGCCAGACCCAACAATGCAGAAGAGCTGAAGGCCACTATCAGAGCAACCTGGGCTCTCATAACACCTGAGCAGTGCCACAGACTGATCGACTCCATGCCACACCGCATTGCTGCCGTAATTCAGGCAAAAGGAGCCCCAACTAAGTATTGAGTGCTGTACATGCTCATACTTTACATGTTCATACTTCTTAGTTGGCCAACATTTCTAAAACTCAATTTTTGGTCCTAAGTAATATTCTATTTTTCAGAGATGCTAAATTTGGGTTTTTTATTAGTTCTCAGTTTTAAGACCATGACTCTACACCCCGAATAGCAGTTGGAGAGAGGACATGCCAGGGGAGATGAGAACCTGCCTGGCACTGTGGGTTGGAACATATTCCTTTCATATGCGTCATTGCATTTTTCTGTGCCACAGTTGACCTTCTGTGAGTTCAGACTATAAAGGATAGATAATGTGCCACAGTAGACCTTGTATGAGTTCAGACTAGACATGATAGGTAATGTGCCATAGTAGACCTTGTATGAGTTCAGACTAGACATGATAGATAATGTGCCACAGTAGACCTTGTATGAGTTCAGACTAGACATGATAGGTAATGTGCCATAGTAGACCTTGTATGAGTTCAGACTAGACATGATAGGTAATGTGCCATAGTAGACCTTGTATGAGTTTGGACTAGACATGATAGGTAATGTGCCGTAGTAGACCTTGTATGAGTTTGGACTAGACATGATAGGTAATGTGCCATAGTAGACATTGTATGAGTTTAGACTAGACAGGATAGATAATGTGCCATAGTAGACATGTATTTTTGAGGGTAGCTAGTATTGTTAGCAACTAACTTCACATTATGTCGACCTGCCTTGTTTGAATTAGGTAATAAGCAACAGTATGTCTTTCAATGAGGGGATGCAATGTAAACACACAAAACAACTTGTTTCATGGATATTAAAAAATGTTAAGTTACTTTATTATTCTTAAAATAAACAAAATGATTTCATTGTAATATGGAACAATGAAGTTTCTACCACAATTACTGCCCTACTCCAGGGACGTGTCTGCCCATTGTAGTAGACAATCAGGACCTGTATTTTTGTTTCACATTTGTATGTTTTCCCATCACCTTCCACTTGAATTTCAGCATGTTGTTTCGTATTACCAGAAAGTAATCTTTTTGTAATTTCTTTCTTTCTGATTAGTGCTACTGTTAACAAATTCAAACAATCTATTATAAGCAACACTCACATGTCTGTGATTTTGGGTATGTAATTTTAGGCAGAGATTGAGTTTATGGCTTGATTCAAAACAGGTTAAACAACATGAAATACTATTGAAAATATACAACCCAAAGAGACTGCAATGTTTTAAGTAAAACAAGTCTTCTCGTGTGTTCTCCATGTCATCCGAATACAATCCAGCCTAATGATTTCTCTTATCTAATCCTGATGTATCTATGAGAACCAGTAACGCAGATAGGTGACAGAGTAAACAAAAAAGCAATTTCACCAAAAATACGGTATATAGCAAATTAATGAAAAAAATTGTTAAACACCAGGAAAGATAGTAGGAACCATTAACGTCTTAGTTTTAAAGTTAAAATCTGTTTAGCAGTTACTTTGAACCATGGATAAAACAGAGCGTAAATTAGTGGATTTACCAAGGAATTAATAAGTAGCAGAAAGCATATAAAAGCTGATGATGAATTTCCAATTGAGGAAAAATTTAATTGGAAAAACATTATTGGAATCCAACAAATCAGATAGTTGAAAACAACAATTGCCAGAGTTTTTGTTGCTTTTCCTTCAGATTTATTTGCCTTTACAGATTTAGCACCAGATGCTTTTGCAGTCCTTGTTTCAAAAACCTTTCTGGCCTGTAATCTGGCCACCACAAATATTTTCAAATAAAGGGTTATGATGACAGAGCACGGGAAAAACATTGTGACAAATAGATCAAAGATTCTAACCCAGAGAATTCCATCTGCAAAGTAACATTCTTCAAAACACCAACTGGGTACCTCTACATTTACAGACATTTTAACATTAAAAACATTATATAGAATAGAACAACACCAGGTAATGGCTATAGAACACTTAATTTGTGCTATTGTTACTTTGGAGTGGTACTGTAATGGATCACAGACAGCAACATAGCGGTCAATAGTTATCAACAGCAAATTGCCGATCGATAAAGATGTACACAAATACGTACTGTAGAGAAGCAACACACAAAAATATTCACCTACAACCCAGCATGATTCCAGTATTGCCACAGTCATATATGGCATCACAATGAGTCCCACCAGGAAATCTGACACAGCCAGAGAGAGGATGAGCAGGTTGGTTGTAGTGTTAAGCTGTTTGAAGTGAGAGATGGAGATGATCACCAGTAGGTTCAAAAATACTGTAACCACTGAAATCAATGAGAAAAATATGTACAGTGTTATATAAATAGATGTTGAAATTGAAGTCTTTCTGCAAGATGAGTTTCTGTCTTGATAACAGTATTGAGCATCTTCTAGTTCCTTCATTTGTAATACAGAATAAAAATACTGAGGTCCTCCTGCTGTCAGGTCAGCCTTCTGACAAACTCTGAGTCCTGACTCTCTTTTTATCCGGGATTGAATAACACTGTCATCGAAACATACACCCACAAACATGCATGTCATTAAGAAATGCAACTTCTACTAGTTATTATGTTAATTAATGGGCGGTATACAGGGTTGGAGCTCGGTCTCTGGCCTTTTTGACTTTCTAAAGTAAGTGAACATCAAGTGCGGGACCAAATTTAACTTGAAGTTGATGAATTAAGCCATTTAAAAACATTAGTAGAATGTTAGCACGTCATTTTCATTTTGGTCTTATATGGTTTCACAATTAATATCAAATTAATGTGCTGTAATATTCGTAGGAATATTAAGTGTATGCAATATTATTCATTCAACTGTTTCATCAGATTTATAAAAAATATGTGGTATTTGCTAATAAGTGCAAGGCGGATAATATATTAAGTATTTAACATGAGCTTATAACAATATTATATATATTTTCAGTGAATGACATGACTGTAAGGAACAGCCGTCTGTCCCTCTCTATGCTTGTCCTGGCACTCCCCCTGCCAGCGGAGAGAGGGAGAAATAATGGACGATTTGAGCCACCTCTGTTGAGTTTCACACCTGTTTTTTGTTTCTTCGTTAGTCTGTGTCAGTTGGTCAGTGTCGGGTCATTGTTAAAGTTCTCAGTTACAGTGCCTTTGTTGCCTGTTGAAGAGAATAAACCCTTATCATATGAAAGAACTCTGTGCTTGAGTCCTCCATTACCTGCTTTGAAGCCCGTTCATGACAGAATGACCCGACCCAAAAGAAGGACACAGCGGAGGGGAAGGAGCCATTCAGCGGAGTTCACTCAGCCAAACGAGGTGCCCGTTTCGTTTCGCCAGAGCGCCATAGAGCGAGGACCATTCCTCCCTGCACGACCATCCACACTACCAGCTATATGGTTACCAGCGCATTACAAGGCATTACGGAAGTCTCTGAGTCAGAGGAGGAGTTAGAGCAGGAGGAGTACCTGGCGGTGGAGTACAGCTGGGATCCCTACACCCTTCAGTTGATCCCCGCGTTACCTCCAGCAGTTCTGCCTGCCACTCCGCAGCCCAAGATGGATGCCACCGCGTAGCTCCAGATAGCTTCCGCTCCGTTGCCCAAATGGCTTCCGCCTTCAGCTCAAGATGGTTGTCGCCCCGCAGCTCAAGATGGCTGCCGCCCCACAGCTCAAGCTGGCTCCACACCAGGTGTGCCTCCGGCAGCTTTTCAGGCCCTAGAAAAGGCGTTACGGGAGGTTCTCCTGGACTATAGGTACTGGGTGAGCGAAACTGTGGTTACCCCGGAGGAGAAGATAGGGTGTTAAAGCGAGTTCTTCCCGTGGCGAGCTCAACAAGGAGGGCTTCCACGGTTTTTCCGGAGCCCGTCCTCTTGCCTGAGCCCGTCCCCTTGTCTGAGCCCGTCCCCTTGTCTGAGCCCTCCTCTTGCCTGAGCCCGTCCTCTTGCCTGAGCCCGTCCCCTTGTCTGAGCCCGTCCCCTTGCCAGTGTCCGTCCCCTTGCCAGTGTCCGTCTCCTTGCCAGTGCCCGTCCCCTTGCCAGAGTCCGCCCCAGCCACGAATCCCATTCCTGTCGCAGGTCTCTTCAAGGTCGCTGACCTTGTCCCGGCACGGAACTCTGAACCGCCTCTGCCCGTCCGGGCTTCTGCTCCACCACTGCCAGGTCGGCCTCCTGACCCGCATCTTCCGGGCTTTCGCTTCACCTCAGCCAGTACGTCCTCCTGACCCGTCTCCTCCGGCACAGCCTCCTGACTCGTCTCCTACGGCATGGCCTCCTGACTCATCTCCGCCGGCACAACCACCTGGTCCGTCTCCGCCGGCACAACCACCTGGTCCATCTCCGCAGGCATGACCCCCTGATCCACCTCCATCCGTCTGCGCTACTGCGCCACATCAGCCAGGTCGGCCTCCTGATCCATCTCCACCCATACGGCCTCCTGATCCATCTCCGCCCGTACGGCCTCCTGATCCATCTCCGCCCGTACGGCCTCCTGATCCATCTCAGCCCGTACGGCCTCCTGATCCATCTCCACCCGTACGGCCTCCTGATCCATCTCCGCCCGTACGGCCTCCTGATCCATCTCCGCCCATACGGCCTCCTGATCCATCTCCGCCCATACGGCCTCCTGATCCATCTCCACCCGTACGGCCTCCTGATCCATCTCCGCCCGTACGGCCTCCTGATCCATCTCCGCCCGTACGGCCTCCTGATCCATCTCCGCCCATACGGCCTCCTGATCCATCTCCACCCATACGGCCTCCTGATCCATCTCAGCCCGTACGGCCGCCTGACCCGTCTCTTTCCCGGTACGCCATCTTGACCCGTTGCCACTGGCACGACCTCCGGACCCGTCTCTTGACCCGTCTCCTCCCTGGCGGCCTCCTGGCCTGTCTCTTTCTGTCCGGCCCGAGTCCAGTCTCTCTGTCCTGCCCAGGTTCAGTCTCCTCTGTCCTACCCGAGTCCAGTCTGTCTTGTCCCGCATCTCTGTCTTGGCCCTGTATGTCCCGCATCTCTGTCTTGGCCCTCTCTGTCTTGACCATTGGTATGGTAGGTAGCATAGTGTGGTCCATGGGTTTATGTAAACAAAATAAAACACCCTAGTTTCTACTCCCCTGGCACAATAACAAATCAGTGTATAATATTTTGGCTGAGACAGTGGCATGCAGTGAGGCTGTGGCAAAAGCATAGTAAACCCCGGACAGGGCCCAACAAGGCAGAAATCAATCCACCCACTTCACCTGGCATCAACCAAGGGACACCAAACAATCGCAACCATCCTGGGAAGGCCTAGTATCACTCACAGAGTTTACTCGCATTGACGTAGACAGCAATGGTGAACAACAGCAAGACACTGACTCTACACTCCAAATAGCAGTTGGAGAGAGGACATCCCAGGGGAAATGAGAACCTGTCTGGCACTGTGGGTTGGAACATATTATTTTCATATGCATCATTACATTTGTCCGTGCCACAGTTGACCTTGTATGAGTTCAGACCATACAGGATAGATAATGTGCCATAGCAGACCTTCTGTGAGTTTGAACTAGACAGGAAGGCCTTCGCGCATCAATCAGCCAGTTTGTGGTTTTGTCGCTCCTCTTTCCACTGTTGGTAGGTACTCATCTATTCTGACCGCCACAATGCCTTTTCAGAGCGGCCCAGTCATCTGGCCCAGTCATGAAGGCCCCAAAATTACAGTATTGTTCATGGAAACGTTACTACTGTAAAATTGTATTTTTGATGGTAGCAAGTAATGTTGGCACCAAACGTTCACATTATGTCGACCTGACTTATTTGAAGTTGGTATTAAGCAACAGTATTTATTTTTTATCAATGTGGGGATGCAATGTAAACACACAAAACAACTGTCTCCAATTCATCAACAGAAAGGCTGTGAGAGCTAAAAATGTATGCAAATCAAATTTGATTGACTTGTTTCGTGGAAAATAAATAATATTACAGTAGTGACACAGTTGAATATTTGACCAAATAAATCTTTATTCCACATTTAAAAACCTTTAGAGGAGTGAACATAAGTCTCTGCAGTCAGTCAAAGTTCCCAGATCGAAGGTGGAGCTCAGTCCTATATACATTTCAGTTCAGCCCACTGTGTCGCCCTATCATGCAAGTTATTGTAAACTTAGGAAACATCATGTATATATCACAACCAGATGTCTAACTTTAGCAGTTAGCCTAAGCAACTCAATCTGCTGTAGGCACATCAGCGTACAAATGAACAGAGCCGAAGCACACAGTGGCTTCACTAAGTTACTTGATTATTCTTAGAATAAACAATAGGATTTCATTGTAATATTGAACAAGAAAGTTTCTACAACAATTGCTGTCCTACTTCTGAGAAGTGTCTGACCACATAACAACACCAGTTTTTTCTCATTAATTGCTCATTGTAGTAGGTACTCAGGACCTGTATTTTTGTTGCACATTTGTATGTTTTCCCATCACCTTCTACTTGTATTTCAGCATGTTGTTTTGTATTACCAGAAAGTAATATGTCTGTAATTTCTTTCTTTCTGATTAGTGCTATTGTTAATAAATTAAAACAATAATTCATCCATAATTAGCAACACTCACATGTTTGAGACATTCACTTTTTCTATGTGCCAAAGCTTTACATTCTGAACATAGTACATTTTAAAAAGCCTTCTAATGTGATCTCCATGTCATCCCAATACAATCCAGCCTAATAATTTCTCTATCAAATCCAGATGTATCTATGAGAACAAGTAACGCAGATAGGTGACCACAGAGTAAACAAAAAAGCCATTAATCAATAATATAATATGAAGCAACTGAATGAAACATTTTCTGTTAAACACCTTGAAAGATAGTAGGAACCATTAACGTCTTAGGTTTAAAGTTAAAATACGTTTAGCTGTAACTTTGAACCATGGATAAAACAGAGCATAAATTAGTGGATTAAACATAGAATTCATAAATATCAGAAAGCATATAAAAGCTGATGATGAATTTCCAACTGAGGAATAATTTAATTGGAAAAAAATGATTGGAATCCAACAAATCAAATAGTTGAAAACAACAATTGCCAGAGTTTTCGTTGCTTTTCCTTCAGATTTATTTGCCTTTACGGATTTCACACAAGATGCTGTTGCAGTCCTTGTTTCAAAAACCTTTCTGGCCTGTAATCTGGCCACCACAAATATTTTCAAGTAAAGTGTTATGATGATAGAACATGGGAAGAGCATTGTGACAAAAGATCAACGATTCTAACCCAGAGTATTCCATCTGCAAAGTAACATTCTTCAAAACACCAACTGGGTACATCTACATTTACAGACATTTTAACAAGAAAAACATTATATAGGAGGGAACAACCCCATATAATGGATATACAACACTTAATTCGTTCTATTGTTATTTTGGACTGGTACAGTAATGGATCACAGACAGCAACATAGCGGTCAATAGTTATCAAGAGCAAATTGCCGATTGATAAAGATGTACATAAATACACACTGTAGAGAAGCAACGCACAGAAATATTCACCAACAACCCAGCATGATTCCAGTATTGCCACAGTCATTGCTGGTATCACAATGAGTCCCACCAGGAGATCTGAACAGCCAGAGAGAGGATGAGCAGGTTGGTTGTAGTGTTGAGCTGTTTGAAGTGAGAGATGGAGATGATCACCAGTAGGTTCAAAAATACTGTAACCACTGAAATCAATGAGAAAAGTATGTACAGTGTTATGTACATAGATGTTGATAGTGAACTTTTTCTGCAAGAAGAGTTCCTGTCTTGATAACAGTATTGAGTATCTTCATAATCCTTCATTTGTAATACAGAGTAAAAATACTATGATCCTCCAGCTTGATCCTGTGTGTGACCCTGTCAGGTCAGCCCTCTGACTAACTCTGAGCTCTTCCTCTCTTTTTATCCGGGATTGAATAACACTGCCATTGACACATACGCCTACGTACATGCATGTCTTTAAAAAAAGGCAACTTCAACTAATTATTATGTTAATTAATGGGCGGTACACAGGTTTGGAGCTCAGCCTCAGGCCTTTTTTTACTTTCCAAATCAAGTCAACATCAAGTGCGGCATCAAATTTAACTTGAAGTTGATGAATTAAGCCATTTAAAAAAACTAAGCATAATGCACCTCAACAAAAGGACACATTTTGTCCTAAATTTTATAGCCAAGACATTTAGCACGTCATCTTGGTCTCATATGTTTTTTCAATTAATATAATATTAATATGCAGTAATATTGGTAGAAATATAAACTGTATGCAAAAAAATGTATTAAACTGTTTCAACAGTAACGTGTAACACTTTAGAATTATAAACAGTATTTGGCATTTGCTAATAAGTGCAGGATAATATATTAAGGACATAACATGAGTTTATAAAATATGATATACAGTATTCTGACCAGAAGCACACCACAAGGCCTTTTCAGAGATGCCTAGTCATCTGGCCCTAACATTTTAGCTTTTGTCAAAGCCGCTCAGGTCTTTACTCTTTGCTATTTCTCTTGCAACCAACACCCTGACTACAATTACTGATTGTACGCTTACCATCAAATCTACCCAGACCTTGACATGTGCCCTTGATCGGAGGTGATCAACGTTATTTGCTTGCTTCGTGGCCTTATTGTGTTGGCTTACCATACTAATATTTACAGTATTGTTCTTGGAAAATATACACCAGAAAAATTGAGGAGGGTAGTTAGTAATGTTGGCACCAAACCTTCACATTACGTCGACCTGACTTATTTGAATTAGGTATTGAGCAACAGAATTTGTATCGATGTGGGGATGCAATGTAAACACACAAAACAACTGTCTCTAATTCATCAACAGAAAGGCTGTGGGGGCTAAAAATGTATGCAATTCAAATATAATTGACATGTTTCTTGGAAATCCAAAAATTTTACAGTAGTGAGACAGTTGAATATTTTACCAAGTAAATCTTTATTCAACATTTAAAAACCTTTATAGGAGTGAACATAAGTCTCTGCAGTCAGTCAAAGTTCCCAGATCGAAGGTGGAGCTCAGTCCTATATACATTTCAGTACAGCCCACTGTGTCGCCCTATCATGCAAGTTGTTGTGAACTTAGGAAACATCATGTATATATCACAACCAGATGTCTAACTTTAGCAGTTAGCCTAAGCAACTCAATATGCTGTAGGCACATCAGCGTACAAATGAACAGAGCCGAAGCACACAGTGGCTTCACTAAGTTACTTGATTATTCTTAGAATAAACAATAGGATTTCATTGTAATATTGAACAAGAACGTTTCTACAACAGTTGCTGTCCTACTTCTGAGAAGTGTCTGACCACATAACAACACCAGTTTTTTCTCATTAATTGGCCTTTGTAGTAGGTACTCAGGACCTGTATTTTTGTTCCACATTTGTATGTTTTCCCATCACCTTCCACTTGTATTTCAGCATGTTGTTTCGTATTACCAGAAAGTAATATGTCTGTAATTTCTTTCTTTCTGATTAGTGCTACTGTTAATACATTCAAACCATTATTCATCCATAATAAGCAACACTCACATGTCTGAGACATTCACTTTTTCTAAGTGCCAAGGCTTTACATTCTGCACATAGTACATTTCAAAATGACATTTTGTCTTCAGTAAGCGACACAAAAGATTAAATAATAAAAACTCTAATCTAATTGAGTACTTTTCATTAAAAAAATACATGTATTCATTTTAGAATATTTTCCAGCTATAGCTTTTTAACTATTAGCAGTTTGATTTGGGTATGTCATTTTTGGTAGAGATTTAGTTAATGGCTTGGGTCAAAACAGGTTAAACAACATGAAATACTATTGGAAATATACAACCCTAAAAGACTGCACCGTTTTGTGTAAAACAAGCCTTCTCATGCGTTCTCCATGTCATCCCAACACAATCCATTTCTCTTATCTAATTCTCATGTATCTATAAGAACAAGTAATGCAGATAGGTGACAACAGAGTAAACAAAAAAGCCATTTCACCAATAATACGGTATAAAGCAAATTCATTAAAAAATAGGAACCATTAACGTCTTAGGTTTAAAGTTAAAATACGTTTAGCTGTTATTTTGAACCATGGATAAAACAGAGCGTAAATTAGTGGATTTACCAAGGAATTAATAAGTAGCAGAAAGCATATAAAAGCTGATGATGAATTTCCATTAGAAGAATAATTTAATTGGAAAAAAATTAGTGGAATCCAACAAATCAGATAGTTGAAAACAACAATTGCCAGAGTTTTTGTTGCTTTTCCTTCAGATTTATTTGCCTTTACAGATTTAACACCAGATGCTTTTGCAGTCCTTGTTTCAAAAACCTTTCTGGCCTGTGATCTGGCAACCACAAATATTTTCAAGTAAAGTGTTATGATGACAGAACATGGAAAAAGCATTGTGACAAATAGATCAAAGATTCTAACCCAGAGAACTCCACCTGCAAAGTAACATTCTTCAAAACACCAACTGGGTACCTCTACATTTACAGACATTTTAACAAGAAAAACATTATATAGAATAGAACAACACCAGGTAATGGATATACAACACTTAATTCGTGCTATTGTTACTTTGGAGTGGTACTGTAATGGATCACAGACAGCAACATAGCGGTCAATAGTTATTAAGAGCAAATTGCCGATGGATAAAGCCGTACATAAAAAAGTACTGTAGAGAAGCAATGCACAAAAATATTCACCTATAAGCCAGCATGATTCCATTATTGCCACAGTCATTGCTGGCATCACAATAAGTCCCACCAGGAAATCTGACACCGCCAGAGAGAGGATGAGCAGGTTGGTTGTAGTTTGAAGCTGCTTGAAGTGAGAGATAGAGATGATCACCAGTAGGTTCAAAAATACTGTAACCACTGAAATCAATGAGAAAAAGATGTACAGTGTTACATAAATAGATGTTGATGGTGAATTATTTCTGCAAGAAGAGTTTCTGACTTGATAACAGTATTGAGCATCTTCTAGTTCCTTCATTTGTAACACAGAATAAAAATGCTGAGGTCCTCCTGCTTGGTCCTGCGTGTGACCCTGTCAGGTCAGCCTTCTGACAAACTCTGAGTCCTGACTCTCTTTTTATCTGGAATTGAATAACACTGTCATCGAAACATACACCCACTTACATGCATGTCATTAAGAAATGCAACTCCAACTAGTTATTATGTTAATGGGCGGTATACAGTGTTAAATTGGTAGGAATATTAACTGTATGCAAAAAGTTTGAACACTTAAGGATAACACATTAAAATTATAAAACAGATCTGGTATTTGCTAATAAGTGCAAGAAGGGAAATATATTAAGGACTTAACATGAGCTTATAAAATAGTATATTTTATGTGATTGAGATGACGAGTGGCACAAGTGGTGAGGTTGTGTTGCTACACGGGTCTATTTTGGTGGTGCACAGCTCATTGTTTACGTTTCTGTCACAGCTGTTAGCACTTTATTCGTTAGTGGGGTATAAAGGGTGGCTAGGTAGTGTTTTTATTAGGGCTGGGATATTTAACGCGTTAATCTGATGCGTTAATTTCAAATGTTTAACGCGTTAAAATAATTTAACGCAATTAACGCACCACTAAATTAAGTTTCGGTTTCGGTTTGCTAAACCGAATTCAAATACCATAGAAGCAGCTCGTCTTTAGTTTATCATATAAAAGCAAACACATGGTCATTATTTACGTTACTAGAGAGTATATAGGACAGAAACACCCGATCATTATTGATGTTGCAATCCGCCAATCCGCGTTACTGCAGTAATGTGCGCCAAATCGGGCTTTTGACCAAACAAGTAATCGTTAACCGATGTTTTAGATAAATAGATAGAAACTGCCGCCCGATAAACACAGTAGAAGACGAGGGACTGAAATAAATCATTCCAATTGCATTGGGATCCCCATCATACAATCTACCCTCTAAAACAATTGTTTTGACACATAACCTGCTGGAGAAAGCAGAGAACGTCACTCTTATGGAGACCCTAACCAACCCGACATAACCAAACTTAATTTCACTTCATTCTGTTTGTCATTCATATTACAAAGGCTGTTATAGACTTCTTTAAAATTAATCTGGCAACTTTACATATAGTTCAATTATTTTGGCCTATAGGCTTACGTTCTAAAATAATCTATCTTTGACATTGATGGTTTCACCTTACACTTTGTCATTTTGTTTTTGAAAATGTTTTATTTCATTTGGACTATTGCCAAGATGATCCAGTATTTTTGATAACCTTCAGGGTTTAAATATATAACTTGCACTTCGTTTATAAAGTTGCTATATTTGATAAGAATGACTATTCTGTATTGTTCACAGGAGAGACTATCATAAAATAATGTATTTAAAATATACTTCATTGTGTTAAATGATTTATTTCATTGTTTCAAACAACTTGGGGAAAATGCGATTAATCGCGATTAATCACAGGATTGTGCGATTAATTAGTTAATTTTTTTAAATAAATTGACGGCCCTAGTTTTTATAGGTCGCTGTGTAGCGCAATATTATTTCAGGGCCAGCAAGAGCCCTGGAGCTGCAGCCACACATCCAGCGCCAGTCTGTAGATTACCCCTTCCAGCCACCAACCTCTAGGACTCCTGAAGGTTTGGAGTAGCAGTCTCTTGAGGTGGCTAGGTGGTGTAGGGTTTGGCTTGAGCTGCCAGGACCAGACTACACCATCACATAGCTGGTCTCCCCCGACAAGGAGCTAGAGCCCCTCCCACCTCAGCGTGAGTGCCATGAGCGGCCCCTCCCACCTCAGCGTGAGTGCCGTGAGCGGCCCCTCCCACCTCAGCGTGAGTGCCATGAGCGGCCCCTCCCACCTCAGCGTGAGTGCCATGAGCGGCCCCTCCCACCTCAGCGTGAGTGCCATGAGCGGCCCCTCCCACCTCAGCGTGATGGCCATGAGCGGCCCCTCCCACCTCAGCGTGATGGCCATGAGCGGCCCCTCCCACCTCAGCGTGAGTGCCATGAGCCGCCCCTCCCACCTCAGCGTGAGTGCCATGAGCGGCCCCTCCCACCTCAGCGTGAGTGCCATGAGCGGCCCCTCCCACCTGAGCGTGAGTGCCATGAGCGGCCCCTCCCACCTCAGCGTGAGTGCTCGGAGAGTTTCCTTTCCATCCTCTGCCTGGCCTCCCGGCGTGTCCCCTCCTTCCTCTGCCTGGCCTCCCGGAGTGTCCCCTCCTTCCTCCGCCTGGCCTCCCGGAGTGTCCCCTCCTGTATGTCCTATTTTGATGTAGTAAATGCTAAAACATTGTAGATCAACAAGCGATGTGCAATCAAATGATTTGTGCATGATTGGTCATGTAGACATATTGCAACACAGACTCTTGAAATAAAAACATTACAGTGTATATTTTGTATTTGTAAAATGTATTATAGTAATTACAGTCCAGTAATTAGTTGTCTTTTTGAGCGTCTCGTTTGTTTATTCCATGACCAAGACCATTCCTGTGTTGACAAGTCTCTCGCCATCTCCTCCTCTTCCTGTCTGTCTGCTGTTCTTGTACCAAGTGTCTCACCATCTCCTCCTCTGCCTGTCTGTCTGCTCTTGCTGTACCAAGTGTCTCACCATCTCCTCATCTGCCTGTCTGTCTGCTCTTCCTGTTCCAAGTGTCTCACCATCTCTTCCTCTGCCTGTCTGTCTGCTCTTCCTGTTCCAAGTGTCTCACCATCTCCTCCTCTGCCTGTCTGTCTGCTCTTCCTGTTCCAAGTTTCTCACCATCTCCTCTTCTGCCTGCCTGTGTCCTCGTCTTCCTGTGCCAAGTGTTACACCATCTCCTCCTCTGCCTGCATGTGTTCTCGTCTTCCTGTGCCAAGTGTTACACCATCTCCTCCTCTGCCTGCATGTGTCCTGGTCTTCCTGTGCCAAGTGTCTCACCATCTCCTCCTCTGCCTGTCTGTTTGCTCTTCCTGTACCAAGTGTCTCACCATCTCCTCCTCTGCCTGTCTGTCTTCACCATCACTTGAGCTACACATCACCTGTTTTCAAATAAATCCCCACTAGGCCTGTTACAGACCGTGATCATTAAATCTTCTAGTCCATTCCTTTGGGTCCAGTCCTTTACAGCCATATAAATTGATATGCAAACTCAAAATGCACTATACGTGATTTATTACCAAACATGAATATATATATCACCCATACCCACATATCACCCAAGTGCATATTATAACATATTACCACAGTTATCTTAAACTACAAACCATTGATACTTACATTACCAAATTGTATGTTTTGCAAAAGGTACTGAGGTTTACATGATGTCATTGCCAAATTAATGAGTTGGATTTCAATATAATCAAAGCTCAGTATAATGTAGCACATTACATAGTAGTAAAGATTTTCAGTACACTTGTACTAATATTGTTGAAAGAAATATAATACCAAAATAGTCAACACTGTTACATTGCATTATATAACTTGAACTACTGATGTTGGCAATAGAAGACTTGTGGTTTATAGTAAGCATGTTACTGCATTAATGTCAGTGATGTCAGTGATGACTAAACAAGTAAAACAACAACAAATGTGCTTACTCTAATTCCTTAATGGCACAGCATGTGCGTCTAAAGTAATTGCATTGAAAAACATTTGGTATTAACTGTTTTTTAAGCAATATTCCTAGTTGAGATAGAGTTTGTTATTTGTACTCTAACGGTGATACTCTTTTCTTCAAAGTGTATGTCTTTGTCACTGATGGAGATCCACTTTACTGGTTGAGCATTGCTTTTCTGTCAACTTTCCACTGTTTTGCATTATTTTTGTTTGAAAAATACACTGATTGTGCAGATTTTAGTGCTTTTTGGTATTGCACAGTACTGTCAGATGTCTTTACTCGATCATTGTTAAGCCAACCGTTAGAGCCTGGAAGTGCTTCTAAAAAATATCTTGACACGCTTGGATTGACACTACAGCTCTAAAATGTCTCTGCTTGGTGCGAAAACCTAATCTAATCTAATTCAGGAGCTATGAACACCTAAACTTCACAGTTAAAATGTGTTTAGCTGTTACTTTGAACCATGGATAAAAAAGAGCATAAATTATTGGATTAACAAGGGAATTCATATATAGCAGAAAACATATAAAAGCCGATGATGAATCATTACTTGCATAATAAATTAATTGCAAAAGTACATTGGAATCCAACAAATGAGATTCATTGCCAGAGTTTTGGTTGCTTTTCTTTCTGACCTTTTTGCTTGTATATTCAAAACACCAGTAACTTCCCCTTTGAAAAAACCTGTCTGGCCTGTGATCTGGCCACCACAAATATTTTCAAATAAAGTGTTGATGATGATTGAACATGGGACAACCAATGAAATAACAAGGTCCATGATGATTCCTGGGATAAATCCTTCAGAAAAATAACATTCTTCAAAACACCCACTGGATACCTGCACATTTACAAGGACTTTCATTAGAATAACATTATATATGATGCAGCAACACCAGGTAATGGCTATGCAACACTTAATTCTGGACGTTGTTATTTTTGAGTGGTACATTAATGGATCACACACAGCAACATAATGATCAATAGATATCAAAATTAAATTACCAAGAGATAAAGATGTACATAAAAAAACAGCAGAGAGAAACAGCACGCAGAAATATTCCCCAAGAACCCAGCATGGTTCAATTATTGCTACAGTTGTTGCTGGTATCAAAATGAGTCCCACCAGGAGATCTGACACAGCCAGAGAGAGGATGAGCAGGTTGGTTGGAGTCTGGAGATGCTTGGAATAAGAGACGGAGATGATCACCAGTAGGTTAAAAAATACTGTAACAGCTGAAATTACTGAGAAGAAGATGTACAGTGTTATATAAATAGGTGTTGATATTGAAATCCTTTTGCAAGATGAGTTTCCATACTGAAAACAGTATTGAGCATCTTCTTGTTCTTCCATTTTTAATAAATCCTTGTAAAAATCCTTTGGTCCTCCTTCTGCTTGGTTCTGTGTGTGACCCTGTCAGGTCAGCCTACTGCTTGGTTCTGTGTGTGACCCTGTCAGGTCAGCCTACTGCTTGGTTCTGTGTGTGACTCTGTCAGGTCAGCCTACTGAAAACTCTGAGCTCTGCACCTGTTTTTATTCCTGACTGACTAAAATGAACATTCCCATTTTGCTAATCTTTCTAAATGCACACAGCTTGAGTCAACACCCACGCACACACATCACACACCAAAACATACACACCCCACTGACATGGGAGTAAACTGAAATTAGGATAAACAAATAATTTGTAAAAGACATGATGTGATATGACATGACTAGATGTTTTTTGGGGATCTCCCCATCCTGTAATTGAGTCTTATCAAGTATAAAAATGTCATGATTATTAAATATACTTTGGTTTTTCAGCCCTAATTAACATATTAAATGGGAAATAAAAAAGATAAAACACATAAATCTAATGTATTTTATAAAGCCATTTTTACAACAAAGTTGTCACTGTAACGAAGCTCTGGGAAACAGAATTGGATTCAAGCGCAGAGCGCCTAATTTATTAAAGTCTAATATCGAATAGAGTAGTTGTTTACCAGGCAGAGATCAAAACCAATAAATCACCAGGATACATTACAGAGGATTAGGCTAAAGACTTAAAAGGGAACAGGAGAAAGCAAAGATCAAACTAGAAAAACAACTAGAGTAAGCACTATGAAAGAAGGCTCAGTAAAGAAGTGCAAACTAACAATACCTCACAACTGACACAGAGAAAACAGGGACTACATATACTGGTGGTAATTGATCACAGGTGCTAGTACTCAGGTGATTGGAAACGAGTGCAGACTAGCTGGTGTGTGGTGGTTGTGGCAAGAGTGACAACTGCTTGACTGGTGGTGGTAGCAGGTGTCACAGTCACAAAGTGCTTTTACAAACCCCCAGCCTAAACCCAACAGAGCACACATCAACAAGTTGATACACGTTGATACACAGAGGCTAAGAAAAACTCCCTGATTGTTCGAATTTAGGAAGAAACATAGAGAGGAACCAGGCTCTGAGGGGTGGCCAGTCCTCTTCTGGCTGTGCTGGGTGAGCTTATGATTGTTCAGTTTAATAATTATTAAATGTAGAATTTTAGTCCAGGTCAAATACACTCAGAAAGGGACAACCGGGAGGGTTGAGGGGTTTGGCAGATTGGAAGCCGAAACTGTCAGGTAGCATCAGCTGCTCAGCTTGCAACACAACCAGGGGGCCAAACACATTCTACATGGAAATATTCCTTTATCATTCGTCCCTAAAGGCACCAACACATTCAATTCAAATTGATCTTGGAATTCAATGCAAATGTAGGCTTCAGAAAACTAAAAGTTTGTCCGTAAGACTGTGTTTGACATGTTGTACATCTGTATGTCGGTAGAGAGGTAATGTATAGTGTGGTAATTTAGGCTGGAGTGCTATAAAAACACAAGCAGTGGTATGCATAGATCTAGTTGACTTCATAGAGGGCCAGTCTGCTTTCAGATACAGCAAACAGTGATGTGTGCTGATGTATTTTTTTTTTAGTACTGAAGACCTTGATGTGTTACTAACTGTAGACTCTACCAAATCTATAAGGGCAGATAAATTGGAACCTCGTCTATTAAAATGTGGAGCATCCCTTTTTGCTGGGCCTTTGTTACGGTTGACTATGGTATCATGTTAAGAAAATTGTCATCAAGATTGTTTTTGTCATTATTTAAATAATTGATAAAGCAAAATAAAAACATATTATGAATTTAGTTTTTTTAGGATTTTCCATATATTTTTTTAGATAAGAGACTAATCATTTTGAAATATTATAAAAAATATTTATTTTACGTTAGAAACATTTTATTATTCTGGTAAAAAAACGAATTTGCTGTTTTTTCTACCAGAAAATGGCATTAAGTATACCTTATACAAACACATTTCATTTGATTTTAATGCTGGAGTACTGTAATTGATATTATTGCATGTTGTTTAACAAGCCGTTGTTCTGAACAGAATGATCTTTTTATTTCAAAACATGCTCCGAAAAGCACCCTGATGACTCTGAAATATGTGACAATTATAACTGTATTTTTTCAATTTCTTGTAAAATCCAAACATTTTAAAAAATAACAAAATATTACTGACTCTAGGACTGTTGTATAAATTACCAAACTATTTTGGAAATGTAACTAACTTAGTGAGCCAATCAGACCCAGGTGGTTGATAATAATGAATTGAATCAACAGCAACAGGCGTTGTGTAACGGCACTGATGACATCTTAGCAAACAAATCAACTGCAAGCATGCTGGGAACTGGGTGAACTCATTTGTCACCATACAGTACTGTAATTAAGGACAAGAAATAAATTGAGATATACAAGTGCACTGATATTACTATGTACCCTATGGACAAAGCTACTGAAAGCCAAACAAGTATTAAACTATTTCCAAAATACAACTTGTATGTTACGTGATATGTTGCATTATGGTATATTTTAACTTTACTAGACTTGTTGAGGACATTGTGTCCCTAGAAAGTAAGGTTAATAAATCAGGACCTCAAAATGCTGTACATCTAAATCTATACATCTGGTATGGACAAATACATGAAATGAAACAATTGAATAAATTGTTTTTACAGAAAATAATTGTTGCTTACCGTGAACTTTTAACGCAATACTTTCCGAGATAAAATATGTTTAGCTGTTTCTTTGAACCACGGATAAAAGAAAGCATAAATAATCGGGTTAACAAACGAGTTGATAAGTAGCAGAAAACATATGAAAGCTGATGATGAATCTCCACTTGCAACATAGATTAAATTGAAAAAATACATTGGAATCCAACAAATCATATAGTTAAAAACAACAACACCAAGCGTTTTTGCTGCTTTTCTTTCAGACTTATTTGCCTGTACAGTTTTAACACCAGACACATCAACAAACCCGTTAGACGATATTTTTCTGGCCTGTGATCTGGCCACCACAAATATTTTCAAATAAAGTGTTATAATAATAGAACACGGCAAAACCAATGAAATAACAAGGTCCATTATGATACCCGATGTAAATCCTCCTGAAAAATAACATTCTTCAAAACACCCACTGGGTACCTGTACATTCACCATGATTTTTGTAAGAAAAGCATTATATATTATACAACAACACCAGGTGATGAATATACACAACTTAATTCCTGAAATTGTAATTTTTGAGTGATACATTAATGGATCACACACAGCAACATAACGGTCAATGGATATCAACACCAAATTTCCAAGAGATAAAGAAGTACACAAATAAAGAATGTACAGGAGCGATGCACAGAAATATTTCCCAGGAACCCAGCATGGTGTCAATATTGCTACAGTCATCGCTGGAATCACTATGAGTCCCACCAGGAGATCTGACACAGCCAGAGAGAGGATGAGCAGGTTGGTTGGAGTGTGGAGATGTTTGAAGTGAGAGATGGAGATGATCACCAGTAGGTTCAGAAAAACTGTAAATGCTGAAATCAATGACAAAATTATATACATTGTTATATACGTAGATGTCGACATTGAGTCCTTTCTGCAAGAAGAGTTTCTATCCTGAAAACAGTATTTAAAGTAATCATGTTTCTCCATTTGAAACAAAGGATAAAATGTTGAGGTCCTCCTGCTTGGTCCTGTATGCGACCCTGTGAGGTCAGCCTTCTGCTTGGTCCTGTATGCGACCCTGTGAGGTCAGCCTCCTGCTTGGTCCTGTATGCGACCCTGTGAGGTCAGCCTCCTGCTTGGTCCTGTATGCGACCCTGTCAGGTCAGCCTATTGACAACCTGTATACTCTGCCTCTCTTTTTATCACTGACTGACAGCCAATCCTCTCTCTTTGTGCGCACAGACACACAGACACACAGACAAACAGACAAACAAAGGATGACATGAACAAATAAATGATTGGATAGTGTATAATCCATGCGAGTACTGACTGGTCAAATATCCACCCAGCTAACTGACATATAGTTTATGTTCTTACAAATTCTGAGCATGTTAATAAGCACCTGAACCAATAATAACCTTTAACCTCTCTGTTAAATCATTGCTTGCACAACCGCAGACAGAAGAGTGCCTCACCTCCTCGTACTTTCCGGGTTGCAGCGGACTCTTAACCTGATGCAATAGATTAAAAAATGACAGAACACCTGGTGGTTTGGCAGTCGAAGATTGGTGCACATCATTGGGCTGGTTAACCCTTGCCTGGGGTGGTCCAGTGGTTTTGGCCGCAGCCTAAATGCACATACATACGCCACTGTGTGGGGTCGATTACGCCCTTTGCTGCAAACTCTCCTTTTTTATTCCCACATTCCCACTATCATTTCCAAAATTCCACTCCCTGACATTTAAAATAAAGTGTAAAAATGGCCAAAAGATATCTACTGAAAACGTCTGCCCTCAGCCAAGGACATTGTTGATATCCAGACTTTATACACCCTCGTTGTTGAGCTTTCATTATTGTACATTTTGATATAATTTCAGCCCTTCCACTTTTTAACCAGCGATATTTGAATAAAAAAGGGACAATTGCTCAGAATACAATATAATATAACAATAAAATATTTAACAAATAATATAACATATATAATACAAAAGAGATAAAACAAACAGACAATGCCTTGGTTGCAAACATGTGCACACTTCACAACTGATTGCAGATTGTCGAGTAAGTAAGCAGGCTATTGGGTGTGTGCTTTTCTCTTTTACCCCATGTTTTTTACCCCCTGGGCATATGCGAATAATTGTACTGATGGCATTGTGTTATACCAGGCGCTGATTTGAAAATAATTATCTTATTTCTTTAGTATAAATACAATTTGCTTTTAAAAGCACCTTGATGCACTCATGACTCTTCACCATGTACCTCCATTTGAAACAAAGGTTTCTGTCCTGCTTGGTGTGTGACGCTAACATGTCAACCACCGGACAAACGTTGAGTTCTGTCTGTACTTTTATCTCTGGCTGACTGGAATACACTTCCCTTCGAGTCTCCACACACACATATTCCCTCTACCCTTAACTTCATCCTAACTCAACCCTTAACCGTACCCCAACTCTACTCTTAACAACACCCTAACTCTACCCTTAACCTCATCTTAACTCTACCCTTAACCTAACCCTCTAGAACCAGGTGTGGTGCAGAGGAAGCCAGGTGCAGAGCATGTTATTCCGTTTAAAAACAAGTTTATTTTAAATAAAAATAAAAAACCATAAAAGGCGAAAACGTCTATACTGTAGAAATGAAAATGCACTTCTAAGTGACTTATAAAATACATCCAGGCAAACAATCGTCCTCCAAACCTTATCAAATAAACAACCAAGTAGCGTGACATGTAGACAATATCCCACACCGTACACCAAGATCCAGTGACTTTTATAACAGACATAATCACTGACTCTAAACCTGCTGTGCCCACTCTACTCACCCACATCCGATTCAGGTGCGAACCTGAGAGTTACATATGTGCCCCAATCCAATACCCTCCAAGCCTACTAGATGTGCTCAGTGGACTAGCAACCGTGACATCTGCACTGTGTTACTGATCAATTTTCTTCTTTTTTAATAGACAAAAACCTTTTTAGTGACCCCGAACTTTTGATAGGTGGTGGAAATGAAATCACTTATAAATGCACTCTATAGCAAAAACAAAATATTATCTGAACCCACTATGTGCTTTGTTACATAAAATACTACTTTACCAAAATCAGAACACCCAAACTATATTCTGCCTCACTCACCCTTATATTTATTTTATTTATTGTGTTAAATTAATAGTAGTCGAGGTATTTCCATGTCAGTATTTATCTCTTCATCAATAGCTGTAAGTCCACCTTAAACCTCCAATTGGTGCCTTTAATCTCTGCCGAAGGAACATGTATGATGTAGTTGTATTTACTGCATTGTCACAGTAACCCTGAATTGCACCGCTGCTTGTATGTGTATATATGTATGCATCTCCATCAGTTACTTATGCAGCATTCCATTGCATTTGAACTATTTCATTGTACCAACATACATGTTTTATACATTCATGCACAAAAACAAAAGTTACATTTTTGCCTAATTCCATCTTTTCATCTTCTTCCCAACGTACAATCTATTATATTATTTGAATAAGCATTTCCTTTTGATTTTATTGTGTTATTTAGAAAGAAATCCCATGTGTACATGCTCTGGCAATAGTGTTAAAACTTCACTTGAAAGGCATGTTTAATAAATGTTTACATTTTATTTAAAGCACGAACCCTTACAAGCCTGGACCCCTACAATCAAAAACGTCTAACTTCAAAATTATAGCTTCTAACATTTCACATACAGAACTATGTTTAAATCGAGTTGTTTTACACTTACTTACGTACTCATTTTCCATACACCCTTATCCAATGCAACATACAGTTCAAATAATAATTGGTTTAAATCAGAATACAGTGTTGGCACTGAAGTTGATAGAAGTATTTCTCTACAAAAATAATTTTCACAGATTTAGTCGTTTCGGTTTTGTACAAAGTCAAACAATGTGTTATAGATAAGTGCAATCTAAAATTACCTTTATTTCCAATCCTTGTACTTCAGTCATGAATAATGGAGCATTTTATTCAGAATTATTGAATAACAAAGGAAAGGCAAACTGTTAAAGCCCTAGACAATGGTGTTTTACTGTTATTATGTTATCCAACCAAGGTTTTAAATACCTTCTGAACTTAAAATGAAATGACAGACAACAAACAGAAGCAAAACATTCAAAATAAACAAACTAAATAGGCTAAAATGTCTCCAACCCGACCAGTCTTTGGCCTCTAGACATTCCCAAATCATCCCAATCCTGAAAAACAACAACACTATATAACAAACAATGCTTGATGGGGTAAAGACATAACATCTAAAAATGTGTGAACTTCAGACCTAAAGTACGTTTTGCTGTAACGTTCAGCATGGATAAAAGAATGCATAAATGATTGGATTAATTAAGGAATTAACAAGTGAAATTAGCGGAGGTATTCACCATTGTATTCAACCTCTTCCTGAATCTGTCCCCACCTGCTTCAAACAAAACGCCATTGTTCTTGTACCAAAGAAATCGACCATCACATATTTGAATGACCATCCCCCTGTTGCACTGACTTCTACAGCTTGAATTTCTTTGAGCGGTTGTTCAGAACTCACCATGTACTCTTTCAATTTGCATACCGCCCAAATAGATCTAGGGTCTATGCCATCACCCTGATGTTACACAGTGGTCTCTCCCACATGGAAAAGGTTAACAGATACGTGAGAATGATGTTCGTGGACTACAGCTCAGCATTCAACACTATTGTGCCAGCACCTTGGCTGGTCCCTAAGCAGGACCTTGAGTCATAACACCTCCCTTTGCATTTGGAGCCTGGACATCCTGAGGATCGGACACCAGGTTGTGAAAATGGGCAAGATCACCTCCTCTACACTGACTCTGAGAATCGGGGCCACAAAGAGCTGTGTAGTTATTCCACTCTATGCCATGTATATGCAGACTTTCACTGGGTGCACTCTGAGCAGGAGGAGAAATACCCCAGGTTGCGGTAGTCTTTCCAGATGAGATAACGGCATATAGCTCCTCTTGAGCACTTGACCACTCTGTCAGAGCTCTGACAACAGCTCCCGATCCCCCACATCATAGTACTGCTCTGCATGGCTGAGGTTATGAGATCGAACCGCACAAACCCCAAACTCAAAAGCGTCCAGCTTTCCTTTCAACTGTACCGATGGATCTGGGTGAGCAAGTACTGGCTGACCAGAGGAGTCGAGATGGCCCGCCTCTTAACAGAGAGGTGGTGCAACCTCACGAAGCCCCGGATCAACAATAGTAATTGGCAAATCCAATAAAATGCTGTACCTCTTCTACCGTGATTGGAGTCAGCCAATTATGCACATTCAGGGGGATGCGCACCGTAGAGACCGTGTCTGAACTTACACCTCCTGAAATCCATCTACAGTCATGAGATAGAGGGATTGTGGATGGATAACCAGGGTAAACCTAACACTACGGGGAAATCGTGTGATTCTATTATGTGCAGTGCTAGTTGTTCGATATGAATATGGGTGCAATGATCTCCCTAACCATTCCTGATCCTAATGAGCGATTATCAGAGGCTGTTATTGGCAATGAACAAAACAGGGAAACCAGGTGAATACCTAGCCTACAGAGTCAGGAGCAAGGCTGACGGTGTTGTTACATAACTCCAGATGGAGCAGGAACACCAGGCACCGCGCAGCAGCTCCATCATATTCCTGCAGAAGCACCAGTTAGAGTCTGCAGGCTGTGGGTGGGGTGCAGCTGGGGTGAATGGCTCTGTTTCTCTCTTCTCCAGACATTGGACAGCCTGGAGGACATTTCGGAGTGAGCAAACTGCAAAGGAAATCTATTTATTAACGAAGACCCTCACTGAGTGTTCAAACACACTGAACTTAATAGGGCTCTCCATTAGAGACAATGTAGTGTAGCTGCCTGTAATCGGGAGCCACCAAACCCAAAGCATGATTACGTCTAGAAACCCAGTTGCACTAAAAGGACCTTTAGGCCACCATAGTCTGTGACTGATTCAAAAAGCCCTAATCATTCTTTATTTCAGAACCTTATTTAATGTTGCTTTAATTTTTGAAGTGTAATATCTTACGCAATATATTAATGACATGCACAATTATGTACCGTACTTTTGTATTTCACACAACAAATTATGAAATTAAACGGATCAACCACAGGCTTGGTGTTAAAAATAAATAAAACAAAGCTCATGCACTCTCATATGTAATACATGTCATCCTAGTTTGATCCTGTGAAATCACTCTGTATCAACCCTTCATGTATGTATGATGACAATTAATAACCGAGATGCATGGTGTGATTACACAGTAGCATTACGAAATGATGCCATTGAATCTTTTAGATTCTGTTGACTTTTGATCCCTAAACAAAATCATGAGACTGGAAAGTCAGGGTGGAACATCTTTATTTGTCCAGGATGTTGATCTCCTTTATGTATCACATGTTCTCCAATAATCCAAAGTTAACACACATAATCAATTGGAAGCAGTCAATAGTCATATAGCCAAACCTCTATAAAGTAATTTATCTCATCAGAAATCGGTCTCCCGTATTCTACTATATGATCTGTTGTGTCCATGTGCATGTGTAAGAATAAAAACATAGACACTACACATACTTAAGGTCGAGAGATAAAATGTTTTTAGCTGCAACTTTGAACCACGGATAAAAGAAAGCATAAATTACTGGATTAATGAAGGAATTAACTAGTGGCAGATAAGATGTGATATATATAAATGAATCAGCATTTGAAAAATAAAAAAACTGAGTAAAATAAATTGGTAGCCAACAAATAAGGTAGTTAAAAACCACAATACCTAGAGTTCTTGCTGCTTTTTTCTCAGACTTATTTGCCTGTACATTTTTAACACCCGACACGGTGGCTGTCACTTTAGAAAAAACCTTTCTGGCCTGTGATCTGGCCACCACAAATATTTTCAAATAAAGTGTTAATATTAAAGACGTTGGGAGAGCCATGGAAATTACAACATCCAAGGTATTAACCAAGATATCTCCGTCAACAAAAAGGCATTCTGCAAAACATCTGCTTGGTACCTGTAATTTTTTTGTTACATTTATAAGAACAGCATTATATATAACACAACAAAACCAGTTAATGGAAATAGAACAAATTGTTTTTGATGTTGTTATTTTAAGATGGTACATTAATGGGTCACACACAGCAACATAACGGTCAATAGATATCAAGACCAAGTTGCCAAAAGATGAAGAACAAATTATATAACTGGCGTACGTAAGCATTGCACAGAAATGTTCGCCAAAAAACCAGCATGGTTCCAATAGTGCTACAGTATATGATGGTATCACAATGAGTCCCACCAGGAGATCTGACACAGCCAGAGAGAGGATGAGCAGGTTTGTTGAAGTCTGGAGCTGCTTGAAGTGAGAGATGGAGATGATCACCAGTAGGTTCAGAAAAACTGTAACCACTGAAATCAATGAGAAGAAAGTGTACAGTGATACGTAAATAGATATTGTTTTTGAAGTCTTTCTGCAGGAAGAGTTATTTTCTTGAAAACAAAAAGGAGCATCTTCTTGTTTCTCCATGTGTAATAAATAGTTAAATGTGGAGGTCCACCTCCTTCTCCTTGGTCCTGTGTGTGACCGTGTCAGGTCAACCTTCTGAACCCCTCTGTGCTCTGCCTCTCCTTTTATTGCTGACTTTCTGATAGACACTCCCAAGCTCAGAGTTAGTGTTAACACACACACACATACAAACACAATAATAGACATTTTAAATTGTCTGATGTTTTCTCCCCCCGCTTTGGAATCCTCTGGCCCACATCCTGATGGTAGCCAAATTGTAGCCAAAAACAGCTTGTCTCATCTTAACAACCTAATCACTATCCAAAATCATTCAATAGCCATAAATTCATCAGATTGAGGGAGGCACCCTGCTGTGCTGCCCATAAAGGAAACTATTCCATGGTGATTCTGTAGGCAATGAAAGGCATGGTCAGTCAATCCAGTCAGGTCGCAATAAACATCAATTCCACAATGAAACTGTCTGCCACAGGAAAGGCAGGCACAGTTCCCTCTGGTGCAGGGGATTTGTCCATTAGTTTCCTGCCTCAAAAATTTCAAATTATTTCCACATGTGATTGTAGCCCGAAAAAAGTATTCACAGAGTTGAAGTATCATTTGTCCATTAGTTTCCAGTCTCAATTATTTTTGAAACATGAAAATTGATTATAGGCCAAATAATTGCAAGCTCGATCAAATGGATAAACATTTTGATAAACATTTTGTTCTGAGATGGCACTATCTATGGCAGCCACGACTCTAGGCTGTGCGTATTGGTTTGTTTTTATGTGTAAAAATTCAGTGTATAGTGAACATTTTTTATCAAGCGAGACGATGCTCAACATTGGGGAAACAACTCCTGTGGATCTATTCCCTGAATTTCTTGGTAACTAAGCTGAAATAATTGACATTTTAGTCAGTGTCACAGTTTGGTAGGTGTAGTGCAGGAGAAAGCCAGGCAGAGTATAGATTCCAGTTTGGATGGCGTTCAATTTACAGAAAACAAAACAACCAACTAGCAGTAACGGGATGACATATACTGAATAAAAACAAAATGAGCTGTAGATCGACTGACTAGCGACTAACACTCACCTCAGAAACATTAAAACATTAAATCAATGACATGCACCCGTGAACCTAACCAGGGACCTTGAATAGCCCACTGAATAACTAATCTATGTAACATTATATTAATAACAAGCACCTGTGAACCTAACCAGGGACCTTAAATAGCCCACTGAATAACTAACCTATGTAACATTATATTAATAACAAGCACCTGTGAACCTAACCAGGGACCTTGAATAGCCCACTGATTAACTAACCTATGTAACATTATATTAATAACAAGCACCTGTGAACCTAACCAGGGACCTTGAATAGCCCACTGATTAACTAACCTATGTAACATTATATTAATAACAAGCACCTGTGAACCTAGCCAGGGACCTTGAATAGCCCACTGATTAACTAACCTATGTAACACAGGAACAGAACAGGAAGATGTCCCAATCAGTGCTTCAAGACCTCCACCATCATCCCAGTCCGCAAGAAACCAAAGATCACAGGGTTAAATGACTACAGCCACTTGCCCTGACCTCTGTGGTTATGAAGTCATTTGAATGCCTGGTGCTGTCACACCTCAAGACCATCACAGATCCAGTAATAAACCCAATGCAGTTTGCCTACAGAGCTAACCAACTGTCCAAGGCCTGTGGACTACACGAACAACATGGCTCTCCACTTCATTCTCCAGCATCTTGACTACCTTGGAACCTTTACCAGAATCCTGAACCTACACCAGAAAGAGGAAATGTAATTTGTGTTCAAAGTTAATTTCTTGCAAGTTCGGAACACAACATTAATGATAAAGCAACTCAACGTTGTGCATCAGTTAAAAGAAAAATGGAGTAGCTTCGATTGTCTTTGAGTCGAAACGCTGCAAACTCCGTCTGTCAACGACTACCATTATCGATAGCTAGCTTGTCTCACTCCAATAAACTAAATAATAGCTATGAACAAGGAGCGAAGATGTTTGACTCTTCCAAAATTAGAATAATTGGAAACAGATAACGGCCTGTAAAATGGTTATCCATAATAATGTTATGTTTAATGTAATATAACAATTAGCCACTGAGTACACGGACCCAGAACAATCATCCTCATCCAGCCAAGGTGTGAATGATGAGCACACACTAACTTCTTAGAAAGTCTCCATTATTGACAATAATAAGCCAATTCAGGGCTTCTACAGTACCCTATAGTGCAGCCTCCTGTTACTACTGTTAAGAAGAGCTGTCGCTTTTTTTGTGCAAATCAAAATATTCTATATACGTATAACATTTTCATATTTGTTTTATTTAAAATGTGGACATTGTGTTGGACATTTTTCTACTGATATATATTTTTACTGTTGTAATTGTTGATTGTGCTTTATGTTGAAATCAGATGTCAAACATTTACAGAACAAAACAATAACGGTTTTGTTAAGAACTTATCAGTGTCTCGTCTTTTCACCAAATATTAGGAAATTATCGTTAATGACTAAGCAGTCTATAACAATAGAAAGTATCGTTAAGCAGTCTCAAAAAGGGTATTGATATTAAAAAATGATGGTGGTTCCCATCCTTAGCCAGGACACTGTATAACAGGCCATTAGACGCCACTATCCGCTGAGCAGAGAATCAGCCTTCATAGAGCCAAACTCCCCATGATAGCCAGACAGTATCGGGAATGGTTATGTATATATGTGTATGTTTATTTGAAATTAGCATGTTCATCTTGATTTGAGAAAACACACTCGTTACAAAAGAGATCAAAAAATCTGTACATTTATCTACTGCAATATTTCACTAATATTTAAACCGTTTAAAGGGAACGTTTGATTGCTAATGTCATGAGCCGTCCAATTTAAAATTGCTTCATGTTTTTGATACATTTGACATAATGATAAAAGAAGGAAAAGACAAATGATTGTAAAAGCCAAATGTATTCTTCATCTCACAACCATATTTAGTTACTCCTGCGAGCAGTTGCTTTTATTTTTCCATTACCTAATTATGTATGATCATATAACCAAACCCTGCATAGCCTATCATCGTCCAATCAGAAGAAAATCTTCTTTATTGTCCATGTGTTTATCCATGAGTCCTGTGACACAGAAAGACACTCACGCACAACGTCCTGTAGATCCTATCAGGATGTATGGGGAAAATGTCTCAACTGGCATTGGAAACTACTGTCTGTTGTTCAGTTTCTGTCGGCACTTCCATACATTATGCCATTATTACATGTGCTGTGTAAAGCATTATTACATGTGCTGTATCATGCATTATTAAATGTGCTGTGTAAAGCATTATTACATGTGCTGTGTCATGCATTATTACATGCCCATTATCTGACACAAGCTCAATACAACAGAAAATTATTTGCCTATATGAAACATATGTTTGTTTAATTTCAGAAGGGAAAAAACATAAAAACTACACATGTCTTAAATTCAGATTTAAAATTTGTTTAGCTGTGACTATGAACCATGGATAAAAGAAAGCATAAATTACCGGATTAATAAAGGAATTTACAAGTGGCAGATAAGACGTGAAATATAATGATGAATCTCCACTTGAAAAAAAAAATAACTGAGTAAAATAAACTGGAAGCCAACACACAAGGTAGTTAAAAACCACAATACCCAGAGTTTTTGCTGCTTTTCTTTCAGACTTACTTGCCTGTGCAGTTTTAACATCAGACACAGTAGCAGTCTCATAGGAAAATACCTTTCTGGCCTGTGATCTGGCCACAATAAATATTTTAAAATAAAGTGTTATTACTAAAGACGTTGGGAAAGCCATGGAAACTACAAGATCAAACATACTAACCAAGATACCTCCATCAATAAAAAAGCATTCTTCATAACATCTTCTGGGTGCCTGTATATTCACAGATATTTTTACAAGAACAACATTGTACACGATACAACAAAACCAGTTGATAGATATAGAACAAATCGTTTTTGATGTGGTTATTTTCATATGGTACATTAATGGGTCACACACAGCAACATAACGGTCAATAGATATCAAGACCAAGTTACCAAGAGAAGATGAACAAAGTATATAACTGGTGTATATAACAAATGCACAGAAATATTGCCCAAAATCCCAACATGGTTCCATTATTGCTACAGTGATTGCTGGTATCACAATGAGTCCCACCAGGAGATCTGACACAGCCAGAGAGAGGATGAGCATGTTGGTTGGACTGTGGAGCTGCTTATAGTGAGAGATGGAGATGATCACCAGTAGATTCAGAAAAACTGTAACCCCTGAAATCAATGAGAAGAAGGTGTACAGTGATACATAAATAGATATTGTTTTTGAAGTCTTTCTGCAAGTAGAGTTATTTTCTTGAAAACAAAAGTGAGAATCTTCTTGTTTCTCCATGTGTAATAAATAGATAAATGTGGAGGTCCACCTCCTTCTCCTTGGTCCTGTGTGTGACCGTGTCGGTATCACGACCAGAGTAAAGGACCCAAGCGCAGACACGGAGGCGGAGACCAGGTAACAATCAAATGATTTATTAAGGGGATAGGCAGATCCGTAGTCGGGGACAGGCAAAGGTTCGTACACGGGGTTAGGCAGATCCGTAGTCGGGGACAGGCAAAGGTTCGTACACGGGGTTAGGCAGATCCGTAGTCGGGGACAGGCAAAGGTTCGGTTACCGGGAGTAGGCAGGTTCGTAGTCAGGACGGAAACTGGTCACAAGGAAGATAAAGCACAGGCAGGTCACTGGGAAAACACTGGGAGGTACGCTGGAAACGAGTGTACAGGACAAACGATCTGGCAACAGGTAACAGGAAAAGCTGACATATAAAGCCCAGGGGACAATCAGTACATGGGGATCACCTGGTGGAAAGGGGTGGAGACAATGACACGCCAGGTGAGACAGATCAGGTTGTGACAGGACCCCCCTCCCTATGGCCGCCACCTGGCGGTCGACCCGGGCGCCTACCTGGCAGACTGGGGTACCGCCGACGGAAGTCGGCGATGAGGGCCGGGTCCAAGATGTTTCCCTGCGCTACCCATGAGCGTTCCTCTGGACCATAGCCCTCCCAGTCCACCAGGTACTGGAATCCCTGCCCGCGGTCGAACCTTCAGGAGACGGCGCACAGTGAAGGCCGGATGACCATCAATCATCCGTGGCCGAGGGGGAGCCCTGGGGACAGAAGACAAAGGAGAGTTAACCACAGGCTTGATACGGGACACATGAAATGTGGGGTGGACACGAAGGGAGGAGGGTAGTCGGAGGCGAACCGCCACAGAGTTGACCACCTGGCCAATCTGGAAAGGCCCAATGAAGCGTTGAGCCAGTTTCCGAGACTCCACTTTTAACGGGAGATCCCGAGTGGATAGCCACACCATCTGTCCAGCCCGATAACGGGGAGCCGGTGTCCGGCGGCGGTCAGCCTGTTGTTGATACCGGGTGTTGGTCCGCAGGATGGCCGCCCGGGCCTTCTCCCAGGTCTGTCGGCACCGTCTGACAAATGCCTGGGCCGATGGGACCTCCACCTCAGGTTCTTGGTTTGGGAACAGTGGGGGTTGATACCCCAGGGAACCTTGGAAGGGGACATTCCCGTGGCAGAGCTTGGCAGGGAGTTGTGGGCATACTCCACCCACATCAAACGCTTGGACCAGGTAGTAGGGTTGTGGGAGACCATGCAGCGTAACGTTGTCTCCAGGTCCTGGTTCACCCGTTCAGTTTGCCCATTGGATTGAGGGTGGAAGCCGAGGATAAACTGACTGTGGCCCCTATTAGGGTGCAGAACGCCCTCCAGAACCCAGAGGTGAACTGCGGGCCTCGATCCGACACCAGATCCGTGGGTAGGCCGTGGGTCCGGAAGACATGTTCCAACATGAGGACTGCTGTCTCTTTAGCAGATGGGAGCTTGGGCAAGGGTATGGCCCGGACGGCCTTGGAGAAGCGGTCAACCACCGTGAGGATGGTGGTGTTGCCTTCAGATACAGGGAGGCCAGTGACAAAGTCCAATGACACGTGGGACCAAGGCCGTCGAGGAACTGGTAGGGGTTGCAGTAGACCGGAGGGTGCGTGCCGTGGCGTCTTATTCTGTGCGCATACCATGCACGCTGACACGAACTCTGGGACGTCCTTCCCCATGGCGGGCCACCAGAACTGCCGACGGATAAACTCCAACGTCCTACGTGCCCCTGGATGACAGGCAAGATTGGAATCGTGACCCCACGCCAATACTGCTGCGCGGGCCTGGTCGGGCACAAACATGCGGCCGGGCGGACCTCCTCCTGGGTCGGGCTGGGTGGCTTGGAGGCGGCGGACAGTGGCCTCCACCTCCCAGGTCAGTGTTGTGGTCAGGCAGGAGGCAGGCAAGATGGTTTCCGGTTCCTTGGAAACCGCGGCAGGACTGAACACCCGGGAGAGGGCATCTGGCTTGATGTTCTTAGACCCGGGTCGATAAGCTAAGGTGAACTGGAACCTTCCAAAAGCAGAGCCCACCGTGCCTGTCGTGCGTTCAGCCTCTTGGCAGTCCGCAGGTACTCCAGGTTCTTGTGGTCCGTCCAGACCAAGAACGGCTGTTCGGCTCCCTCAAGCCAGTGCCTCCACTCCTCGAGGGCGACCTTAACTGCCAAGAGTTCTCTGTTGCCAATGTCATAGTTCTCCTCCGCCGGGGAGAGTCGGCGTGACAGGAACGCACATGGGTGGACCTTGTTGTCCACCAAGGATCTTTGAGACAGAACGGCCCCCACTCCGACGTCTGAGGCATCCACCTCTACAATGAATTGTTGTTTGGAGTCTGGGTGAATTAATACTGGGGCCGTGGAGAAGTGTTGTCGGAGGGCATTGAATGCCCGCTCGGCGGAGGGAGTCCATGCAAAACGAACTTTAGTGGAGGTGAGAGCTGTAAGAGGCGCCGCCATCGTACTGTAGTCCCTGATGAACCGCCTGTAGAAATTGGCGAACCCCAAAAACCGCTGAAGTTGCAGTCTAGAATCAGGTATCGGCCATTCGGCTACCGCCTGCACCTTCCCTTGATCCATGCACATGCCCTCAGCGGAGACGATGAACCCCAAGAACGGCACGGTGGACTTATGGAACTCACACTTCTCGGCCTTGACGAATAGCTGGTTCTCCAACAGCCGTTGGAGAACCCGTCTGACGTGGCCCGTATGTTCTTGGACTGACCGGGAGAAAATCAGAATGTCGTCCAAGTAAACAAAAACGAACTGGTTCAGCATGTCCCGGAGTACGTCGTTAACCAGGGCTTGGAACACTGCTGGGGCGTTGGTTAGACCGAACGGCATTACGAGGTATTCATAATGCCCACTGGCGGTGTTGAAAGCGGTCTTCCATTCGTCCCCTTCCTTGATGCGAACCAGGTGATACGCGTTGCGGAGGTCCAGTTTGCTGAACATCACTGCCCCCTGGAGGGGCTCAAATGCTGATGCGATGAGAGGCAGAGGATAGCGGTTCTTTAATGTGATGTCGTTCAGTCCTCGATAGTCAATGCAGGGCCGTAGGGTCTTGTCCTTCTTGGCCACAAAGAAAAACCCTGCCCCCGCTGATGAAGAGGAGGGTCGGATTAAGCCGGCTCGGAGGGACGTTTCAATGTAGTCCTCCATGGCCTTGGTCTCGGGAACTGACAGTGAGTACAATCGTCCACGAGGGGGCGTGGTACCAGGGCGGAGGTTAATGGCACAGTCATAGGGCCGATGAGGAGGGAGTGATGTAGCTCGGGTCTTGTTGAAAACCTCCTTGAGACTCCAGTATTCGCCTGGTATAGAGGTTAGATCCACCTCCCTTTCGGTCACAGAGTGGTCAGAAGAGGTAGTTGGTATGGCTGCTTGAAGACAGTGCTTGTGGCAGTAGGAACTCCACCTCGTAATGGAGCCCGTGACCCAATCCAATTGGGGGTTGTGGCGACAACTGGACTTTCTCTGTGTGGTTGCCCGAAATTAACATAGTGACTGGTTCGGATATGTGGGTCACCCGGCCAATAGAGTGTCCATCTAAAGCAGTGGCTTCAACGGGGGATTGTAGTGGGAGACAGGAAACATTTAATTGTTGCAGTAGTGACTCGTCAATAAAACATTCATCTGCCCCTGAATCAATTAACACCCGGATGGGTAGAGATCTAGCCCCTGACAGGAGGGTGGCGTGAATATGACTACGGGGTGTGGATCTCCAGGGTGCGGCTAGCGGGCTCACCAATAACCCCGTATTTATTGGTGAGCCGATCCTTTTACCGGACAATGCGCAATGAAGTGGCCAGCTTCACCACAGTACAGACAGCAACGGGAGTCTACTCTCTGTTGTCGAGCAGCGGATGACAAACGAGCTCTTCCGACTTGCATGGGCTCAGTGTCAGATCCCTCCGCCCCACTCAGTCCCTTACGGTGGAGTGCGGAAGGATATCCACGTTCAAGCGGTGCTAATGGCCCCGCGGGACGCTCCGAAGGAAGACGAAAACTAGTAGCCCGAGTGCCTCCCTGGCTACGGGTACTCTGCCGTTCTCGAATTCGGTTATCGATTCTCGTTGCCACGTCGATGAGAGAATTAATGTCCCTTGGCAACTCCCTGGCAGCGAGCTCGTCTTTTATCTCGCCCGATAATCCCTGAGCAAAAGCGTCGTACAGAGATACGTGGCACCAGCTACTGTTTGCCGCCAGCGTGCGGAACTCAATGGAATACTCCCCAACAGTGCGCGTTCCCTGGCGTAACCGGAACAATCCTCTTGATGAGATCCGATCAGAACCAGGAGGACCGAAAACCCGTTTTAACTCGGCCGTGAAATCCTCTAGGCGGGCACACACCGGAGACTTCTGTTCCCACACCGCGGAAGCCCAAGTCAATGCCCTGCCCGACATTACAGTCATGAGATAGGCTATCCGGGACCGATCCGTGGGAAAGGAGGATGGCTGTAACTCGAAGATCAACGAGCACTGGGTGAGAAAGGGTCCACAGCCACTCTCCTCACCGGAGAAACGTTCCGGAGGAGGTAGCCTCGGTTCCCGAGATGGACTAGCAGACTCGGGAGCGGCTGGAGGAATATCCGGAGGCGGAGAAGGCACCTCTGAGCGGGAGCCGTCAACACCAGTTGCTCGAGCTGGGCTGTGATGGTCTCGTTGGCCCGCTCCTGAACTTCCCTCTGGCGTTTCAACTCCTCCATGATTGACCGGAGGGCTTCTTCGTGTCGCCCGACCGTAGCTCCTTGGATGGCTAGGGCGTTCTGGATACGTTCCATGCCTGCTGGGTCCGTCATGGCCAGATCGTTCTATCACGACCAGAGTAAAGGACCCAAGCGCAGACACGGAGGCGGAGACCAGGTAACAATCAAATGATTTATTAAGGGGATAGGCAGATCCGTAGTCGGGGACAGGCAAAGGTTCGTACACGGGGTTAGGCAGATCCGTAGTCGGGGACAGGCAAAGGTTCGTACACGGGGTTAGGCAGATCCGTAGTCGGGGACAGGCAAAGGTTCGGTTACCGGGAGTAGGCAGGTTCGTAGTCAGGACGGAAACTGGTCACAAGGAAGATAAAGCACAGGCAGGTCACTGGGAAAACACTGGGAGGTACGCTGGAAACGAGTGTACAGGACAAACGATCTGGCAACAGGTAACAGGAAAAGCTGACATATAAAGCCCAGGGGACAATCAGTACATGGGGATCACCTGGTGGAAAGGGGTGGAGACAATGACACGCCAGGTGAGACAGATCAGGTTGTGACAGTCGGGTCAACCTTCTGAACCCCTCTGTGCTCTGCCTCTCCTTTTATTGCTGACTTTCTGATAGACACTCCCATGCTCAGAGTTAGTGTTAACACACACACACACACATACAAACACAATAATAGACATTTTAAATTGTCTGGTGTTTTCTCCCCCTGCTTTGGAATCCTCTGGCCCACCTCCATGGTCCTGAGGGTAAAAAGGCCAAAATGTAGCCAGAAACATGTTGTCTCATAACAACCTAATCACTATACAAAATCATACAATATTAATTAATTCATCAGATTGAGGGAGGCACCCTGCTGTGCTGCCCATAAAGGAAACTATTCCATGGTGATTCTGTAGGCAATGAAAGGCATGGTCAGTCAATCCAGTCAGGTCGCAATAAAGATCAATTCCACAATGAAACTGGTGTCCACAGGAAAGGCAGGTGCAGGAGATTTGTCCATTCGTTTTATAAATCTCAATTTTTTAATTTTTTTGCAAAAGTGATGGTAGCCCAAAAAAAATATTTACAAAGTTCAAGTATCAGATAAATATCAACTGTTCAGAAGAGACTCTGTGATTCAGGCATTTATGGTTGAGTTCTTGCAAAAGACTACTAATAATGGACTTGATTAAATTTGCTTGGGCCTCAAGAAATCCTCATTAGAGCAGTGGAAATCTCTCTTTTAGTCTGATGAGTTAAAATTTGATGATGACCAGGCGTCTTCATTCACTCAACCTCAATGCCATTGAGATGGACTGATCACCTGATTTTCTGAGCTGCGGTGTGCACGGTTACACATGAAACGTTTTTTTCCTTGATAAACATTCTGCTTTATAAGATTTGTTATGTTTATTGATTTTAAGAAGTAATTTAATTAACTTTCCTTTTTTAACACTTCTGGTGCCACTGTCGAGTTCATCTTGCTCTATTTTTTCATATGCTGTTAAAAATCAGAACACTAAAGCACTGTTTGTGAAGGTTTTCTCATTCTGTGCAGTGCTTGTTTTCATTCTGTGCAGTGTTTTTTCATTGTATGCAGTATTTATTTCATTCGGTGTGGTGTTAGAACAGCATGAACATTGTTAAATGTTTGAAGAGAGGGTGGCACCATGGATGCAGACCCACTCAATTATAATATGTGACAGTGTGCGCCTTTGGTCCCCTGAACATTTTCAATCCCATAGCGGCCGACGACAGCCTTTTATTTAAAATACTGTAGTGGCCGCAAATGGACGTTATTTTCTAGCAAAGATATTGTTTCATCGTTGCAAAACTACTACACAAAAACTCAGAAACAAGGTATACTGTCATTTATCAGTTTTTTTCCACTTTATTTTAAAAATGACTCCCCGATTGTTTACTATTGCATAGCAGCCTATACCTATAGAAAGTCTTATCTGTCACGTATCGTAGTGATGTGTAATTGAAGGATGAGAACCCAGACGCAGGAACGATAAGCGTTGGTGGTTATTTAATGTAATTCACTCATCACAGCAAAAAGCGTGAACTAAAGTACTACTTAAGAAAATAACGAAAGGTGCGACGTAGCTCATATAATAGAAAATACTTCACAAAGGAAGGAATGAACTTGGCAATAACAGCTCACAACTGAGACACGTAACATAGAACAAATCCACACAAAGACATGACCAAACACAGGGAACTTATATACTCAACTAATGAGGAAATGGGCACCAGGTGTGAGTGATGACAAGACCAGACAATGATGTGATGGGAGGAACGATTGCGCTAGAAGACCGGTGAGGTCTTGGTGGTTGTACTGTTTGTCACAATACACCCTGGGAATTAAAATGAATTCAATCTATCTACAGCGGATATAAAAAAGTCCTCACAACCCTGAGAGAAAGATAAATCATGTCAGAAACTTTTGAACATTCTAATTGACAATCAAACTGAAATCTTTGAGGGGCAAAACACAAAATTAAAAACGTACAATAACCTGGTTGCATAAGTCTGCACACCATTAATCAAATACTTTGTTGAAGGACCTTTTGATTTTATTACATGTTAAAAACTATTATGGCCATCTGAGACCAAAATTTAACTTTTTGGATTAAACTGCAAGTTTTATCTTGGGCGAAAAAACAAACTCAGCACACCACCCAAAACACACCATACATACTGTAAAGCATAGTGGTGGCGTCAATATGTTGTATGGTGGTTTCTCCTCACCGAGGACTGGGCAATTGGTCATGATTGAAAGGTATCTGCCAGATATACCCACATTATTTTTGTTAGCTTTATTTGAACCGTTTATTAACAGGTCCATTACATCAACACCAACTTGAGTTTTTTTAATGGACAATTGTCTTCGATGATTTACACATGGCATCAATCTGTGTGTGTTATTTTTAGAAATAAACAAATAACATTTCCTGTCAATATTTATAAAATACTTTTTATAAAATGTATTTGGTTTAATTTAAAATAATTTGTGTGGTAGGAACCAAAATGTATATTAAACATAACTGGATTTGTTAGGCATTATTGTATGCGTAACATTTAGTAGCTTTGTTTTAGACATTATGTACTAAAAACATTACAGTCCTCTAAACATTACACATCAGTTTAACATTTCTCAACTTAGTTTTAGTAAACACACCCCGGACTGTCTT
Source organism: Dallia pectoralis (assembly GCA_029465975.1). Taxonomy (NCBI): domain Eukaryota; kingdom Metazoa; phylum Chordata; class Actinopteri; order Esociformes; family Umbridae; genus Dallia; species Dallia pectoralis. The sequence continues at coordinate 3,346,781 of CM055738.1, read as the reverse complement.
GTTTTATAGTCCTCACTAGCTACTTATTTTGGCTAATTAGTATGTGGATATATGTGTCCCACCTTTTCCCTGTCTTTGTGGCTCATTTTTTGTGACACTGAGTTGCGGCCAGTTTGTCTATTGTTTTTGTGTTTAAGTTCAATAAAAATTAAGACCATTCAAGACAGCGCTCTGTTTGCATCTTCTGACTTTCATCACTGTGACGGTTAATTCTAGGATCAACCAAACATATCAAATGCTCATGCACTCTTTTATTTTTTTTATTTTTTTTAAAGCTCATGCACTCTTATGTATTCTACAAGTCATCCCAATTTGATCCTTTGAAATTACTCTGTATCAACCCGTCATGTATGTATGACAATTAATGATTTTGGTGATTTCAAAGTAACATTAAAAAAATGAAGCCATTGCAATTTCAACAGTCTGTCCATATTTGATCCTTAACAACGTCATGAAACCAGGAAAGTCAGAGGGAAACTTATTTATATGTCCAGGATGTTTTACATGTTCTCAAATCATGATAACAAGATAACAAACAGAATACAAAGGAGGCTGTCAATGCTCACATTGCCCAAACTCTACACAGTCTATTATTCTTCAACCAGAAATTGGTCTCCAATATTCTAGCCTTGTATGGTCTGTATTGTCCATGTGTCTATCCATGAGTCCTATGACACAGACACACACAGACACAACGTCCTGGAGATCATAGCAGGATGTATGGACAGGATAATGGTAACGAGCATCGCATGTCCAATCTACTGTCTGTTGTTCAGTTTCAGTCTGCAATTAAATGCATTATGTCAACACTCCCATGTGTTGTGGAAAGCATTATTTTGTGCCCACAATCTTACCAATCGAAATACAACAATACAACCCATGTTTGTTTAATTTAAAAATAAAAATGTAGAAACTATACATGTCTGAAATTCAGAGTTAAAATACGCTTAGCTGCCACTTTGAACCACGGATAAAAAAAAGCATAAATGACTGGATTCATGAAGGAATTAAGAAGTGGCAGAAATAAAATGAAATTTGAAGATAAGTCGCCATTTGAAAAAAACATTATCTGAGTAAGATAAACTGGAAGCCAACAAATAAGGTAGAGAAAAACCACAATACCCAGAGTTTTTGCTGCTTTTCTTTCAGACTTATTTGCCTGTAGCAGTTTTAACATCAGACATGGTGGCTGTCCCATTAGATAAAACCTTTCTTGCCTGTGATCTGGCCACAATAAATATTTTTAAATAAAGTGTTATAATTAAAGATGTTGGGAGAGCCATGGAAATTACAAGATCAAACATATTAACCAAGATATCTCCAACAAAAAGGCATTCATCAAAACATCTACTGGGTGTGTGTACATCTACAGATGTTTTTACAAGAACAGCATCATAAATTACACAACAAAACCAGTTAATGTAAATACAACAAATCGTTTTTGATGTTGTTATTTTCATGTGATACATTAATGGATCACACACAGCAACATAACGGTCAATAGATATTAAGACCAAGTTACCAAGAGAAGTAGAGCCAAGTAAAAATGATGTGTACATAAGTAACGCACAGAAATATTCCCCAAGAACCCAGCATGGCTCTAAAACTGCTACAGTATTAGCTGGTATAGCAATGAGTCCCACCAGAAGATCTGACACAGCCAGAGAGAGGATGAGCAGGTTGGTTGGAGTCTGGAGATGCTTGAAGTGAGAGATGGAGATGATCACCAGTAGGTTTAAAAATACAGTAACCACTGAAATCAATGAAAATAAGATGTACAGTGTTACATAAATGGATGTTGATATAGAAGTATTTCTGCAAGAAGAGTTTCTGTCTTGATAACAGTATTGGTCATTTTCCTGTAACTCCATGTTTAATAACGAGATAAAATGCTGAGGTCCTCCTGCTTGGTCCTGTGTGTGACCCTGTTAGGTCAGCCTTATGACAAACTCTGAGATTTTCTTCTCTTTTTATTACTTACTGATTGACAAACACGTCCCTCTCCGAGTCTGTCTGCACACAAACACACACACACACAAACATCCATACACACACAAAACATGTACAGTAGCACACGAACGGACGAAGATAAACAAAAGCATTATGCAATAGTTGACAGTATATGATGTTGATGTGCCCAGAATAATATAAATATATACATTTCAATAATAGAAACATTTATGGTAGTCACTGCTTGCACACTGGAGCTCAATATACTTGATATTGAATTTACTAAAAACAACAGTTGTGTTGCTGCTGTCAGATTCATCCTGTTTCATTATTTCAGACACTGTTAAACATGGTATAGCAATATTAACACTAAAGCACTGTTTGTGAAGGCATTCTCAATCTGTGTTTTTTAATTATAAGCACGGGTTTCTCATAATTCATAGTGTTTTTGTTACGTTCTCTACAGTGATATGGGGTAGTGAGCACCTTTGGTCACTTTATGTGAGTAATTCATTAACTCCATATTTCCACGACCCTGCTATGCAGATGGACACGTGAATAAATGTATAATGGAACATGTGTTATTATCTAAACAGCTAGTTGGAAACTGGGGATCATTAGTTGGCTGTGATGATATACGGCCTGAACTGGACATTTAACCAAGACACCGGGTTTAACACCCCCACTGTAGGTTCTGCCAGGAGCCCGTTTAACATCCCATTCGATGCCTATCCACTGAGTCAGGAGTATTTTTAGTGTATAATGCGCTGCTCTCAGGGCAGGAGTAACGTTACTCCATATTCATATCGCTGTCTTTTTTTTAGTGTATAATGCGCTGCTCTCAGGGCAGGAGTACTCCATATTCATATTGCTGTTGTATTTTTAGTGTATAATGCGCTGCTCTCAGGGCAGGAGTACTCCATATTCATATTGCTGTTGTATTTTTGTGTATAATGCGCTGCTCTCAGGGTAGGAGTACTCCATATTCATATTGCTGTCGTATTTTTAGTGTATAATGCGCTGCTCTCAGGGCAGCAGTACTCCATATTCACATTGCTATTTTCTTTTTAGTGTATAATGCGCTGCTCTCAGGGCAACAGTACTCCATATTCATATCGCTGTCTTTTTTTTAGTGTATAATGCGCTGCTCTCAGGGCAGGAGTACTCCATATTCATATTGCTGTTGTATTTTTAGTGTATAATGCGCTGCTCTCAGGGCAGGAGTACTCCATATTCATATTGCTGTCTTATTTTTAGTGTATAATGCGCTGCTCTCAGGGCAGGAGTACTCCATATTCATATTGCTGTCTTTTTTTGTGTATAATGCGCTGCTCTCATAGCAGGAGTACTCCATATTCATATTGCTGTCGTATTTTTGTGTATAATGCGCTGCTCTCAGGGCAGCAGTACTCCATATTCATATTGCTGTCGTATTTTTAGTGTATAATGCGCTGCTCTCAGGGCAGCAGTACTCCATATTCATATTGCTGTCGTATTTTTAGTGTATAATGCGCTGCTCTCAGGGCAGCAGTACTCCATATTCATATTGCTGTCTTATTTTTTGTGTATAATGTGCTGCTCTCAGGGCAGGATAACTCCATATTCATATTGCTGTCTTTTTTTGTGTATAATGCGCTGCTATCCTTTAATAAAGTGGACATTGAGTGCATCCAGATACTTTCTCTGTCTTGATTATTTTGTATTGCTTATAAGTTGGATATCAAAAATAATTATATTTTGGATGAATGCCGTGATCTGGCTGGTGACTTAATGTACCTGGCAACAAAATTCATCCCCCAGAAAAGAGTGGGTCAGGCAATGTTCGTAGAGGGGAATGTCCATGCAACCATGGCCTAAACAGAAGACTGCATGTAATTTAGTTAGTAAAAATTTACTACTACACTTGACATTATTTGAATGTTTCAAAGATCAGTTGAACTGGAAAACTAAATACCTGTTGCTATTTTAAATTGCAGGAAGTCATTGAAAGCTGTAAAGGATGCTTTAGAGTCCAACTGGGAAACAATTGACCTGGCAACACACGGTCTTGGGCCTGCTCTAATAAAAGGCACTTTTTCATTAATTGATGCATGTCTTAAGGAGAAGATGAGAGCACTGAAATCAAAAGACTCCACAGATGAGTAAGGTTTTCCCCCACTTTATTTTGTACTTGCATTGTTTTAAATGAGTGTTTCTTGTTGATATACACAGTTCAGCAGTACAAAAAAATAAAACAAAAGATTACAAAGAATTTCAAGTTTTTTTTTCTGCTTAGTTATAGACTAATCCTCACTACATACTCACGACACATACTAGCCTGTTTATGATGTCTTTTTATCAACAATATACTACAAAAATAAGACAGCGATGAATATGGAGTAACGTTACTCCTGCCCTGAGAGCAGCGCATTATAACTTAAACTAAAAGTAACACAGTAATATGAACCTGAGAACTCCTGACCCGAGAGAAGCATAGAGTACACAAAAAATAACACATTATGATACTGAGTCGCGGAGATTTAAGTTATGTGATCGCATAACTTATCTGTTTCACAGACAGCGCGTGGTAGCATTTTATGCTAATTCTACGTTAGCTGCTTTGGTGTGGTTGACTGAAGCACGCATCAAATGCATCCGATATAAACGATGAATTAGTTTTATGCATTTTAATGTTCCCCAATTATCTTAGCACAATTTAGAGACTGTTTATCTCTGAATTTCAACTGTGAATATCGAATTTCAACAAACAAAACATTTAATAAATTCACTTACCTTATGACAAGTGATCTTTCTCCCACGAACAGTCAATAACACGTCGTGGTCTGTAAGATCCTTCCCTCCAAATTTCCAAACGCCTTAATCCCGCCTCTACTTGAATTTCATTGGTTGAATCTGTAAACCAATCATTTTCTTTTCTGCCCTTACAACAAGTTTGAGTAAGTATGGAAAACAGTCTTTCAGTCCTCATCCCCCTGCCTTATCCGGACCAACTTGAAAGGTTGAATCTGTAAAGATCATTTTTTTCTGAACATCAGGCCCCTGGATGGTATCAAAGGCAGAAGCAAGTAGAGGGAGAGAATAACCGATCTTTACTGTGTTGTTGTTGAGTCCATGTTAGTCTATGCAGGGCCGCAGTGTCTTGTCCTTCTTCGCCACAAAAAAAATTAACTGGCACTTACAGACGATTAGGAGGGTCTGATGAGACCAGCCCGGGGCAAAGTCTCTGTAATTCTCCGGGGCAGACAGAGAAAATAAGCGCCCGTGTGGTGGCAAACCCAGAAACCTGGAACCCACATCCTCAGTATCAGCAAACAGATTTCCACTGCCAGAATCCAGATCAGAACTAAATTAGGATGACCTAGCTACTGAATCAAATATGCTTGCAGAAATAAAATGCTGATTAAAAGCATCAACTATCATTTTTTTATCAGTGATGGTTCCAGAGACCAAATTAATTTGATGCAGAAGCGAAACAGAGTTGCAACCCTTCATAGATAATGTTTTCCAAAACTTTACTGGGATTTCCGAAAGTAAGAGAGATGGGTTCAACAGACTGGTGATGCGGCAGCAATGCTATTAGCAGATCATTTTAGAAAAGATTGTTCCAGATTATCCTGCCCAGCTGATTTGTATGGGTCCAGAAGTGTGGGAAGGGGCGTGGGCACGTGGCTGTTGCAATTTTAATGGTCGGTAAGGCGAATGAAGAAAGAGTCCAGAGTTAAATGCGACGTGAGCTCATTTAATGGCAAGCGGCCTATATAACACGTACCAACACACATGTGATGGTGAACATATGATGTTATAATAATAACAATAGCGACTCAGTGCTCAAATGTCCGACGTCTCACAAAAAGAATAAGTACCAGTTAATAAAAAAAAACTTCTGTTGAACAGAACTTTTATAATTCTGTTAATTTCTTTTATAATTCTTACTACATGCTAAGAATTTACGAGGATCAACCACAAGTTTGGTGTTAAAAATAATAAAATCAAAGCTTATGCCCTCTTATGTGTTCTATAAGTCATCCCAGTTTGATCCTGTAAAATCATTCTCTATCATCATGTATGTATGATGACAGTCCATAAATGATATGTATGATGTGATTCAAGAGTAACATTTCAAAAACAAAGGCAGTGTACGGGCAGGCTGTCAGTAAGGGGCATCACATGTCCAACCTACTGTTGTTCAGTTTCAGTCTGCACTTCCATACAGTATGCCATTACTACATGTGCTGTGTAAAGCATTATTGCATGTGCTGTCTATAGCATTATTACATGTGCTGTGTAAAGCAATATTACATGTGCTGTGTAAAGCATTATTACATGTGCTGTGTAAAGCAATATTACATGTGCTGTGTAAAGCATTATTACATGTGCTGTCTAAAGCAATATTACATGTGCTGTATAAAGCATTATTACATCACCATTATCTGACACAACCTCAATACAACAAAACATGATTTTTCTATATGAAACATATGTATGTTTAGTTATTTTTTTAAACATAAAAGCTATGCAAGTCTTAGAGTTAAAATACGTTTAGCTGCCACATTGAACCAAGGATAAAAGAAAGCATAAATGACTGGATTGATAAAAGAATTCACAAGTGGCAGAACTAAGGTAAAAGCTGATGAGGTTCCACCATTTGAAAAATAAAGTAACTGGGTAAAATAATAGGGAAGCCAGCAAATAAGGTAAAGAAAAACCACAATACCCAGAGTTTTTGCTGCTTTTCTTTCAGACTTATTTGCCTGTACAGTTTTAACATCAGACATGGTGGCTGTCCCATTAGATAAAACCTTTCTTGCCTGTGATCTGGCCACAATAAATATTTTTAAATACAGTGTTATAATTAAAGATGTTGGAAAAGCCATGGAAAGTACAAGATCAAACATACTAACCAAGATATCTCCTTCAACAAAAAAGCATTCCTCAAAACATCTACTGGGTACCTGTATATTTACAGATAATTTTACAGGAACCACATTATACATGATACAACAAAACCAGTTAATGGATATAGAACAAATCGTTTTTGATGTTGTTATTTTCATATGGTACATTAATGGATCACACACAGCAACATACCGGTCAATAGATATCAAGACCAAGTTACCGAGAGATGAAGAACAAAGTAAATAACTAGTGTACATAACAAATGCACAGAAATATCCCCCAAGAACCCAGCATGGTTCTAATATTGCTACTGTGATTGCTGGTATAGCAATGAGTCCCACCATGAAATCTGACACAGCCAGAGAGAGGATGAGCAGGTTGGTCGGAGTCTGGAGATGCTTGAAGTGAGAGATGGAGATGATCACCAGTAGGTTCAGAAAAACTGTAACCACCGATATTAATGAAAACAAGATGTACAGTGTTACGTAAAAAGATAGTGATATTGAGGTCTTTCTGCAAGAAGAGTTTCTGTCTTGAAAACAGAATTGATCATCTTTCTGTAACTCCATGTGTAATAACAAGAAAAAATGCTGAGGTCCTCCTCCTGCCTGGTCCTGTGTGTGACCCTGTCAGGTCAGCCTTCTGACAAACTCTGAGATGTGCTTCTCTTTTTATTACTTACTGATTGACAAACACGTCCCTCTGAGTCTGCACACACACACACACACACACACACACACACATCCATACACACACAAAACATGTACAGTAGCACACAAACGGACGAAGATAAACAAAAGCATTATGCAATAGTTGACAGCATATGATGTTGATGTGCCCAGAATAATATATTATATACATTTTAATAATAGAAACATTTATGGTAGTCATATAATATGTGTTATTTTCCCGTTCCAGTATACGGAATCACTGCTTGCACACTGGAGCTCAATATACCATCACTCCCATTAGAGTATAGCAGTGGTTACACACATTTATCAGTTACTGTACCAATAATATATTGTTGCTCTGCACTTATACACAAATAACACAACACTCACCTACAACGGCACGCAACAATATATTAATAACAAGCACCTGTGAATCTAACCAGGGACCTTAAATAGCCCACTGATTAACTAACCTATGTAACATTATATTAATAACAAGCACCTGTGAACCTAACCAGGGACCTTAAATAGCCCACTAATTAACTAACCTATGTAACAATATATTAATAACAAGCACCTGTGAATCTAACCAGGGACCTTAAATAGCCCCGCTAATTAACTAACCTATGTAACACTATATTAATAACAAGCACCTGTGAACCTAACCAGGGACCTTTAATAGCCCACTGATTAACTAACCTATGTAACACTATATTAATAACAAGCACCTGTGAACCTAACCAGGGACCTTAAATAGCCCACTGATTAACTAACCTATGTAACAATATATTAATAACAAGCACCTGTGAATCTAACCAGGGACCCTTAATAGCCCCGCTGATTAACCTCTTCTTGACCGGGCACCCAAACTCAATTTCCGCCTAAAATGACATACCCAAATCTAAATGCCTATACAGGGTTTCCGCGGGTCATTAAAAAGCATGAAAAGTCATTAAATAAATTTTGTGAAAATTAAGGCATTAATTGGCATGAAAAAGCATGAAATTCGATGTTCAAAGGCATTAAAAATTATGTAAACTTGATGGAATAAAAACATTGTTTTTCATGATTTATTTTGACTATATAAACATCTAAATCAAATTTTGATCGGAAGTATAGCGAAATGGTTGAAAGGTGAAACCTTTTAATTGGCTGTTTTGTACGGCTGGTGCACGAAGTCCCGACACCTGATGCTAGTAATGCAAGGTGTGGTGAGTGAGTCTGCTGTCTATCGAGTGAGTGAGTGTGTGCTGTGGTGAAAGAATGGAGGAAATATCTAATGATGGGAAAATGCAAGTTTCAGCAGAAGTGGTTGGAGGATGAACTATTCAGAACCTGGTAAATCCCGTCCAGGGCTTGAATTTCGGTGCGGGATTGCGCATAATTTAATCCATTCCCGCAAGGTTAGTTTCTATAGTGCGAGAAATTCCCGCACAAATATATTTGCTTCATCTCAGACCGAGGTAAAAGTTGGTTGGATATTGGATATTCACCGGATATTCGGAGCCTGGGATCAGGTCCGGTTTTCCCGCAAGCAGCCACACTACACCCGGTGATATAGACGGATAGAAACCTCCGCGTGCTTATAGTTAGGGACCGTCAATAAAGTACAAGTCTCAACGTTATTAATTCAATAGCTGTTTAACCATTTGGCCTTGAAACTTCAAACCACTGTCAGATTGTTTTATAGAGTACACCCACATTTTGCACAGCTTTGTTTTTTTTAAGGAAATGGTGTAAGAGACGTTTAATAAACATTTAAAAACTGTAAAAATCTTTTTTTGTGAAATCACTTCAAAACCTCAATTTACTTAAGGTCTTTTACATGTTGCACATAATTTGTTTTTTCATAAAACATTTAAAACATACATTTAAAAAAAATACATTTAAATACTGGAAATCTTAATACTTTTTTTAGCAGTGACCTATTAACCTCAAACCACTTTCAGATAGTCTGCCGGGGCCACCCACATGTTGCACAACTGGAAATGCACAATTTATGCCTACAAATTTGCAGATATTAATAAATGAAGATGATTAAATTAGACAGATGCATCAGAAGTTATTCTCTCCCCCATAATCTTTACATCCCCCATGTGACCCACCTAACGAAATTCAGGCCCTGGCGTCGATGTTAAACCCCGGAGAGGCATTTTGCAGCGAGTGTGTGGGAATGGGGTGGTAGGGAGGACAGGGGGTTGACATGATTTTGTCGAATTTGCCTACTGCTGTAAGCAGTATAGGTTCATTACTTTAATTATCAGTGCATGTTGTTTTGAGATCCGCGGGGCAGAGACACGAGCTTTTAAATATTTGTATTTCTGTTGTGTTATTATTTGGTGAAGCACTTTGTGTTGCGTTTAATGACTGTAAACCTTCTTGTGAGCAATCTGACAGTTAAATTTGGATTGTCTTATATAAACAATTCACAATTTGTGTGTGAAAGTATCTGCAGTTGGACATGGGCATGAAATTAGTTTAAAGTGGCATGAAAAAGGGCATGAAAAAGCATTAAATGAGATTGGCTGATACCTGCAGAAACCCTGCTATAGCTCAAAACCAGAACCATGTAGGAACATATGGTGAAGGTCATTTGAAAGAAGACACTCTGAAGTTTGTGTAAATGTTCAATTAATAAAGAAAAATATAACACAGAATATCTGGCATGAGGTGAAACACAAAAAAACAACATACGTTTTTTTGTTTTTTTATATTTCTTCCACTTTCAAAGGCAATATCTCCCTTATAATATGAGGTATCATACTGCAGACACCTCACATGTGTTCCCCTAGGGGACAACATTATGCCACCAAAAGGACAGGCTAATTGAATATTCAACCAGCCCACAAGCTAACATTTTGTAAGAGGACCCCTAAGTGTCCTTTTGACGGTGCCAAAATGTACCCAAGTGGCCAAATTGGCCAAACTGGTCAAATGATGCATTTGTGCTATGAAGACCATACAAAATGCAAGGGGAATGACAACTATTTAGTAAAGGTCAAAGTTATCAACCAACACTGGCATTTTGTTTTGTAAGAGGAACCCTAAGTGTCCTTCAGACGGTGCCCGAAATGTACCCAAGTGGCCAAACTGGTCAAATGATGCATTTGTGCTATACAAAATGCAAGGGAAATTACAACTTTATTAAAGATCAAAGTTATCAACAAACACTGGCATAGGTGCATAATCAAAACAAATGGCACACAGTGAGAATAAAACTATATACAAAATCCCTGCAGTGGGGAAGTGGGCAGGAGCTGTATCAGTGTCTGGTGCTGGTGCAGGAGCTGAGTCTGCAAGCTCCCGAACAAGCAGCTCTCGAAATTGACCTTGTGTCAAATGAGTATGCCTACAACTCTTTGACAGTTCCTGATGTAGGTTGAATGCATTCACCACAGCAATGTCAATAAAATGATAAAAGGTATTGTATTACTTCATCGACTTGGAGAACGTTGTAATATCCAATCAGTACATCAGATAGGTCCTCCCTCAGTGGTGCTCCCTCAATGGGCACCCATCTGCTTCTGGGCTGGCCTCTTTGCACCTCTCAATGGCTGGGCAGGGAAACAGTAATTCATTACAGTTATAGTTTCACTAGAATTATCTATTTCATCCAACACACACACACAGATTGAAAACAGAAATTCATTCAGTGTTGTTAGACTGGAAAAAGAATAAACTTTCTCACTTTTGAAAAAGTAATTAATTACAAATATAGTTTTATTCTAATTATCTATTTATCTATTTCATCCAACACACACACACACACACGAGCGCGCACGCACACACACACACACACACACACACAAACACAAACTACGGTTGAAAACAGAAATTAATTCAGTGTACTTTTACTAAAAAAATAATCAGCTTTCTCACTTTTGAAAAAGTAATTAATTACAGTTATAGTTTTATTATAATTATCTATTTCGGTATCAACAACAATAACTTATTTCACTCACCCATGTAAATGCAGCACCCATTAGAGTAAACATTGCTTCTTCCGTCGAGTCAAAACAATGCTTGCTCATTGACTTCTTCATTGAGTCCTCATCAAACTTCACTGGACTTTCCATCTGTATTTCCTCCAATATCTTCTCTTTCATGTACTCCTTTTCCACTCTCCGCTTTTCCACTCATATAGGAGCCATTTTGATGTAGTACAGTCTGTAGCTCTGCGTAAAACAAACTTGGTCGAAACTCGGAAGATCCCTCTCCTGTTGTTGCTCGCGTTACGCACTGCCATAGCTCTTACATAATAGAGACGAGAGTAAAAAGTCGCATATCGACAGAAAGGCCTGCTCATTGGCTAACTACCAAGCTTTGTTTCAAATCCGTACGTTGTCATTGGACCGAAATATCGCCACTCAAACTAGGACTGCCCCATCTCCCCACGCGTAATAGTGAGTTTCTCTCTCCTTACATGAGTCACTCCTACTGGGTCAAATTACAAGCTAGAAGGACAGGGTCAGTTTCTATGGGTAAATGAGTTTCTAATCTTCACAAAGACTACAATTACTCCCGGATAAACAAGAGATGAAGCGGTGTATTTGAGCAAAGAGTGCCGCGTCATGTTGTTCAGTTTGAGAATCACGTTTCCAACTCGGCAAAGAAAATGGATTATTTTTGGTCATTATCATGGATTTTATCAAAAGAAACACTGCTGGTTATATCCCTTGGACTATCTGGAATGCAAAAATGATCGACTTTGGCTGATGTAAGTACAATATTTTCATTATGGATAACAAATGTCTGCACTGGTGTTGGTCGCGTTTGTCCGCCATCTTGTATTTCATTGTCCTTTCAATTGCTAATAAAACGGTCTGTGTTTTAGCTATTTTGAAACGGAAAATGTTGTTAGAAAGGGGAAATTCTTACGTTTATGGAGAATATAAACATGTCATATATTATAAAACGGAACGTTTCGTAATTTCGCAATCTGTGTGTAAGAGTTGGTGTAGATTAGTGTACTGTCCCGCCGGCGGGACACCTGTCAAGAAGAGGTTAACTAACCTATGTAACACTATATTAATAACAAGCACCTGTGAACCAAACCAGGGACCTTTAATAGCCCACTGATTAACTAACCTATGTAACACTATATTAATAACAAGCACCTGTGAACCTAACCAGGGACCTTAAATAGCCTACTGATTAACTAACCTATGCTCGATGCTTAGCTAAACCCAAAATAGCTGTGCTCCTAATCAACCTGATGCACACAAGTCCTCCCCCATAACCAACCTGTGACAACACAGCTCACCCAAACATGACAGGTTGGGAACCAGTGGTACGTAGTATATACAGTACTGTGAATAAGTTGTGTGCTGGTGTGAATAAATGCTGTAAAAAGAAAAGAAGAAATTGTGGCGATTAAACCCAAAAACGGGACGATGGACAGATGGAAGCACACTTCTCTGCCTTGACATACAACTGATTCTCTAAAAGTCGTTGGAGAACCTGGCACACGTGGAGAACATGTTTTTAGGCCGACTTCCAAAAATCTCAAATCATCCAGGTAAATGATTAGGTAGGTATTCAGTTTTGTGAACATCACCACTCCCTGGAGGGGCTCAAAGGCTGAAGCAAGGTGAGGAAGAGGATAACCGTTCTTTACCATGATGTCGTTAAGTCCACGTTAGTCTACGCAGGGCCACAGTGTCTTGTCCTTCTCCACAAAAAAAATAAACTTGCACCTGCAGACGATGAGGAGGGTCTGATGAGACCAGCCCGGGGAAAGTCTCGGTAATTCTCCAGTGCAGACAGAGAAAATTAGCGCCCGTGGGGTGGCAAACCCGGAACCCAGACTCCCGGAACCCACATCCTCAGTATCAACTAACAGATTTCCTTCGCTAGAATCCAGATCACAATAGCAACTGAATCAAATATGCTTGCTAAAATAAAATGCTGATTAAAAGCATACATTGTCATTTTTTATAAATGTTGGTGCCAGAGACTAATTTAATTTGATGCAGAAGCGAAACAGAGTTACAACCCTTCATAAAGAATGTTTTCCGAAAAACAACACCATAGAACAGTGATACGGAAACAATGACCCGACACCGGTTGACAGAAACGACTAGAGCTATATACATGAACTAATGATTACATAGCAAACAGGTGCGGACAAAACTCAGGTGTTTCGCGTGTCCATAATTATCTCCCTCTATCCGCTGGCAGGGGTAGTGCCAACTCCGACATGGAGAGGGACGGAACTCAGAGTCTCACAATGTGGTGAGCAATAATATTAGCAGATCATTTTTAGAAAAGATGGGTCCAGATCATCCAGCTGATTTATACGGGTCCTGCTTTTACAGCTCTTTCAGTACATCGGCTGTCTGGAAGAGGGTAAAGGAGAAGTGCGGGGAGGGGGCGTAGACACGTGGCTGTTGCAATTGTAATGGTTAGTAAGGCGAATGAAAAAGGGATCCAGAGTCCAGAGTTAAACGCGACATGAGCTTGTGTAATGATAAGCGACCCACATATAACACCTGCCAACACACGAATACTGGTGAACATATAATGTTATAACAGCGTCTCACAAAGAGATCAATAAAATAGGTACTGGTTTATAGAAAAAACAACTTCTGTTGAACACAACTTTTATAATTCTGTTAATTTTTTTAAAAGTCTTACTACATGCTAAGAATTTACTAGGATCAACCACAAGTTTGTTGTTGAAAATAATAAAATCAGAGCTCATGCCCTCTTATGTATTCTACAAGTCATCCCAGTTTAACCTAAATCATTCTGTATCATCATGTATGTATGATGACAATCCATAAATTATATGTATGATGTGATTCAAGAGTAATATTACAAAAACGAAGCCATTTTGAATTGTTGATCATCTCTATATTTGATCCTTAAACAAAATTATAAAACCAGAAAGTCTTGGTGGAACATTTTTATTTGCTCAAATGCTCTTTAATAGTCATTAGATAACAGAGAATAGATCATTGGATAACACCAGAATTCATAGGATGCTGTGAATGATCATATAAATAAAACACTACACAGTTTCTTATCCTCCAATCAGAAATGTGTCCATGTGTCAATTCATGAGTCCAACAGCACACACAGACACACAGACACAGACACAGACACAGACACACACAACGTCCTGGAGATCCTATCAGGATGTACGGACAGGATGTCAGTAATGGGCATCACATGTCCAAACTACTGTCTGTTGTTCAGTTTCAGTCAGCACCATTTATTATGCCATTATTACAAATACTGTGTAATGCATTATTACATGGGCTGTGTAAAGTATTTTTACATGTGTTGTGTAAAGCATTATTACATTTGCTGTGTAAAGCATGTCGTGGAAATTTTAGACTTCAATAGCTGAATTCGAACTTAAAGTAAGACGCACGAGAGTATGTTACAGTTTGACACTTTTAACAGGTTTAATTGCAAGTAAGAAACCATTTCTCAAATACAGGTATAAGCTCTTGCATTGATCAGATCAATCCCTATGGCAAACTTAAAGAATAGGTTTGAGGAAAGTCTTCATCAGACAACAGGACAATAACCTGTGCTGGATCAGACTGACCTGATGAGATAGAAGTTCACACAGTATTTATGGAGAATCAGTAACGCACATACTTGACACACAGTATTGATGGAAGACAGATGTATCCTCAGAAGTAGGCAGGACAGTTTGATTGGCACAAGGGGGAATGTCAAAACCTGACCCCTGTGCCTCAAGCAGTATGAGTGGAGACCACATGTGGTCATCAGATAACCACCAGGTCATTGCCTCATGAACTTAAGGAGGAGGTCAGCAATCTTTGTTGTTCTTAACAGACAAAGTTACATAGTGACGTCTATTTCCTCCCCAGGACCTTTCTTGAGGTCAATAGGTCAATAGACATGTGTCCCCTATCATAAGACTTTATCCTAAACATTCTTTCCTCTGTGCCTTTTGGCCTAAACAACATCTATAGGACTTACATGTTAATAAACTTCTTGAGTGATCATAAAATTCCATAACAAGCATTATTACATTTGCTGTGTAAAGCATTATTACATGTGCTGTGTAAAGCATTATTACATGTGCTGTGTAAAGCATTATTACATGTGCTGTGTAAAGCATTATTACATGTGCTGTGTAAAGCATTATTACATGTGCTGTGTAAATCGTTATTTCATGCCACTTATCTGACACAACATCAATACAACAGAACATGTTTTTCTGTATGAAACATATGTGTGTTTGTTTATTTTTTTTATACATAAAAACTATGCAAGTCTTAAGTTCAGAGTTAAAATACGTTTAGCCGCCACATTGAACCAAGGATAAAAGAAAGCATAAATGACTGGATTTATAAAAGAATTCACAAGTGGCAGAACTAAGGTAAAAGCTGATGAGGTTCCACCATTTGAAAAATAAAGTAACTGGGTAAAATAAAACGGAAGCCAGCAAATAAGGTAAAGAAAAACCACAATACCCAGAGTTTTTGCTGCTTTTCTTTCAGACTTATTTGCCTGTACAGTTTTAACATCAGACATGGTGGCTGTCCCATTAGATAAAACCTTCCTTGCCTGTGATCTGGCCACAATAAATATTTTTAAATACAGTGTTATAATTAAAGACGTTGGAAAAGCCATAGAAACTACAAGGTCAAACATACTAACCAAGATGTCTCCTTCAACAAAAAAGCATTCCTCAAAACATCTACTGGGTACCTGTATGTTCACAGATAATTTTACAAGAACCACATTATACATGATACAACAAAACCAGTTGATGGATATAGAACAAATCGTTTTTGATGTTGTTATTTTCATATGGTACATTAATGGATCACACACAGCAACATAACGGTCAATAGATATCAAGACCAAGTTACCGAGAGATGAAGAACAAAGTAAATAACTGATATACATAAGCAACGCACAGAAATATTCCCCAAGAACCCAGCATGGTTCCAGTATTGCTACAGTAATTGCTGGTATAGCAATGAGTCCCACCAGGAAATCTGACACAGCCAGAGAGAGGATGAGCAGGTTGGTTGGAGTCTGGAGATGCTTGAAGTGAGAGATGGAGATGATCACCAGTAGGTTCAGAAAAACTGTAACCACTGATATTAATGAAAACAAGGTGTACAGAGTTACGTAAAAATATAGTGATATTGAGGTCTTTCTGCAAGAAGAGTTTCTGTCTTGATAACAGTATTGAGTGTCTTCCTGTAACTCCATGTTTAATAATGAGAAAAAATGCTGAGGTCCTCCTCCTGTCTGGTCCTGTGTGTGACCCTGTTAGGTCAGCCTTCTGACAAACTCTAAGATGTGCTTCTCTTTTTATTACTCACTGATTGACAAACACGTCCCTCTCTGAGTCTGTCTGCACACACACACACACACACACACGCACACGCACACACGCACACACACACATCCATACACACACAAAACATGTACAGTAGCACACGAACGGAAGATAAGTCAGATAATCACTGCTTGCACACTGCAGCTCAATACACCATCACTCCCATTAGAGTATAGCAGTGGTTACACACATTAATCAGTTACTGTACCACTAACAGAATGTTGCTCTGCCTTTGAGCAACCCTGAAGTACCCTCCCATGTTAATTGTATTTGTAAACCCATTAATGTTTACATGTACCCCCTGTTGATAGACCAAATACCCCATGGTTCCTCTTCCCCCTAGTTGGGAACCAGTGGTGCGTAGTTAATACAGTACCGTGAAAATGTGTGTGCTGTTAAGGGCACAGGTAAAACATGCTGTGACCGGGCACAGGTTAGTTTAATCAGTGGGTTATTTAAGTTCCCTGGTTATTGTGTGCCTGGTATTATTTCAATGTTACGTGTCAATGTGGGTGAGTTCTGTTTGGTTCATAGCTGTTTTTTATGTGTATTGTTAGTATGTTAGTAGATCTTTTTTAGTTTTTACGTTCAATGTGACATGTTTGTTTTTTTGTGTTTAAATAAACACCCTGAACGTTTTATATTCCCTCTGCATATTCGCTTTCCTGCACTACACCTATGGATTGACCAGACCCCTGGGGTGGTTGGAAGGTGGTGGAGGACATGACTGGACCTGCCTGTCCTGCCACATCAGCAAGCTGAGGACGGCCCTCTACCTCCATCACTAGATCCTCCTGAGGACTGCCCTCTACCTCCATCACTAGATCCTCCTGAGGACTGCGCTCTGACTCCGTCACTAGATCCTCCTGAGGACTGCCCTCCGCCTCCATCACTAGATCCTCCTGAGGACTGCCCTCTACCTCCATCACTAGATCCTCCTGAGGACTGCCCTCCGCCTCCATCACTAGATCCTCCTGAGGACTGCCCTCTACCTCCATGACTAGATCCTCCTGGGGACTGCCCTCCACCTCCATCACAAGATCCTCCTGAGGACTGCCCTCTACCTCCATCACTAGATCCTCCTGAGGACTGCCCTCCACCTCCATCACTAGATCCTCCTGAGGACTGCCCTCCACCTCCATCACTAGATCCTCCTGAGGACTGCCCTCTACCTCCATCACTAGATCCTCCTGAGGACTGCGCTCTGACTCCGTCACTAGATCCTCCTGAGGACTGCCCTCCGCCTCCATCACTAGATCCTCCTGAGGACTGCCCTCTACCTCCATCACTAGATCCTCCTGAGGACTGCCCTCTACCTCCATCACTAGATCCTCCTGAGGACTGCCCTCCGCCTCCATCACTAGATCCTCCTGAGGACTGCCCTCCGCCTCCATCACTAGATCCTCCTGAGGACTGCCCTCTACCTCCATGACTAGATCCTCCTGGGGACTGCCCTCCACCTCCATCACTAGATCCTCCTGAGGACTGCCCTCTACCTCCATCACTAGATCCTCCTGAGGACTGCCCTCCACCTCCATCACTAGATCCTCCTGAGGACTGCCCTCCACCTCCATCACTAGATCCTCCTGAGGACTGCCCTCTACCTCCGTCAACAGAGTTTAGGACATTACCTCACTACGTGTTTTGTTTCAGTTGGCCACCGTTTACTTCTTTTCGGTTGAGTAGGCACTCCAGATTTTCATTTGGTAATCAGTAAGGGTATTTAAGTTTGTAATTTGTTTGCGCTTTGCAATGTTTCTGTGTTATGTTGCAGTATAGGTGAGTGTGTTACATGTGTCTGTGTTGTATTTATTAAGCTGTCGCTACTTTAGCGCACTTTCATTCAAAGCCCAGTTTACATAATATTTGTCATTCTCGGTTTGTTTTATTTTGATAAAACCACTGAACGTGATATCCGACTCTGCACTTGGCTTCCTCTGCAATCCACAACTAAGTTTCATGACAAGCTTTAATGACAAGCTAACAGATTTCCTCAATCGGAAACCAGATCACATGTAAATTGAGATGACCTAGCTACTGAATCAAATATGTGGCTTGCAGAAATAAAATGCTGATTAAAAGCATCAATTATCAATTTTCTTTATTAGTGATGGCTTAGAGACTTAAAAGCCGGGTTTTATTTTCCAAACAATCAGATAAAGTATTGAGTATTTGATCAGTGCTTATTGTTAAATAACCATTGACATTATATGTCATGTTAAAATGTTGAGTACTAAAGAGTATTATGTAATTTTGAAGTTTAAAGTTAGCATGTTGATCTTGATTTGAGAACAAACTCGTTACTCAAAGAAATAAAAATATATATATACATTTTGTGTACGTGTCACGAGTGGTGAGGGTTTTGTTTCTACACAGGACTTTTAGGGGGGTGCACAGCTTTAGTTAGCATTGGGTCTGTTTACTTTCTGAGCACGGCTGTTAGTGGTTAGCATTAGCAGGGTGATTAGTTGGGCTATAAAGGGTTGCTAGTAATTCAACACTTTGCTTAGCATAGTCTATATGTCACGCTACTTTGTTGAATGTTATGGTGAGTGTTTTGAATCTAAGTTGGTGTTTTGTATGTTTATTATAAGTCGCGATTGCACAATTTAATTTAATCACAGCGTCTCCTTTTTTACGTTCGTTGTTATCATGTTTTTTTTATGGTGAAAATAATTACCAACAAATGTTTATCCTGGCTCTGAATATGGCTTTATTCTGCACCCACCTAGTTCATGACAGTACGGGAATACTTTAAAATATCTTCAAGTTTTTTATACATTTGACGCAGGATTATGATGAATTATGGAAAAGCAAACTGATTGTAAAAGTCAAATTTATTATTTTCTAATTATATGTACTTCAATATATCACTTCTAATGATTAGTAAACTGGTCAAAAATAAATGTAATCTCATGAGTTGACTAATTAAAATTTTCTTTTTTATACATTTGATGTAGGACAATGATTAATAAAGGAAAAAAGCAAACAGATTGTAAAAGTCTAATTGTTTTTATCTCAAAACCATATTAATGTTACTCATACATGCAGTTGCTTTCATTTTTGCATTAACTATTTACAATTCATCATTGAATTGGAATATCTTCTGCCATAGTATGCATAATTGTACAGGTTGAATCTATTATTGTTTTAATGCAATTTGTCTGAATTGAGCCAAAAAAGATTAATTTTGTAAAACTTTTATTTCTGTAAAACTTTTTTAGAACTCACACTAGATGCTAACAATTTACGAGGATCAACCACAGATTTGGTGTTACAACAACAAATGACAGCTTATGCACTCTTATGTGACATCTAAAAGGCCACTGCACCTTTCAGATTCTGTCCTGATTTGATCCTTCAACAAAACCATAAAACCGGAAGGTCAGGGGGAATGTTTTTATTTGCCCAGGATGTTGATTATAATTAGGTCGCAAATGCTCTCTAATAATCAGAAGATGACAGAGTCTTTAACACCAGAATACAAAGGAGGCTGCAAATGATCATATGAATAAAACACTACACAGTTTCTTATCCTCCAATCAGAAATGTGTCTGTGTTCTACCCGTGTTTGGTCTGTGTTGTTCACGTGTATATCCATGAGTCCCATGACACAGACAGACACACACACACACACAGACACACACACGCAATGTCATCAAGTTCATAGCAGGATGTATAGACAGGATGTCAGTAATGTGCATCACATGTCTATAATGTCTGTTGTTCAGTTTCAGTCAGCACTTAAATGCAGTATGTCAACACTCTCATGTGTTGTCTGAATCTTCATTTCACTGCCCATAATCTGACACAACCTCAATGTGTCTAAATGAAACCTACGTTTGTTAAATTAACAAAAAAGAACATAAAAACTACACACGTCTTAAGTTCAGAGGTAAAATACGTTTAGCTGCGTCTTTGAACCATGGATAAAAGAAAGCATAAATGACTGGATTAATAAAGGAATTAACAAGTGGCAGAACTAAAATATAAGCTGATGACGTACCGCCATTTGAAAAAAAAAGTAACTGGGTAAAATAATATGGAATCCAACAAATAAGGTAAATAAAAACCACAATACCCAGAGTTTTTGCTGCTTTTCTTTCAGACTTATTTGCCTGTACAGTTTTAACATCAGACATGGTGGCTGTCCCATTAGATAAAACCTTTCTTGCCTGTGATCTGGCCACAAAAAATATTTTTAAATACAGTGTTATAATTAAAGCCGCTGGTAAAGCCATGGAAACTACAAGATCAAACATATTAACGAAGACATTTCCTTCAACAAAAAAACATTCATCAAAACATCTAATTGGTACCTGAAAATTAACAGATAATTTTACAAGAACAGCATCATAAATTATACAACAAAACCAGTTAATGTATATACAACAAATCATTTTTGATGTTGTTATTTTCATATGGTACATTAATGGATCACACACAGCAACATACCGGTCAATAGATATCAAGACCAAGTTACCAAGAGAAGATGAACAAAGTATATAACTGGTGTACATAACAAATGCACAGAAATATTGCCCAAGAACCCAGCATGGCTCTAATATTGCTACAATATTTGCTGGTATAGCAATGAGTCCCACCAGGAGATCTGACACAGCAAGAGAGAGGATGAGCAGGTTGGTTGGAGTCTGGAGATGCTTGAAGTGAGAAACAGAGATGATCACCACTAGGTTCAGAAGTGCTGTCACAACTGAAAACAATGAAACCAAAGTGTACAGTGTTACATAAATAGATGGTGATATTGAAGTATGTCTGCATGAAGAGTTTCTGTCTTGAAAACAGTATTGAGCAACCTTCTGTAACTCCATGTGTTATAAACAGGTAAAAATGCTGACAAACTCCTCCTGCTTGGTTCTGTGTGTGACCCTGTCAGGTCAGCCTTCTGACAAACTGTGAGATCTGCCTCTCTATTTATCCCTTACTGATTGATAAACACTTCTCTCTCGAAGTCTGTCTGCACACTGCCGGATACACATATTCAATCACACACACACACACACACTGCATACTGTACAGTGACACACAAATGGATGAACAGTCAGGTAAACAAATGTTTTGTAAATACATGATGCAATTGTTGACAGCATTTGACAATTTATCTTCCCAGAAACCATGTGGTAAACCACACAGATTATTTTATATTAAACACCAAATTAAATTTGACGTATTGCAGACAATATACACTGTAAAAAAAAAAATCGTAAAAAACGGTCAATGACTGGCAGCTACGGCTGCCAAACGTTTACCGTAAAATTAAAGTAAAATACCTAAATCAAACAATGTGTAAAAACATTAAATTAACGGAAAATTTTATTAAAATGTTTACAGAAAAATACCATTATTTTACAGATTTTTCCCAAAATAATTATGATCAATCCCTTTCAATAAAGGGAGAATCCTAAAATTTCTACAAGAAAATACCATTATTTTACAGATTTTCCCACATAATAATAATTAATCACCTTCAATACACGGATAATCGTAAAAATTCTGCAGATAAATACTGTTATTTTACAGATTTTCCCCAAATAATTATGATCAATCACCTTCAATAAATGGACAATTGTAAAAATATTTCAGATAAATACAATTATTTTACAGATTTTTCCCAAATAATTATGTTTAATCACCTTCAATAAAGGAAAAATCCTAAAAATTCGGAAGGTAAATACTGTTATTTTACAGATTTTCCCCAAATAATTATGATCAATCACCTTCAATAAATGGACAATTGTAAAAATATTGCAGGTAAATACTATTACTTTACAGATTTTAAAGATTTATGATTCACCTTCAATAATGGAACAATCCTAAAATTCTGCAGGAAAATACGATTATTTTACAGTTATTCGCTAAATTATTAAGTTCAGACACCAACATATGATCTTCAAAATTACTGTGAATGTCGTCAACTGAAAACATACTCAAGCAATACAAAATATATACATTATAAAATGTCAGGAAATGTCATAGGAAACTACAAATTAAGTCAACATCACTATTGATTCTAAAATCATTTTATTAAATGTATTCAGATGTAAATGTACAATATCAACACATTATTCACAAACAGTTCTTTAGGGGGGAGAAACTGAAAAACGAACAATTGTACTTCTCCATGTGTGTAACATGTGTGTCTGTAAGCATTTCTATCAAAAGGATGTCAAGACTTTCCCTTTGAAATGGATGGAGGAAGCAACAAATTGTGCTGTTGAGCTCAGGGAGATATGGTCTTCTTCTTCTTCATTCTCTTAACCCTTGGGGGCTCTGTATAAGGTAGTTCTGATAGCATTTAAGAATCCTAACTATACAGTGAATTATTAAGTAAAATTAAAACATACCACACAAGGTCAATAAATCTGTCACAGAGGTGCAACACAGCAGAAATATCAGACTTCTTCCAAATGGCCAGTAATCGCCTGGATCTGCTCCTGGAGAGGACACACACAGAGATAAATATATTACAGAAAGGTCTTTATTGTAAGAAGTATGATTTTATTTATAGTTCATTTTAAATGAACACTGCTGGACTTTTACAGGAAATCAGTGTTGTAGCATTTTCCCAAACAACTGCAGAAAATAGTGACT
Source organism: Dallia pectoralis (assembly GCA_029465975.1). NCBI lineage: Eukaryota > Metazoa > Chordata > Actinopteri > Esociformes > Umbridae > Dallia > Dallia pectoralis. The sequence goes on along the minus strand of CM055738.1, from coordinate 3,323,315 downwards.
ACGTTTTAAATGCAAAAAAACAACTCAAGAATCCTCAGGTTCTTAGCTCTGCACTGTGGTCAAGCAAACCCACACACACAAATCAAGCAGTGTGTACATTAACACAACTCCCAGCTAAGAAGCTACATTGAAGACTTCTGCTAAACACATGGTGTAAATGACAACTTTTCAGGTCAATGTGGCTTGTCTGGACCTTTGAAGTGAGCTACCTTTTTAAAGTTAGAGGTTTTTACCCAGAAAGGATGTTAAAATCGGTTAGGGTTAGTTAAAGTGGCCATTGGACTGCAAAGCTATTTCCTGGATAACATACATTACTGTGCACTCCCATTGTGTTACAAATACTAATGATCAGCATGATGGAAAAGTCATAGAAAACATGTTTATGTGTGGAATGGAATTCATGTTTGTGCCACTATGTACATTTTCATGTTTGAAGAAAGTTGTTTAACCATTGTTAACTATTTGGCACCACTGGTTACACAGCATATAGACGAGTACAATATTGTTTGTCTTTGTGCTGACAAACTGGCAGTGATATGGCCACTAGTATGCACATTATACATTCACAGTCTTTATGTCAGGATAACATGAATACTCACTGGCTCCTAAAATCTTGTGGCAGGAGACCTTTCATTTCCAAAATGTCTGGTTCATGAGGGAAAACACACAGACAAACAAAGACTATTAGTCAGTTTACTATTGGAGACATATGCAAAAATATTAATGAACAGCCTCACACATACATTCATTCTTATATAATATTCTTATTATGACTGATGTGAACTTGGTTTCATTCTCTGTATGTTTTTGCCTCGGCTTGCTTACCTGTCCCTGGGTTTAATGCTGCACCCCAGCAGCCGGTAATATCTTGTCACTCCTGGTTCTTCAGCCTTCTCGTTATCACACAGGTGATGCACAATGACAGGTTCTTTGCTGTGTGAAGTACAGATGGACACAGTGAAGAATATGGTAAATAGATTGTTCTTGCATATATAGTGCTTTTCTAGAATAATCAACCACTCAAAGCACTCTACAATACATGTCATATCACATGTCACATATCAATCACCCATTCACACAATGATGGCAGGCTCTACCAGGGTGCCAACCCACGAGGAAACTCATGAGGGAGCCCTAATTATTTACACTCAACTAGATAAGGAACACCAGATAAGAGATAAGGATGGTACATATGATAAGCATTCAACCTCATTCAGTCTCTCAGACTGATCAGGATTCATTAGGCAAATAGTATAATTCATATAAATACCTCTTAAACATTCAAATTAAAATGTTCTGTAGTATAGGCTATATCATTTTTAACTTACTTTTTCCCTTTGGCAATCACCACCTTGCCTTGATGAGCATCTCTCTGGAATTACATTAATATTAGTGAATTTATGTAAACACGAACATAGAACTTAACATGAATTTACATGAATTGAAACTTAAACTGTTCGTTACCCTCACATACTGTTCAGGTGAAAATTTACCCGTTTTGACAGCAGGGGGACAGGCCTGTAGTTCAAAAAGGTGGTATAGATATATTTTTATCAGGACTTTCTTGGACCGGGTTTCTTGGACCTGTGAGGGCATTGGATATGAACAGTTTGTTAGGGTTAAGTAAATTAAATATCAATTAAACAAGAACGAGATTAGCCTAAATCCTCACAGTTACACAATGTTTGTGTGTTAACATTTTGGATGTTATAACAAGCTGTTAACTGTTCACTGCAACTGATATTTTTACTTTATTTTTACTTATTGTGTTGTTACTGTGTGTAATGCTGCAGCTACACTGCAATTCCCCATATCAATGAAGTATCTATCTATCAATCTATCTAGTGTGAAATAGTCACATCTGACCATCTGAAGCTAACAAGGCGGCAGGGGACTGACACAAAAAGATTCCAGTTAGTTCTAATGAGCATAATATTACACTAGACTAGACCAGTCAGTCATATCTCTCTCTCTCTCAAACACACATTGTGACCAGAAGTTAGGCTGCATTATAACATGTAATTTAATATTTTCAGAAGGCAGTAAGGCTGTTACCGTGCACTCACCAAAACTGCTACCGTTATTACACAAGCAGGAACAATTACGTTATTACAACGTAACGAAAAGTTAACACTATTACTGAGCTGTACATTAGGTTGACTCAGCAACAAGTGTCTGTAATATATATATATATATTTGCTGCCTGTAAACAGAATAAGCAAACCATCTCGACTAAAACCACACTCAATATTAACGTTGTGTTTGCTAACATGAATCATGCCGAGTTTAACAAGCTAATGTTAGATAACGAACGTTACTACATTAAGTTACCTGTAACATAAGTTAACGTTAATTACTCACGGATTTAGCTAAAATAACAGTCTGACAACGTTACAGTCAAAATTATGGATATGAACACAAACACTACGTTAGGTTATTAACTTAATAACAATGACATGTTTTCATACCTGATATCGCCAGCAGGATAGCAGTTATAACGTGAAGTTCATGCTAGGAGAGCAAACAGATCCTGATTCTTCTACTGTGTCCATATTCCCATTTTTATTTTGTTCTCCGTTGAAATCCCGGAACTAAAATGTACTCAAATAATAATTTGGCATGCAGATGTTAAATATTCCAGATAATGATCCACGTAATTCATTAGGGACAGAGTATAGCTAAAGTCGTGCAGCCTTCAAACCTACGTACTTTCAAATTAAGGCGCGCTCAGTGCTCATTGGCCAGTTTGCTGGATGACAGCCACATTGGCCAATCATACACATTCAAATTCAAAAATGGCTTTTACACTGTACATATTGCCAAAGCAAGCGTTTGGATTTAAAAATATGAATAACAGTAATAAAAAACTAGATTTACAATAAATTAATTATAATCTATACTGTTTGTAATACTTTATTATATGTACTCATAAGTATTTAGAGTTTTAATATATGTGATTCTTAGTACACAAATATGCTGTTAAATGTAGAATATTCACTCTCGTTCATTTTCTATACTGTTTCACGTGTACTTAACAAACATATTTTTGTTTTAAGAGACAATTACTATAACAACTCAACAGCACTTAAGACACACATTTTAAGCATATTCATTTAAATGAATAAAACTACCTCTGACGGTGGTGAAACTGTTTCGTTAAAGCGTAATTATTTTTGTTGCAACCCGTGTTTCGTTAAAGCCTGTGTAGTTCATTTGTTTCAATGTACCGTTAAATGTACGCTTAAAGACCAGTGTGGCTTATTTATGTTCAAAATAATATTTGTTTTAAACTTCAGTGGGTGCGGCTTATATTCAGGTGCGCTCTATAGTCCGGAAATGATGGTACCTTAAAATAAAAAATACTTAAATTGTCAGTATGGAGATAAACCTTTATATAACGAGCAAAACATTTAATAACAGGCAAATATCATAATTATTACAGTAAATTTCTGGAAAAAAATGAGAAATAACTGTAGCTTGTCATTATTGGCATAACACGTAAAATAACAGGCTGGTTGTTCATTTACAGATAATTTCTGTAATTTTGCTGTTTTTTATACTATTTAATAAAAACAGAAAAACTACTGTGAAAATTTAGAGTAATTTACTGTAAAATTATGTTTTTTTTTTTTACAGTGTAGAGTTAACTTCAGTCAGTGCTCTATTTCCTGAAAAGAATATTGTCCCGTCGCTTCTTTGTAATGTTTGTGACAAACTTATGTACGCGTCAAAGCATCAAGTAATAATAACAACATTTTATATAAAGTTGAGTTTATCCAAATTATATGCGGTTAGAATACATGTAAAAAAGATAATGATATTAATTTTTAAGTCATGTTTTTGTGTGGTCATTGTTCAGCTGTCAGAGCTTCCTCTGAGGCCAGTCTAGCGCCACCTGTGGGCAGGCTTCAGCGGTCGCTCTCTCCGTTCATCTAGCTCCACTGTATCCTCTATGTCACAGAAATATCTCGTCCCGTGATACACACATTGGGTGTCCATTTGCCTGATTATGTAAAGTACATAAGATTGTGTTAGGGCTGTCTTTGTCTTTTGCATTTATTTGTGTGAAATTGTTATATGTTACCTGTTCTTATTGTGTGAGCTGATGAAAGTGACCCAAGTGCTTACAAGCGCTACGACACACATTTGTTTGTTCTCTTTCATTATGTACAAGAGGGTACGTTTATGATTTATTTCCTCTTCTGAATAAGACCGGACTCCAGCCTTGATTATTTTCACAAAATCTTCAAAACTAAAACCGTCACCAAATACATCGTTGTATACATCGGCGATCGTGGGAGACGATAGAATTGGTACGCCCTCAGATCACCTAAACCAAATCCCAAGTATCCCAATAAAATATGATCCGAGTGTGAGCAAAGGCCAGGTCCAAACACCCGGCTGTTAGACAGCTCCACCAGATCGTAACACTTTTGGTCTGTGAAATCTCTCAACCATGAGAGAAACTAGACTAGTTTCAGCAACATTCTCCTATTCAAACATGCATGGGTCAAAGTACCCAAAACCAGGAAAGAGGTAGGTATCAGTGCCTCTGCGCTTTTAGTGTTAACTGATCTGTACATTCTTTTATCTGTGACAGAGAATATTGGAATTAGATGCTCCTGCTTCTCCAGTAATATAGCGGTTGGCTTTATCCTCATCAAAACCAGGCATGGGGTCGAAATGTGAAAGGAAGTGAGGCCATTTACCATTGTACGTTTTTTGTTTTATTTTTATTTTATTTTTTTAGTTTGTTTTTCAATTGAATCGTTTCTGTAATAGGTCACATTAAAGTTGGAATAAGTTCTGACATGATTTATCTTTGTCTCTTTTGTCACATCACAACAACATTTGAACAGGGGTGTGTAGACTTTTTATATCCACTGTATATGATGAAAATAGATAGTTGAGATGTGATTTCCGAGTTGCGTTACGAAATGGAACCATTGCAACTTTTAGGTTCCGTTGACTTTTGATTCTTGAGCAAAATCATAAAAAAAGATTTCACTGGGGAATATATATATTTAACCGAGATGTTGATTTTGTTTAGTTGGTACATGTTTTGCAATAATAATGACACAGTGTTTAACGGCTAAATACATACGAGGCTGTTCATTTAGACAAACTCTTACACAGTCTGTTATCACCAAATCAGAAAATGATTGTCTATATTCTACGCATGTGTCTGTATTATCAATGTTTCTACCCACGAGTCCTATGACACAAACACACACAACGTCCTGGGGCCAGTTTTTCAAAAGGTTTAATCCGGATAAAATTGATCCGGATTTAGTAAACCTTTTTTTTGCAATCCGTGATCACGTAATCCATCTTACTTTTGAGCCAGTTTTTCAAAGCAACATCAGATTGGATCAATCTGATCCGGATAGGAACTTTTCAGGATCACCAAATCTGGATAACCAGTGCTCAAACAGGATAGGAAATCATAATGTAGAACTATAGATATGTAAAGAGCAACAAGTAGAATAGCCAGTGTGGGGTCAATATAAGTGCATTTTATTGGTTATTCTGTAATCATTGCATGCATCACTAATAAATATTCTAAAAACAGAAATGTTTTCGATTGTGATGAATATATATATATATCAATTAGTGACAGAATATTTTTTTTTGTTTTTGGTCAATTTTGACAGCTGTTTGGGGGATTATTTTATGAGGCCAAACTCGTTCTACTTTGCTGTAGGCCTATACTGAAAGGCTGAATACTGGAGATCCTAGCAGGGTGTCAGTAACAGATGTCACATGTCCAACCTATTGTCTGTTGTTCAGGTTCAGTCTGCACTTCCATGCAGTATTTTAGCACCTTTACTTTCATGCCCAGAATCTGACACAACCTCAGTACAACAGAACATCTGTCTATATGAAACCTGTGTTTGTTTAATTTGAGAGAAAAAAAAAGTTCAGAGATAAAATACGTTTAGCTGCGACTTTGAACCATGGATAAAAGAAAGCATAAATTATTGGATTAATGATTGAATTAACAAGTGGCAAAACTATGGTAAAAGCTGAAGATGTATCACCACTTGAAAAGAAAAGTAACTGGGTAAAATATGCTGGAAGCCAACAAATAAGGTAAAGAAAAACCACAATACCTAGAGTTTTTGCTGCTTTTCTCTCAGACTTACTTGCCTGTGCAGTTTTATCACCAGACACAGTGGCAATGTCATTGGAAAATACCTTTCTGGCTTGTGATCTGGCCACAATAAATATTTTTATATAAAGAGTAATAATTATTGAGCATGGGAAAGCCATAGAAATTACAAGATCAAACACCATAAACAAATATATCTCCCTGAACAAAAAGGCATTGCTCTAAACATCTACTGGGTACCCGTACATTTATAGTAAATTTTACAAGAACAGCATCATATATGAAACAACAAAACCAGTTAATGTATATACAACAAATTGTTTTTAATGTTGTTATTTTCATATGATACATTAATGGATCACACACAGCAACATACCGGTCAATAGATATCAAGATCAAATTATCCATAGAAGTAGAACCAAGTAAATAACTGGTGTACACAAGCAATGCACAGAAATATTCCCCAAGAACCCAGCATGGCTCTAATATAGCTACAATATTTGCAGGTATCACAATGAGTCCCACCAGGAGATCTGACACAGCCAGAGAGAGGATGAGCAGGTTGGTTGAAGTCTGGAGATGTTTAAAGTGAGAGATGGAGATGATCACCAGAAGGTTCAGAAAAACTGTGCAGAGCCTCGATCCGACCGGTGCCAGGACCTGCTCTGGGGGCATAACCTCATCTTTACCCGGGCCCCACGTCCTTCTCCAGGGGTGGAGCCTCCTACAGACTGGGTGCCTCGTCCTCCAATGAAGGTTAAGTCTCAGCCAGATGTGGTGCCACGTCCTGATGCAGAGCATTCCAGATTCTGTGTTGTAGTTTATTGACATGTTTTGTACGCTGTAAGTTTTCATTAAAATAATGATGGCGCCTGCCAGCTCTGCTCCTGTGTCATAGCCCAACCCATGATGAACTCACTTTGCCATGTTAATTGTTTCATATACCAAAAACATGGCTATTTTATGTTTTTCAATTTTTCCACATTTTTTCTCACCTGCCTAACTCTTTGCCAATACTGTTTCCTGTAACATAATTGCCAGGCCTGGGATGCTTGGTGCAACTTTTTAACAAAAACGTAGAATTAATTTAGTCCAAACTGATAACAAAAACAAAGTAAAACCTAATCCAGGCGAGATGGATTAAACAAATATCAGGAAAAAAAATTGAAAACACTATAACAATTGTGTGACTGTTTTGGAATAAAATGCCCAATTATATTGTCAAAATTTCTCATCCTTATCAATGATCACTGGACTTCATTCTACAGACATTAAGTCCAGATTGTTATGTAGTCATTTGAAAGCCTTGTGCTCTACCACCTCCAGTCCATCACTGACCCAGTACCAGACCCACTGCCATCACGACAATGACACATTGTGTACAATACAATAAACATGGCTCTCCATTTCATCCACAAGCATCTGGGCTCTTCTGGAACCTACAGAATCGTATCTCAGAATCTTGTTTGTGGACTTCAGCTCTGCATTCTACACAATAATAATTCCTGCTTTGCTCCAGGACACGCTCTCCCATATGGGAGTGCCTGAGTCCACTTGCAGGTGGATCACAGACTTCCTGTCCAACATGAGGCAGTACATGAGGCTTGGGAAGCACCTGTCGGACCCCTTAACCGTCAGCACCGGCTCCCCTCAAGGCTGTGTCCTGTCCCATCTACTCTTCTCCCTGTAGGCCAACAACTGCACCTCCAGCTTCCACTCTGTCACGCTTCTGCAGATTGCAGATAAGATCAACGTTATGAGACTTATTTCTTATTTATGACGAGTCCACAGACATGGGGGGAAGTTGACCATCTGGTGTCCTGGTGCAGTCTCAACAACTTGGATCTCAATGCTCTAAAGACAGTGGAGATGAGAGTGGAGTTTATAAGCCCAGCTGACCATTTGTCATAGCCCAGGATGATTTCCCAATCAACACAACAGTGTCCTTTCGCTTCCTAGGCAACACCATCGCCCATGATCTTAAGAGGGAGCTGAACATCACCTCTGTCACTAAGAACGTGCAACAGTAGCAGAAAGCCAATACTTGCCAGAAATTTCTGCAACTCATTTATTGTTGCTGGAGGCCTCTTCGAAGCATCCCTGACCAGTTTTGATCTCGTATTTTCATTAATTTAGGAAGGACGTCCAGTTCCTGGCAAATATCTCTGTTGTGCCATTTTCTCCACTTGAATATGACTGTCTTAACTGTGTTCCATGGTATATCTAATGCTTTGGAAACTATTTTGAACGTTTCATCTGACTGATATCTTTCAACAATGAGATCCCTCTGATGCTTTGGAAGCTCTCTGCGGACCATGGCTTTTTGCTCTGAGATGCAACTAAGAAAATGTCAGAAACATCCTACTGGAACAGCTGAGCTTTATTTGTGATTAATTAGAGTCACTTTAAATGATGGCAGGTGTGTAATGACTTCCATTTAACATGAGGTGTAATGTGATTGGTTAATTTTGAACACAGCCACATCCCTAGTTATAAGAGGGTGTGCACACTTATGCAACCGAGTTATTGTAAGGTTTTTATTTTTCCCCCCAAGTATTTCAGTTTGTACTTCAATTGAATTGCTCACATTATAGGTCACTTTAAAAGTGGAAAAGGTTCTGACATTATTTTTTTTTGTCTATTTTTTTCACTTCACAAATACCTGCCATTTTAACCAGTTAGACATTTCATATCCACTGTATGTTCCATAAAAATTAATTTAGTAAACACTATTGAAAAATAGAAAAATTAATTACTTCATAGAATGGCCTGCAATTTTACAGTACTAATGATTTGTAAACTGTTTTGATGGAATGTTTAATTACTCATCTTATGAGTAATGTATTTTAAAATAAATGTAGATTTTTTATACATCTGACGTCGGATAATAATTACAAAAAGAAATGTAAACTCATTGTTAAAGTCCAATGTGTTCTTCATCTCTAAACCATAATCCAGGAAAACCATGATTGCGTTTGCTTTCAATTTTTATTAAATAATAATGCCATTGTGTCAGTTAGATTTATTACCATTGTTTTAAACATTTTATAATCTACCTACTATAATAAACCTTTATAATTGTTACAACATGTTAGAAAATGAAAAGGGGTTATTCAAGTTATCACAGTTTAATCCCTTGAAATTATTCTGTATCAACATACAGTGTATGTATGAACTTCCATGTATTATGTCAACATAAAATGTGCTGTGTAAAGCTACATTTCATAGCCATAAAAACATACAACCTTAATTCTACATACCACGATTAGTTTATATTAAACACGTTTGCTGAATGTAAGACTAAAAACATTAAAAATACACTTGCCTTAAGTTCAGCGTTAAAATACGTTTAACTGCAACTTTGAACCATGGATAAAAGAATGCATAAATTACGGGATTAATGAAGGAATTAACAAGTGGCAGAAAGGTTGTAAAAGCTGATGATGTATCACCACTGGAAAAATAAATTAGCTGGGCAAAGTAAACTGGTAGCCAACAAAGAAGGAATAGAAAAATTACAAGACCTAGAGTTTTTGCTGCTTTTCTTTCAGACTTATTTGCTTGTACAATTTTAACACCTGACACAGTGGCAGTCGCATTGGAAAAAACCTTTCTGGCTTGTGATCTGGCCACAATAAATATTTTTAAATAAAGTGTTAGAATTATTGAGCATGGGAAAGCCATGGAAATTACAAGATCAAACATCATAACCAATATATCTCCCTCAACAAAAAGGCATTCTTCATAGCATCTACGGGGTACCTGTACATTTACAGTTAAATGTACAAGAACAGCATCGTATATGATACAACAAAACCAGTTAATGGATATACAACAAATTGTTTTTGATGTTGTTATTTTCATATGGTACATTAATGGATCACACACAGCAACATAACGGTCAATAGATATCAAGACCAAATTACCCAGAGAAGAACAACAAAGAAAATAACTGGTGTACATAAGCAACGCACAAAAATATTCCCCAATAACCCAGCATGGCTCTAAGATTGCATAAGTATTTGCTGGTATGGCAATGAGTCCCACCAGGAGATCTGACACAGCCAGAGAGAGGATGAGCAGGTTGGTTGGAGTGTGAAGCTGCTTGAAGTGAGAGATGGAGATGATCACCAGTAGGTTCAGAAAAACTGTAACTACTGAAAGCAATGAGAAGAAGGTGTACAGTGATACATAAAAATATGTTGAAGCTGAACCCTTCTTGCAAGTAGTGTTTCTGTTATTATAGCAGTATTTGTCATCCTGTAACTCCATTTAGTAATTCAGGGTAAAAATATTAATGTCCTCCTTCTTGATCCTGTGTGTGACCCTGTCAGGTCAGCCTACTGGCAAACTCTGAGCTCTGCCTCTCCTTTTATTCCTCACTGATTGACTGACCCTCTCCTCTCAGAGTGTCTCTGCACACATAGATCACAGTACTCTACATTATTATACAATCCTTCACTGTTACACTAGCCTGTCAACTTCATGCTCTAACTTCCTGGTTGCTTGGTGAAGACAAAACTTTCCATTCAAAGGTTTTTCCATACAGTGCATTAGGAAAGCTTTCAAATGCCTCAATTTCTTCAACATAATCTGTTACTTTATTTTGTAGTGAACTTTGGTAGTTCAGACTCCACTTGCTGTCATACTGAAAGATAAATCTTTGTCCAAGTCTGAGTTAATGTGCCCTCTTGTACAGGTTTTCCTGAGGAACCTTGTTGTATTCGGCTCTGTTCATCTTTATAGCAGCTAGAAAATGTACATATTTGTTTATCACAAAAAACACTCTTCGGTAAAAAACTCAACACAAGGTGTTTACCCGGCACCACATCCTTCTCCAGGGGTGGAGCCCCCTACTGACCCAGTGCCTCGTTCTCCTATGTAGGCAAAGCCTCTATCAGACGTGGTGGAGACTTATCTCTATACCATAATTAATGTTATCCATAATTATGTGTGCCAGACAATGGTCAAGCTCACATAATATAATCTCACATATATTAAACTTGAAAAATATCACTTTTTCACCACCATATCTTCTCCCACAGTTGTTGCAATACATGGACAAAAAAGGTGTCAAAATGTGCGCCCCAAACTCTATTTTGTGGAAATCATTTTTGTTTTTAGAAGGTTTCTGTTCGGTAGCTTAGGAAAAATTAATGACCTTGTTGCTGATGAAAAGCTATTGAAATACATTGATGGACTGTTGGCTCATTCTGAAAATGTTGAGAAAATGTGTAAACTACCACTGTACTTACAGATTCAAGTCCACACACACAAATGTCATATCAAAGTGTTCAGATATTAGTGTTGTCACTATGTCAAATGTCAATATAAATCGTTTTACATTATGCCCGTTTGTTTCCAACTCGCGCCCTCGACATAGAGAGTGATTGTAAGCCTTTGAATCCAGCCTCTAGAAATGCATGAATAGATAGTCTTTCTTTGCCTGTTTGTAAACTGTGATATCGCCTACAGTTTTGACGTTATTGAGACGTATACATTAAAACGTCAGCCTGGTTCTTATGAGTCCCACGTTGTAATTATTTAAACTGTGAGACTAATAGTTTTGATAGTATAGCTGGTAGAAGACGATCATGCGTTAATCCAATCAACTAACACTGTTGGCTTTGTTACAGCAAGCTGTGGCTGTATGTTGAATGTGTGTCTCTATATCTGGGCAGTTTACAGTTAAAACAAATAACGCTAGCGTTCCAGTTAGCACCTCCTGTAGGCTCATACTCAAACAACTAACATTAGCATGTTAGTGCGCTAACTAGCTAGCTACTCCTGTATGTGTAGACTCACACTCAGAAAACTAACGTTAGCGGGCTAGCTTGCTACTTCTGTATGTGTAGGCTCCATTACTGGGTAGATTTTACTCCAACAACTATTGCAAGCACGATAGCAAGCTAGCCACTACTGTGTGTGTGTAGGCTTTATCACTGGGTAGATTGTACTCAAATATCTAATCTTTTTTCAACTGTTAGTATCTATATGATTATAAAAACTGCACTGTTCTAGGTAGCTCAGCTACACAAATATTGTCATTGTACTTATTACTTGTGAATCCTGTACATATGACAATAAACTTGAAATTATCACTGGGCAGATTTGGATAAAAAAAAAACATTGTATTGGTAGTGCTCCAATAAGGAACAAGTAATTGTCTAGGTTCTAACTTCCAAATTTATATGATGTATACAAGACTTCCAATGCAATATGTTAATTTGCATTCAATCATGTTGCTTCCGATGTAGATTGACATTGCTGTACATTATGGGAAAAAATTTATAAAATATTTCAAACACATTTTTTAAAAGGAATTTAGAGATATTCCGGGTGACATATCTCAGGGATGCCCCAACCTACAGACTCATGAATTGTTGGTTTAGGACAGAGGGCTCAGTCTAAATATAGCAAGCTTTGAATGGGTAGAATCGGATAATCCTAGCTGGAGCAGCCCCTAATGGAGAGGCGCATTCATGTAACCCACTCCACTCTTATTTTGGCCCTTCTAACATTAACCCTATATGAAGCCAATATCCCACATATTCGACTCTGGTATCGTTAGAAAGGTATTTTCATTCGGATCATGCCTGTTTTGGACCCGTGAAAATCAATTATTAAAATACTTAAAAGAAAAACAAATGTCAAATGAAAATATATTTTGAAGGTTTTTTGGGATTATCATGGCAAACGTACCGGAGGTGTGCTGATCAACACTCAGACAGTTGATCAGTGTTGCTTATGTGTGATAGGTTTAGTTTGTGTGGGATGAAGTCACATCCAAGCGACTTGTTTGTTGCATATTAACTCAAACAGTGATTACAATATGCAGTGTGAGTGGGCATTGAAAATTGTTTCACTCGATTGCCTATTCACATGTGAATGCAAACATGGAAAAAGAAGCACACTATTTATTTGAAATTAAACTTAATTAATTTACTTTAGTTTTTAATATACTATCATGTGTGTAAGTATAACATACATTTCTCACCATGTGTGCATCACATGAATGAAATACTTATACAATAAGTACAATCATATCAGACAGTTGCAGTCGACAGTGGCCCAACAAAACTTCCCTGAAATTATGGAATTTTTTGGTTACAAATAATTTACCATTTACTAAAAAAAACATTACAGCAGTTTGTTTTTTATGCACAATTGTCTGCATTGTCCATTCTTTCTCAAATATGTTTAGATCTATTTGGTTTGATTTAAATAATTTGTGGTAAAATGGTACCATAGATGCCTATATCTATGTGCACTTATTCTATGATAGTGCCCTCTATATTCATTTGCTAAGAGGCTACAACATTTTGGTTTCACCACTTTTTTTCCATTGGCAAAGACAAACAAGATGTGCCATCTACTAGTCATTGTGTGTCATCAACACCCTTCAATTCAAAACCTGCAATTGTCCAAATGACCTCTGTGACCAACGTGCTTTACTTTATAATTGTGTGTACATGTTAGGAATTCACAAGGATAAACCACAGTTTTGGTGTTAAAAATAAATAAATAAAAGCTCATGCAGTCTTATGGGTTTTACATGTCACCCCAGTTTGCTCCTGTGAAACCACTCTGTATCGACCCTTCATATATATATATATATATATATATCAATGAATGGCATTAATAACTGAGATGTATCTTATGTAGCATTACGGAAATGAAGCCATTGCAACTTTTAGATTCTGTGCCTTATTGAGTCTTGAAGAAAATCATATAACCGTGAAAGTCAGGGAGAAAAATGTATATTTGTACTGGATGTTGATCTTGTTTTGGGTTTCACATGTTCTCCAATAATTTAAAGATCACACACAGGATACATATTAGACTGTTAATTATCACATAAACCTAACACGGTTGTTCTGTTTCATTCAGCACTTCCATGCATTATGTCAACATAACATGCCCTGTGTAAAGCAAATTTTCATGACCATAAATTCACACAACCTCAATTAAACATAACATGATTGGTCTATATTAAACTCATTTGTAAAATTTTGGATTAAAAACATAGAAACTACACCTGCCTAAAGTTCAGAGTTAAAATATGTTTAACTGCGACTTTGAACCATGGATAAAAGAAGGCATAAATAACTGGATTAATAAAGGAATTAACAAGTGGCAGAAAGGTTGTAAAAGCTGTTGATGTATCGCCACTGGAATAAAAACAGAGCTGGGTAAAGTAAACTGGAAGCCAACAAAGAAGGTAGAGAAAAACCACAATACCTAGAGTTTTTGCTGCTTTATTTCCAGACTTATTTGCTTGTACAGTTTTAGCACCATACACAGTGGCAGTCTCAGTGGAAAATACCTTTCTGGCTTGTGATCTGGCCACAATAAATATTTTTAAATAAAGTGTTATAATAATTGAGCATGGGAAAGCCATGGAAATTACAAGATCAAACACCATAATGAACATATCTCCCTGAACAAAAAGGCACTCATCATAGCATCTACGGGGTACCTGTACATTTACAGTTAAATGTACAAGAACAGCAATATATATGATACAACAAAACCAGTTAATGTATATAGAACAAATAGTTTTAGATGTTGTTATTTTCATATGGTACATTAATGGGTCACACACAGCAACATAACGATCAATAGATATCAAGATTAAATTACCCAGAGAAGAAGAAGAAAGAACATAGTTGATGTATATAAGCAACGCACAGAAATATTCCCCAAGAACCCAGCATGGCTCCAATAGTGCTACAGTCATCGCTGGTATCACAATGAGTCCCACCAGGAGATCTGACACAGCCAGAGAGAGGATGAGCAGGTTTGTTGGAGTGTGGAGATGCTTGAAATGAGAGATGGAGATGATCACCAGTAGATTCAGAAAAACCGTAACTACTGAAAGCAATGAGAAGAAGGTGTACAGTGATATGTAAAAAGATGTTAAAGTTGAAGCCTTCTTGCAAGTAGTGTTTCTGTTATTATAGCAGTATTTGTCATCCTGTAACTCCATTTAGTAATTCAGGGTAAAAATATTAATGTCCTCCTTGATCCTGTGTGTGACCCTGTCAGGTCAGCCTACTGGCAAACTCTGAGCTCTGCCTCTCCTTTTATTCCTCACTGATTGACTGACACTCTCCTCTCAGAGTGTTTCTGCACACATAGAGCACAGTTATTATACAATCCTTCACTGTTACACTAGCCTGTCAACTTCATACTCTAACTTCCTGGTTGCTTGGTGAAGACAAAACCCTTCTTTTGAAGTCCAGTGTCATTGTCAAAAAATACTTACCTTTGGCATCGTTGACATCCTTGTGTCTTCTGTCGTATGTTTCACCAGCATTGCTCAACTGGATTTAGGAAACCCCCCTCCCATTCTCCCATCCTCCCAAACAAGGTCTGTCCGACTTGATGGGTAGCGTTGGTGATCTGTGATATTCAGGTGGGCCCACAGAAGCTCAAAGGAACAGACACAGACTCCGGCCTTGTTCAAACTGAAAACCACATGACAGCTCGCTAAGAGTTTGCCAAAACACAACTGATGAAATCATATATCTTGAGAAATGATTTTCTTGCCTTGTAAGACAAAGATTGGGATGCATTACTTAGCATGAATGCAAATTATCACTTCAAACGGAAACCAGGAATCGCTTATAACCTGACACATACAATGTCTTTGGTGATGCATCGAGGTGGCAGCATAATGTTGTGAGGATGATTTTCAGCGGAATGGACTGGGAGACTAGTGAGGATAAATGGAAAGAATGTAATCTTTTTGAAAACATGTTCCTGAGCATTCAAGACCGTAGACAGGAGCAAAAGTTTATATCCAATTAGTAAACCACCCTGAGGTTAATTTTTATATAGATGAGGGTACTTGATTCTTTTCAATGTTGAATGCGACCCAATCATTTCTGAAATGTAACAGTGGTTGCAATCAGTACCTTACAAACTAATATTTGAAGTCCTGGAAATATTGCTAACAATGTGTCTGATTTGACATTTAGCCCAAGACAATGGAAAATGATGTCAGATGGCATCAACTTGTTCCCTAAATTAATGGCCTCTATAATTTTTTTATGCTCTGATAAAGATCGTCTGACCGCAAGCTGCATTTCCTCTGAGTGTGTGGAGGTCAACCTTTATTACAGTGGATATGAAGTCTACACACTCCTGTCAAAATGTCAGGTTTTTGTGATGTGAAGAAAAATAATTTCGTTGTTTTATTGCCCTAACATGTTTCTCCATAATCAATGACGTTACTTAAGATCTTCTTGTTCCCAGCACTGTGACCGAATGATCCAGCTAAAACAAAACAGCAGATGTACACAGTAGAGGAGCTCCTAGGATTCAGAATCTGAGGAGGAAGACGGCTCATTGGACTCCTGCTGCTCTTCGGTCTGCTCAGTAGCACCACAGTAGCCCGCAAACCCTAGACAAAAATGTTGACAAAAATATTTTACTACTAACTTTACATAGTAACCTACACACAAAATACATCTGAATTTGAAAACCTGCATCTAGTAGTTATGTTCCCGTCATCATGGCCTAATGTTGTATTATCATTCAGTTGACATCATACAGTTTCACACAATATCTTTCAATATCATTAATAGTAATTGTCTCTGTGCCCCTCCCATCTAGGGGCAGTGACGAGATCCACAGCAGACTCTCACAGCTCAAGCACTGGCTGAAGTGAAGTTCTGCCCATCGGAGGCGATCGAGTTTGTGGATAATTGGACCTGGTTTTGGGACTCGCCCATGAACAGGGTCAAGCCTGATCTGCTGGACAGATGCTCTTCTTTTGTCAAGGAATATAGACAGGAGTCTCACTTCTATAGCCTAAACATGAGATTGGTGCAGGTTAGGCAGCAGACTGTTAGCCCGGCAGCTAGCATAGTGGGATCTGTCGATATCATAGCCAGAGTATTTAGCATAACCAACACCATCGACACCGTGATTCAAACTAGGCTCAATAAAATAAAACAAGTAGTGTTAATAAAAGCAACCTTATTAAAATAAAGCCCTCATTTAAAGCCCACCCTACAGTGGGGGTGCCTTCCATGCAGCGCTGCCTTAAAGACTTCGTTGGGGGCTTAAAACACCAACAAGCATTACCTTCGTTGGGGGCTTAAAACACCAACGAACAAAATTATTAACATTAATAACTGAGATGTATCTTGTGATTTCACAGTAGCGTTACGGAAGTTAAGCCATAGCAACTTTTAGATTCTGTGCCTTATTGAGCCTTGAATAAAATCATGAACCCGTAAAAGTTATGGAGGAACTTCTTTAATTGTACTGCATGTTGTACAGGATTTTGACCTTGTTTAGGTTTCACATGTTCTCCAATGATTTAAAGATAACACAGAGAATACATATTAGACTGTTAATTATCACACCTAACCCGGTTGTTCTGTTTCATTCAGCACTTCCATGCATTTTGTCAACATAACATGCGCTGTGTAAAGCACAATTTCATGACCATAAGATCACACAACCTCAATTTTACAAAAGATGATTTGTCTATATTAAACTGACATTAAACATGTTTGTGGAATTTAAGAATAAAAACATAGAAACTACACTTGCCTTAAGTTCAAAGTTAAAATACGTTTAACTGCCACTTTGAACCATGGATAAAAGAAAGCATAAATAACTGGATTAATAAAGGAATTAACAAGTGGCAGAAAGGTTGTAAAAATGGATGATGTATCACCACTGGATAAAAAGATTAACTGGGTAAAATATGCCGGAAGCCAACAAAGAAGGTAGAGAAAAACCACAATACCTAGAGTTTTTGCAGCTTTTCTTTCAGACTTACTTGCCTGTACAGTTTTAACACCTGACACAGTGGCAATCTCATTGGAAAATACCTTTCTGGCCTGTGATCTGGCCTGTGATCTGGCCACAATAAATATTTTTAAATAAAGTGTTAAAATTATTGAGCATGGGAAAGCCATGGAAATTACAAGATCAAACACCATAATGAACATATCTCCCTGAACAAAAAGGCATTCTTCATAGCATCTACGGGGTACCTGTACATTTACAGTTAAATGTACAAGAACCGCTTCATAAATGATACAACAAAACCAGTTAATGGATATACAACAAATAGTTTTTGATGTTGTTATTTTCATATGGTACATTAATGGATCACACACAGCAACATAACGATCAATAGATATCAAGATTAAATTACCCAGAGAAGAACAACAAAGAACATAACTGGTGTACATAAGCAACGCACAGAAATATTTCCCAAGAATCCAGCATGGCTCCAATATTGCTGCAGTCATTGCTGGTATCACAATGAGTCCCACCAGGAAATCTGACACAGCCAGAGAGAGGATTAGAAGGTTGGTTGGAGTCTGGAGATGCTTGAAGTGAGATATGGAGATGATCACCAGTAGGTTTAGAAAAACGGTAACTACTGAAATCAATGAGAAGAAGGTGTACAATGATACATAAAAAGATGTTGAAGCTGAACCCTTCTTGCAAGTAGTGTTTCTGTTATTATAGCAGTATTTGTCATCCTGTAACTCCATTTAGTAATTCAGGGTAAAAATATTAATGTCCTCCTTGATCCTGTGTGTGACCCTGTCAGGTCTGCCTACTGGCAAACTCTGAGCTCTGCCTCTCCTTTTATTCCTCACTGATTGACTGACCCTCTCCTCTCAGAGTGTGTCTGCACACATAGAGCACAGTACTCTATATTATTATACAATCCTTCACTGTTACACTAGCCTGTCAACTTCATGCTCTATCTTCCTGGTTGCTTGGTGAAGACAAAACTTTCCTTTTGGAGGCCATTTTCATTGACAAACAATACTTATTTTTTTACATACAGTGCATTAGGAAAGCATTCAGATGCCTCCATTTCTTCATCAAGTTCTACCTCTTTCGTAGTAAACTTTGGCTACCATATAGTGCGTAAACTACATAATGACAAAGCTAAAGCATTATTTATTTTTGCTGAGTCACCTTGGCACCACTAACATCCTTGTGTCTTCTGTGGTATGGCTCACCAGCATTGCACACCTGGATTTAGGATATTTCTCTCATTCTCCCATCCTCTCAAACCTCCCAAGTTCTGTCCGATGTTATGGAATTTTATGATCATTCAAGAAGCTTAGTTACATGTAAGTCTCATAGATGTTATTTAGGCCAAGAGGCACAAAGAAAGGGATGCTCAGAACCTTCTAGCTATACTGGGGTGAACAGGGATGACATCTGTATGTCTTAAGAGGGGCCCAATGCTAGAAATAGATGTCTTGATTACCTTACTTGTGATGGACTGTCAAAGCAACTGTATGGGTTTTACGTTCACCATAAAAGGATATGTACCAGGCCTCCCCTTTACTTGACTGGGGAGTGAACCTCGGGTTTTATGACAGCTCCATACATCACCCATATTATACTGTATGTACAATACCTTTTACATCTGTTTTCTCTGCTGTGATGTCATACTCCTGGGCCCAACTTAGCTTCTCCATATGATTCCTAACCTTTTAAGGTTTACCCCATGTATGCTTTCCTGCTCCATGGCCTATATAAACTGCACTGGTCTTCATATTAGTTAGGAAATAACCTGCCACCGCATTGTTACCGTGAGCGCGTGTGTTAAGGTTTTCCTCATCTATCAATTAAACGGTTAGAGTTAACTTGAGGGATACTCTTGTCTGTTCTTATTTCGAGTCTGAGTTCAGTGTGTATTTGCTTAATGTTATTCTAGAGACACAGGTATAGTAACATTAATTAAGTGGTATTAGAAATAATTCCATAACACCGACTAGATGGTTAGCGTTGGTGATCCGTGATCTCCAGGTGGGCCCACAGATGTTCAAAGGAACAGACACAGAATCCGGTGTTGTTCAGACAAAAATCACATGAAAGCTTGCTAAGAGTTTGCCAAAACGCAACTGCAGAAATCATATAATTTGAGATATTATTCTCATGTCTTGTAAGACAAAGATTGGCATGCATTAGTTAGCAAGAACGCCAAGCATCACTTCAAAAGGAAACCAGGCATCGATTATAACCTGACTCTTATAATCTCTATGGTGATGCATGGAGGTGGCAGCATAATGTTGTGAGGATGTTTTTCAGCAGCATGGACTGGGAGACTAGTCAGGATCAATGGAAAGAACAGAGCAAAGCACTGACATATTCTTTATCAAAACATGCTCCAGAGCACTCAAGACTGTAGACAGGAGCGAAAGTTTTTTATCCAATTAGAAAACCACCATGAGGTTAATTTTTATATAGATGAGGGTACTTGATCCTTTTCAATGTTGAATGCGACCCAATAATTTCTGAAATGTAACAGTGGTTGCAATCAGTACCCAATAAATTAACATTTTGAAGTACTGGAAATATTGCTAACAATGTGTCTGATTTGACATTTAGCCCAGGACAATGGAAAATTATGTCAGATGGCATCAACTTGTTGCCTAAATTAATGGCCTCTATTATTATTTTTCGATGCTTTGACAAAGCGCTTCTAGTGTCAATGACATGTACAATAATCTGCTTTATTTTATAATTCTTACTATTAGTTAGGAATTCATGAGGTACCACCACAGGTTTGGGGTTAAAATAAATAAATCAAAGCTCATGCACTCTTATGATTTCCTATAAGTCATCCCAGTTTGATCCTGTTAAATCATTCTGTTTCAACCCTTCATGTATGTATGATGACAAATAATAACTGAGATGTATGATGTGATTTCACAGTAGCATTACGAAATTGAAGCCATTGCAACTTTTAGATTCTGTGCCTTATTGAGCCTTGAATAAAATCATAAAACTGTAAAAGTCTTGGAGGAACTTATTTAATTGTACTGGATGTTGTACTGGATGTTGATCTTGTTTAGGTTTCACATGTTCTCCAATAATTTAAAGATCACACACAGAATACATAGAAGACTGTTAGTTATCACATAACCAAACCTAACCCGGTTGTTCTGTTTCAGCACTTCCATGCATTATGTCAACATAACATGCACTGAGTAAAGCACAATTTCATGACCATAAATTCACACAACCTCAATTCCATATAACATGATTGGTTTATATTAAAACATTAAACATGTTTGTTAAATTCAAGAATAAAAACATTGAAACTACACTTGCCTTAAGTTCAGAGTAAAAATATGTTTAACTGCAACTTTGAACCATGGATACAAGAAAGCATAAATAACTGGATTAATGAAGGAATTAACAAGTGGCAGAAAGGTTGTAAAAGCTGATGATGTATCACCACTGGATAAAAAGATTAACTGGGTAAAGTAAACTGGAAGCCAACAAAGAAGGAAGAGAAAAATTACAATACCGAGAGTTTTTGCTGCTTTTCTTTCAGACTTACTTGCCTGTACAGTTTTAAAACCTGACATGGTGGCAGTCTCATTGGAAAATACCTTTCTGGCTTGTTTTCTGGCCACAATAAATATTTTAAAATAAAGTGTTAAAATTATTGAGCATGGGAAAGCCATGGAAATTACAAGATCAAACACTGTAATCAACATATCTCCCTCAACAAAAAGGCATTCTTGAAAACATCTACGGGGTACCTGTATATTCACAGTTAAATGTACAAGAACAGCATCATATATGATACAACAAAACCAGTTAATGGAAATAGAACAAATAGTTTTTGATGTTGTTATTTTCATATGGTACATTAATGGATCACACACAGCAACATAACGGTCAATAGATATCAAGACCAAATTACCCAGAGAAGAAGAACAAAGAACATAATTGATGTACATAAGCAACGCACAGAAATATTCCCCAAGAACCCAGCATGGTTCCATTATTGCTACAGTCATTGCTGGTATCACAATGAGTCCCACCAGGAGATCTGACACAGCCAGAGAGAGGATGAGCAGGTTGGTTGGAGTCTGGAGATGCTTGAAGTGTGAGATGGAGATGATCACCAGGAGGTTCAGAAAAAACGTAGCCACTGAAAGCAATGAGAAGAAAGTGTACAATGATACATAAAAATATGTTGAAGCTGAAGCCTTCTTGCAAGTAGTGTTTCTGTTATTATAGCAGTATTTGTCATCCTGTAACTCCATTTAGTAATTCAGGGTAAAAATATTAATGTCCTCCTTGATCCTGTGAGTGACCCTGTCAGGTCTGCCTACTGGCAAACTCTGAGCTCTGCCTCTCCTTTTATTCCTCACTGATTGACTGACACTCTCCTCTCAGAGTGTTTCTGCACACATAGAGCACAGTTATTTTACAATCCTTCACTGTTACACTAGCCTGTCAACTTCATACTCTAACTTCCTGGTTGCTTGGAGAAGACAAAACCCTTCTTTTGAAGTCCAGTGTCATTGTCAAAAAATACTTACCTTTGGCATCGTTGACATCCTTGTGTCTTCTGTCGTATGTTTCACCAGCATCGCTCAACTGGATTTAGGAAATCCCCCCCCATTCTCCCATCCTCCCAAACAAGGTCTGTCCGACTTGATGGGTAGCGTTGGTGATCTGTGATATTCAGGTGGGCCCACAGAAGCTCAAAGGAACAGACACAGACTCCGACCTTGTTCAGACTGAAAACCACATGACAGCTCGCTAAGAGTTTGCCAAAACACAACTGATGAAATCATATATCTTGAGAAATGATTTTCTTGCCTTGTAAGACAAAGATTGGGATGCATTACTTAGCATGAATGCAAATTATCACTTCAAACGGAAACCAGGAATCGCTTATAACCTGACACATACAATGTCTTTGGTGATGCATCGAGGTGGCAGCATAATGTTGTGAGGATGATTTTCAGCGGAATGGACTGGGAGACTAGTGAGGATAAATGGAAAGAACGTAATCTTTTTGAAAACATGCTCCTGAGCATTCAAGACCGTAGACAGGAGCAAAAGTTTATATCCAATTAGTAAACCACCCTGAGGTTAATTTTTATATAGATGAGGGTACTTGATTCTTTTCAATGTTGAATGCGACCCAATCATTTCTGAAATGTAACAGTGGTTGCAATCAGTACCTTACAAACTAATATTTGAAGTCCTGGAAATATTGCTAACAATGTGTCTGATTTGACATTTAGCCCAAGACAATGGAAAATGATGTCAGATGGCATCAACTTGTTCCCTAAATTAATGGCCTCTATAATTTTTTTATGCTCTGATAAAGATCGTCTGACCGCAAGCTGCATTTCCTCTGAGTGTGTGGAGGTCAACCTTTATTACAGTGGATATGAAGTCTACACACTCCTGTCAAAATGTCAGGTTTTTGTGATGTGAAGAAAAATAATTTCGTTGTTTTATTGCCCTAACATGTTTCTCCATAATCAATGACGTTACTTAAGATCTTCTTGTTCCCAGCACTGTGACCGAATGATCCAGCTAAAACAAAACAGCAGATGTACACAGTAGAGGAGCTCCTAGGATTCAGAATCTGAGGAGGAAGACGGCTCATTGGACTCCTGCTGCTCTTCGGTCTGCTCAGTAGCACCACAGTAGCCCGCAAACCCTAGACAGAAATGTTGACAAAAATATTTTACTACTAATTTTACATAGTAACCTACACACAAAATACATTTGAATTTGGAAACCTGCATCTAGTAGTCATCATGGCCTAATGTTGTATTATCATTCAGTTGACATCATACAGTTTCACACAATATCTTTCAATATCATTAATAGTAATTGTCTCTGTGCCCCTCCCATCTAGGGGCAGTGACGAGATCCACAGCAGACTCTCACAGCTCAAGCGCTGGCTGAAGTGAAGTTCTGCCCATCGGAGTCGATCGAGTTTGTGGATAATTGGACCTGGTTTTGGGACTCGCCCATGAACAGGGTCAAGCCTGATCTGCTGGACAGATGCTCTTCTTTTGTCAAGGAATATAGACAGGAGTCTCACTTCTATAGCCTAAACATGAGATGCAGCTAGCATAGTGGGATCTGTCGATATCATAGCCAGAGTATTTAGCATAACCAACACCATCGACACCGTGATTCAAACTAGGCTCAATAAAATAAAACAGGTAGTGTTAATAAAAGCAACCTTATTAAAATAAAGCCCTCATTTAGACCGGTCAGAAACAATAGTGACATTAACACCTTGTATCTTAAAATCGGTCTCCTCAATATTACATTGCTTGTCTCAAAGGCAATTACAGTAAATTCATTAATTACTGATTATAAATTAGATTTAATTTGCCTGTGTCAAACCTGGCTCAAGTCTGAAGAATGTATTGCTTTAAATGAGGCCACTCCTCCTGGTTACACCAGTGATCAGATTCCATCCCATAATGGGGGGGGGGGGTTGTTGCTAATATTTATGAAGGGCAATATATATTTTCACTCAAACGTATCACTGGGTTTCAGTCATTTGAAGTTTCTGATAGCTACTACTTACGGGCCTCCTGGGTCATAAAAAGAAACCAATGAAGTGGGTCTTCTCTTGAGCTGTGATGAATTTATGAACTACTTTGATGAAAGAATAATAACCATTATAAAACAAAAAGCAAACTGTTTTTAAGATTGCCACAGTTCTCAAAAACTCGTCTTGAGAGCTCACAGTGCTGACCTGACTTATTGCCTATGGTGACCCTTGAATCTTTTGCACCTGTGTCTCTTGAAACATTTACATACGGTCATTAATAAGAAGTTCAAAGTTTACCAACTGTCAGAAAGAAAACCGTATACATTAAGCACAATGGTATCAGACAGCTGTTGTCAGTGGCGCAACAACACTTCCTTGAAATTCTGGTATTTTTCGGTAACATTATTTTAACCGTTAATTAAAAAAACCAATTACATCAGTGTGTTTATAATGGACAATTGTCTTTATTGTCCATTCTTTCTCAAATATTTTGAGATCAATTTGGTTTGATTTAAGATAATTAGAGTCCAAATGACCTCTTCCGGCGCTTCTAGTGTTAATGACATTTACAATAATCTGCTTTACTTTACAATTCTTACTACTAGTTAGGAATTTATGAGGATCAATCACAGGTTTGGTGTTAAAATAAACAAATCAAAGCTCATGCAGTCTTATGTGTTTTACATTTCATCCCAGTTTGATCTTGTGAAACCACTATGTATCGGCCCTTCATGTATGCATGACAATTAATGCTTGTTGGTGTTTTAAGCCCCCAACGAAGTGTTTCAGGCAGTGCTGCATGGAAGGCACTCCCCACCCCCTACAGTGGGGGTGCCTTCCATGCAGCGCTGCCTTAAAGACTTCGTTGGGGGCTTAAAACACCAACAAGCATTAACTTCGTTGGGGGCTTAAAACACCAACGAACACAATTAATAACATTAATAACTGAGATGTATCTTGTGATTTCACAGTAGCGTTACGGAAGTTAAGCCATAGCAACTTTAAGATTCTGTGCCTTATTGAGCCTTGAATAAAATCATGAAACCGTAAAAGTTATGGAGGAACTTCTTTAATTGTACTGCATGTTGTACAGGATTTTGACCTTGTTTAGGTTTCACATGTTCTCCAATGATTTAAAGATAACACACAGAATACATAGAAGACTGTTAATTATCACATAAATCTAACCCGGTTGTTCTGTTTCATTCAGCACTTCCATGCATTATGTCAACATAACATGCGCTGTGTAAAGCACAATTTCATGACCATAAGATCACACAACCTCAATTTTACAAAAGATGATTTGTCTATATTAAACTGACATTAAACATGTTTGTGGAATTTAAGAATAAAAACATAGAAACTACACTTGCCTTAAGTTCAAAGTTAAAATACGTTTAACTGCCACTTTGAACCATGGATAAAAGAAAGCATAAATAACTGGATTAATGAAGGAGTTAACAAGTGGCAGAAAGGTTGTAAAAACTGATGATGTATCACCACTGGATAAAAAGATTAACTGGGTAAAATAAATTGGAAGCCAACAAAGAAGGTAGAGAAAAACCACAAGACCTAGAGTTTTTGCAGCTTTTCTTTCAGACTTACTTGCCTGTACAGTTTTAACACCTGACACAGTGGCAGACACTTTAGAAAATACCTTTCTGGCCTGTGATCTGGCCTGTGATCTGGCCACCACAAATATTTTTAAATAAAGTGTCAAAATTATTGAGCATGGGAAAGCCATGGAAATTACAAGATCAAACACTGTAACCAACATATCTCCCTGAACAAAAAGGCACTCTTCATAGCATCTACGGGGTACCTGTATATTTACAGTTAAATGTACAAGAACCGCTTCATATATGACACAACAAAACCAGTTAATGGATATACAACAAATAGTTTTTGATGTTGTTATTTTCATATGGTACATTAATGGGTCACACACAGCAACATACCGGTCAATAGAAATCAAGATTAAATTACCCAGAGAAGAACAACAAAGAACATAATTGATGTACATAAGCAACGCACAGAAATATTTCCCAAGAACCCAGCATGGCTCCATTATTGCTACGGTACTTGCTGGTATAGCAATGAGTCCCACCAGGAGATCTGACACAGCCAGAGAGAGGATGAGCAGGTTGGTTGGAGTCTGGAGATGCTTGAAGTGAGATATGGAGATGATCACCAGAAGGTTCAGAAAAACCGTAACTACTGAAAGCAATGAGAAGAAAGTGTACAATGATACATAAAAAGATGTTGAAGCTGAACCCTTCTTGCAAGTAGTGTTTCTGTTATTATAGCAGTATTTGTCATCCTGTAACTCCATTTAGTAATTCAGGGTAAAAATATTAATGTCCTCCTTGATCCTGTGTGTGACCCTGTCAGGTCTGCCTACTGGCAAACTCTGAGCTCTGCCTCTCCTTTTATTCCTCACTGATTGACTGACACTCTCCTCTCAGAGTGTTTCTGCACACATAGATCACAGTACTCTATATTATTATACAATCCTTCACTGTTACACTAGCCTGTCAACTTCATGCTTTAACTTCCTGGTTGCTTGGTGAAGACAAAACCTTCCTTTTTGAAGGCCATTGTCATTGACAAACAATACTTATTTTTTTACATACAGTGCAATAGGAAAGCGTTCAGATGCCTCCATTTCTTTATCAAATTCTACTTTTTTCGTAGTAAACTTTGGCTACCTTATAGTGCCTAAACTACATAATGACAAAGCTAAAGCATTATTTATTTTTGCTGAGTCACCCTTGGCACCACTAACATCCTTGTGTCTTCTGTGGTATGGCTCACCAGCATTGCACACCTGGATTTAGGATATTTCTCTCATTCTCCCATCCTCTCAAACCTCCCAAGTTCTGTCCGACTAGATGGGTAGTGTTGGTGATCTGTGATCTCCAGGTGGGCCCACAGATGTTCAAAGGAACAGACACAGAATCCGGCATAGTTCAGACAAAAAATCACATTAAAGCTTGCTAAGAGTTTGCCAAAACGCAACTGAAGAAATCACATATTTTTAGATATTATTCTCATGTCTTGTAAGACAAAGATTGGCATGCATTAGTCAGCAAGAACGCCAAGCATCACTTCAAAGGAAACCATGCATCGATTATAACCTGACTCTTATAATCTCTATGGTGATGCATGGAGGTGGCAGCATAATGTTGTGAGGATGTTTTTCAGCGGCATGGACTGGGAGACTAGTCAGGATCAATGGAAAGAACAGAGCAAAGCACTGACATATTCTTTATCAAAACATGCTCCAGAGCCCTCAAGACCGTAGACAGGAGCAAAAGTTCATATCCAATTAGAAAACCACGCTGAGGTTAATTTTTATATAGATGGAAAAGGCTTTTGAAACCATACTTGACTGGTTCCGATCATATCTGGCTGAGCGGAAGCAGTTTGTGTCATTTGGTGGCCCTGAATCCCAACCTGCCCCTGTCAACCCAGGCGTGCCTCAGGGTTCGGTGCTTGGGCCCCTTCTGTTCCATGTCTGCATGTTACACCTGGAACAGATCATTCAATAACATGGTCTTAATTTCCATTTTTATGCAGATGACACTCAAATTTATATCAACACCAAACTCAACTCGCACCTACCCCCCTCAACTCTGATTAGCTGTCTTAAAGACATCAAAAACTAGATGACGACTCATTTACTTAAACTCAATAGTAATAAAACACAGGTCATGGTGGTGGCTCCTAAGGCTCTTCTAAAGAAAGTTGGTGACCTTGGTTTATCGATTGATGGCTGCTCTATCTGCCCATCCTCTGAAGTCCGTAATATTGGAGTAGTCTTTGATCCAACTCTCTCATTTGAGCCCCAAATGAAGTCTATCACCAAGTCAGCCTTCTTTCACCTCCAAAACATCTCCCGGCTCTGCCCATCCCTCACAGACCCGGTTGCTGAGACATTCATACATGCTTTTGTAACATCGCGTCTGGACTATGCAATGGAATCCTGTTTGGGGTGTCTGGAAAAGTTTTGGCCGGGCTTCAATATGTCCAAAACTCTGCTGCAAGAGTCTTTACTTGCACCAAACCCTGGGAACCCATTACTCCCACTCCCATACTGCAACACCTTCACTGGCTCCCCATCAAGTTTCGTATACATTATAAGATCCTGCTTCCAATCTACAAGGCTCTCCATGGCCTAGCCTCTTCCTGCCTTTCTGACCTCATTCACTTTCAAAACCCATCTCATAGTCTCCACTCCTCCAATGCTGGACTGCTTGCTGTTCCAAAAACGGGAATTTGTACAATGTGGGATCGGGAGTTTAGTGCTGCTGCCCTAAAATTGTGGAACTCTCTCCCTTCAGCAACACAGAACTCAGACTCGATCTTAATTTTTAAAAACAGACTCAATACTGATTTGTTTTGGTTAGCTTTCCCCACTGCTTAGCCTTGTCTACAGCTTGAATTCTATTGTTCAGTGTCCTTGGGTATCCTAAAAGGCGCTTAAAATGTCATGTATTATTATTTATTATTATTATTATACTTGAATCAGTAGGTATTGTCCAGTACGTCTCAAGACTGATGCATTGTCACAATCATACTTTAGATTTTGTGTTATGAAAGGGAATAAATGAACTTGATCTAACTATCATTCCTCAGGATCCTGGCTTATCGGACCATAATCTTATCTCATTTAGCATCACAACAGGTGGCACTTCTGCCCCCCAGGTAGGGATTTTTATGACCCGTTGTATAAATTGTACAACTACTAATACATTTCTTGATGCACTCCCAGGCTTGCTCGGCCTACTAAATGATTATAGAGTTAATACATCTGTATATAAACAATAGAGGGTTTGACTGAAACACTGCATAAGACTTTAGATTTTGTGGCACCTCTAAAAACAAAAAGCACGACGCAACAAGACATTTGCTCCCTCCCTGGTACACGGACACTATTAGCACTAGCAATACTCCAGAAAATTGGAGCAAGAGTGGCGCTCCACCAAGTTAGAAGTATTTAGACTAGCCTGGATAGATAGCACTGTGCACTTCCGGAAAGCACTTATATATGCACGATCAACATATTTTTCCTAGCTCATCGAGGCCAACAAAAATAAACCAAAATGTCTTTTTGACACAGTTGCAAAACTTATTAAAAAGCAATGTTCAACCAATGAAGTGGGTCTTCTCTTGAGCTGTGATAAATTCTACTATGATAAAAGAATAATGACCATTATAAAACAAATAGCGAACTGTTTTTAAGATTGCCACAGTTCTCAAGAACGTAGTCGTCTTGAGAGCTCACAGTGCTGACCTGACTTATTGCCTATGGTGACCCTTGTATCTTTTGCACCTGTGTCTCTTGAAACATTACAGACGGTAATTAATAAAAAGTGTTTTTCTAATGGACAATTTTCTTTATTGTCCATTCTTTCTCAAATATTTTGAGATTAATTTGGTTTGATATAAAATAATTATTGTCCAAATGACCTCTTCCGGCACTTCTAGTGTTAATGACATGTACAATAATCTGCTTTACTTTTTTAATTCTTACTACATGTTAGGAATTTATGAGGTACAACCACAGGTTTGGTGTTAAAATAAACAAATCAGAGTTCATGCAATCGTTTGTGTTCTACATGTCATCTCAGTTTGATCCTGTTAAATCACTCTGTATCGACCCTTCATGTATGCATGAAAATTAAAAGCATTAATAACTGAGATGTATCTTGTGATTTCACAGTAGCATTACGAAAATGAAGCTATTGCAACGTTTAGATTATGTGCCTTATTGAGTGTTGAATAAAATCATAAAACCGTAAAAGTCTGGGAGGAACTTGTTGATTTGTACTGGATGTTGATCTTGTTTAGGTTTCACATGTTCTCCAATAATTTAAAGATCACACACAGAATACATAGAAGACTGTTAATTATCACATAACCAAACCTAACCCGGTTGTTCTGTTTCAGCACTTCCATGCATTATGTCAACATAACATGCACTGAGTAAAGCACAATTTCCTGAACATAATTTCACACAGCCTAAATTTAACAAAAATGATTGGACTATTTTAAACATTAAACATGTTTGTTGAATTTAAGAACAAAAACATAGAAACTAAACTTGCCTTAAGTTCAAAGTTAAAATATGTTTAACTGCCACTTTGAACCATGGATAAAAGAAAGCATAAATAACTGGATTAATAAAGGAATTAACAAGTGGCAGAAAGGTTGTAAAAACGGATGCTGTATCACCACTGGATAAAAAGATGAACTGGGTAAAATAAATTGGAAGCCAACAAAGAAGGTAGAGAAAAATTACAAGACCTAGAGTTTTTGCTGCTTTTCTTTCAGACTTACTTGCCTGTACAGTTTTAACACCTGGCACAGTGGCAGTCTCATTGGAAAATAACTTTCTGGCCTGTGATCTGGCCACAATAAATATTTTAAAATAAAGTGTTAAAATTATTGAGCATGGGAAAGCCATGGAAATTACAAGATCAAACACCGTAACCAAAATATCTCCCTCAACAAAAAGGCATTCTTCATAGCATCTACGGGGTACCTGTATATTCACAGTTAAATGTACAATAACAGCTTCATATACGATACAACAAAACCAGTTAATAGATATACAACAAATTGTTTTTGATGTTGTAATTTTCATATGATACATTAATGGATCACACACAGCAACATAACGATCAATAGATATTAAGACCAAATTACCCAGAGAAGAACAACAAAGAACATAATTGATGTACAAAAGCAACGGACAGAAATATTTCCCAAGAACCCAGCATGGTTCCATTATTGCTACAGTAATTGCTGGTAGCGCAATGAGTCCCACCAGGAGATCTGACACAGCCAGAGAGAGGATGAGAAGGTTGGTTGGAGTCTGGAGATGCTTGAAGTGTGAGATGGAGATGATTACCAGGAGGTTCAGAAAAACCGTAACTACTGAAAGCAATGAGAAGAAAGTGTACAATGATACATAAAAATATGTTGAAGCTGAACCCTTCTTGCAAGTAGTGTTTCTGTTATTATAGCAGTATTTGTCATCCTGTAACTCCATTTAGTAATTCAGGGTAAAAATGTTCATGTCCTCCTTCTTGGTCCTGTGTGTGACCCTGTCAGGTCTGCCTACTGGCAAACTCTGAGCTCTGCCTCTCCTTTTATTCCTCACTGATTGACTGACACTCTCCTCTCAGAGTGTGTCTGCACACATAGATCACAGTACTCTACATTATTATACAATCCTTCACTGTTACACTAGCCTGTCAACTTCATACTCTAACTTCCTTGTTGCTTGGTGAAGACAAAACTTTCCTTTTGGAGGCCATTGTTATTTACAAACAATACTTATTTGACTTACAGAACTAGAATAGATACAAAATGTTCTAGGTGTCCTGTTAGACAGCTCTCTTTCCTTCCAGCTGCACATAAACAAAAGCAACCCCAAAATTAGGTCTAGAATTGGCTTCCTTTTCCGCAACAGGGCCTCCTTCACTCATGCGGCCAAACTACAGTAGGCTTTCTACAGGACCTATTTTCACAATTAATTTTTAGATTTAGAGTTAACAAAGGGAATACATGTACTTGATCTAATTTTCTTTTCTCAGAATCCTGGCTTATAAGACCATAATCTAATCACATTTACCGTCACAACAGACACTTTTGTCCCACAGGTAGGGATATTTAAGACCAGTTGTAAAAACTCTTTGACTACTAATACATTTTTCATGCACTCAAAAGCTCGCTCAGCCTGCTAAATAATGATAGAGTCAATACATTTGTGAATAATCGAATAGAGGATTTCAAAGAGATACTGTGGCACCGCTAAAAACAAAAGCAATACGCAACAAGAAACTTGCTCCCTGGTACATAGACACTACTAGCACTTAAGCAAGCCTCCAGAAAATTGGAATGAAAGTGGCGCTTCACTAAGTTGGAAGTATTTAGACCAGCCTGGATTGATAGTACAAGCAATACCCGAAAGTAGTTGTATGCACGATCAGCCTATTTCTCCAAGCTCATCGAGGCAAACAAAAATACACAAAATGCCAACTCAATTACTTAGAGTTGCTTCCAGTGCTTTGTCCATCAATGTTGAACATAATAAATTGCTTCTTATCCTCCTGATCTGTGCAAATCTCACAAAAAGTTACAGAAATTAAACCTTGTGTTAGAAAAATCTAACCCAAATCCAGACATACTAAATGTTCCTCTCAAAAATCCTTGACAAATCAGTCTCACTACAACTTACTACCTTTGTGAAGACAAATAATATTTATGAAAAGCTCCAGTCCAGTTTTAGACCCCATCATAGCACCGATACTGTACTCATTAAGGTGGTAAATTACCTTTTATTAACTTCGGATTCAGGTTCTGCATCTCTCCTATTGCTTCTTGATCTTAGTGCTGCCTTTGACACTATTGATCACTCTTTTCTATTGGAGACCCATGATGGGCTACGAGGATATGTTCTCAACTTGTTAAGATCTTTTCAATCAGATATAGTTCCGTTTGTTTGTGCGGATGGCCTATCCTCAGACAAACCAAAGGTATGCTTTGGTGTTCCTCAAGGCTCGGTTTTAGGACCACTTTTGTTCTCACTACACTAGCTTCCTCTGGATGATGTCATCCGAAACCATAATGTCATTTTTCACTGTTATGCTGATGACAACCAGCTGGATATTTCTATGAAACATGGAAAAGCACCTAGGTCAGCTACTGCATGTGTTTCAGACATATGAAAGTGGATAATAGAGAACTTTCTGCTCTTAAATTCAGAAAAAAATTAAATGCTAGTTTTAGGACCTAAAAAACAAAGAGACTTGTTGACAGATCTCACATTAAACCTATTTGGATGTATGGTCTTATCACAAAAAACTGTGAGAAATCTTGATGTGACAAGGCTGACCTCTTCTATAAAGCTCCTCTGTTATGGAATAGCTGCTACCCTTTTGTGCCCTCAATTCGAGTAACTCTGTGAGTAAAACTAAAGCTTCCCAGAGTGGTTGCAGTTGACTGTGTACGTTGGTTGATGCTTGGTAAAGTGGGTGGATGCTTTCCGGCTTTTTGGGCCCTGTCCAGGGTTTACCCTGTTCAGGGCCACAGTTTCACCCTGTCTCATTTTTAAGATTTATGCTGCTATTGTGCTGGGGACATAGGGAACTAATCTTTCCGTGTCTGTCCATGTTTCCGCTTCCTTTCAGGAGGACCCATGCCTGCTGGCCACGCTGTGGGACCGATCAGCCCTGGGAACATGTGACGTAACCCCCCCTGTGTTGCAGGCTGAGCAGCTGATGCTACCTGACAGTTTCGGTCTCCAATCTGCCAAACTCTCAACCCTCGTGGTCGTCCGTTTCTGACAGTATTTGACCTGGACAATTCTATTTTATAGGACTTTTTGAATTTAAAAAACGCATTGAATATTTATTAAACTAAACTATCATAAGTTCACACAGCAGCGCCATAGGTGGACTAGGTTTCTTCCTAAATTCTACCAATCAGGGAGTTTTTCCTAGCCGCCATGCATGATCTTGTATCAGCTTGTCAGCTCTGTCGGATTCAGACTGGGTGTTTGTAAAAGCACTTTGTGACAACTTTGTTTTAAAAAGAGCTTTATAAAATACATTTTATTGATTGAATATCGTTGAAGGCAAAGTTTCTCCAATTGAGCATAAATATGTATATCAATGTTGTTTTTTCAATTAAATGATATTTCCATTTTATGCCCATAAAATTACATATTATTGTATTTAGTTTGACACCTCAATTTGATACTATATGTTGTCTGGCATTTAATGCAAGTAAAACTCAATATTTACAACTACAACTAGTCTAAAAAAATGTATATGTATGAACCAGGATGTATTTGTATAAACACTAGTGTAAGCATAGGTGAAAAAGTATTTTTTTTTTAAAGAAACTGTTGTTAAGCACATTTAAAACAAGATCATTGTTGGAATTTACAAATCTCTTTTTTCTATCTAATCCATGTATGACAATGTGCTGCACTTAGCTCGACTTATGGAAACATGACAACAATAAAGAAGTATGCTGTGCAAACGTCTGCTAGTAAATGTACACTCACACTTTCATACTTTCCAACGCCAAAACAGCAGTAGGTTTATTTCAACTATTGATTATTGCAGTCTTGCTTATGTTGCACATTTGAAAACACAAACCATTTGTACATAATTGAGAGAAACTAGAAACAGCATTAAACCAAGTTTGTTGGGCCATGCATCTTTGTTTCTGTATTCCTTAAATAAATTGATAATTCGCTGGTAAAAGCCTTACTGCCCAAGTTAAAACAGGCTTCAGGCCAGCACAACCCTCCTCCAGTTGTAGGTTTAGAGGCGGGAGACATACACTATGGGCTCAGCTGAAGTATAAATTCATTTTGACCATGTTTGACTGTACTGAAGGCAAGGCTGAATAGTTGATGTGTTCGTGGAAACTGTGGTAAAGTATATTCAAATGGGTTGTGTGATGTCCGGGCTTCAGTACCATCAAGTCTGGACTACTGAAATTGACTCCTATTTGTGATGGTTGACACTTTGTCCAGCTATCCTATACACACCAAACCCTGTCTCCATTCACAATACAGGAACTTCCCTGTGGCCCTGTCAAGGTCTGCACATACAATAGAATCCTGCTCCTCAGCTACAAGGAAGCTCTATTTCTATCCTGAATCATGAAATCCTCATTGAAACTGATGGAGAGACTTCCATAATAGGAACAGTGATGTAATTGTTATATCATATCACCTCCGTGCTGCACTTTTTAACATCAGAACCAGGTTATGACCCAAAACTCTTAAGGCGTATCAGAGTTTAGCAAATACGTAACATTACCGAATCCAGATGTATTTTTATTGTATAAACAATTTAATCAGCAAAACACAAACTGTACTTTATGATTGATGTCACTTTTGCCTATACTGACCAGGCTAACTTGTTAATTATGTTAGTTTGTAAATAAATAAAAACATTTGTTAGAGAAGTTCCTCACACCAGAAGGGTGTGTCGTCATCTGTGGGAGAAACAATACATGTCCAAAACCCTCAGGAGTTCCTCCAATTAAAGGTGTTGGAGACACACAATCTTCCCTCCTACAGAGGTTGGGGGGGGGGGCTTAGACGAGGCCCTGATACAACAAATCACCCTTTAACAAACTTTAGTGAATAACTATTATTTTTGTGTGGCTATAGTATGACCCTCATTAACATGCATCGTGTTGTGTTGTCAAGACGATTGACTGAGACGCGTTCAGTCTTCTCGACCATATTTTGAGTGTGTCACCGGTGCGTCAAAGGTAGCTGGGTTATGGCAAAATGGCCAACTTAGATATTTGTGTTAGAACAGTGTGTTTTCACCGTAATATTAATATTATTGTTAATAATAGGTTATTTTGATTTATTGTCTGTGTTTCTTATGATTTCCAAAGTGCATATTACATCAGCCAAACTAAACTCTGGTTTGAATGATGTCATTATAACCTTGATGTCTCTGTTGGCTGAGAGAACAACTCTTTAATGATGTTTGTTTGATTTGTTTAAGAAGTTTCTCACACCAGAGGGTTCTGTCATCATCTGTATAAAAGGAACTGTAATAATATGGGCCCAAACCCCTCAGGAGTTCTCCCCAATTAAAGGTGTTGGAGTCACTTTACTCCAGAGCCTCAATAAGGCCCTAATACAACATCAACATCATGGTCAACCTGCAGCACACCCCAAGTGTCTTTCTTCTGCGCACAAAAAGTACAACTTAATTGCAAAGTCGAAGACCATGTTGCATCAGCAAGACTGAGCAGGCCTCTGTCACTAGAACAGACTTTACCTCAACATGGTGGCTTGTAACCGTCCAACCAACTAGGCCCGGCACCACGTGGGGCTCAATCGGGTGTTGCCCCCTCAGTTTTATTTTCTCTCCCGCCAGTTTAGGTTTTAAATATTCTGAACAAAAAATGAACAAAAATTAAAAAAAAAACAATTATCCCCTCATAATATTTTCAATGCCTCCTCAGTCACTTTGTCCTGGGGCCGGTACTTTTGAATAAATTATGGTGGGTGATGAGTAAGTGCTGCCCTTTGATGTCAAGTGCCAAGTAAACAGCTCCCACAATCCAGTGCACTAGGCCTTGACTAATGGTTTAATAACTAGATTCAGTTTGGCAATCCAATGATGAGACCCCCCTTGTTTTAATTGTTTCACACATGACCAAATGTATTATTGAATAAAGTGGTAACTACCTGCGCAACAGGTAGTGTTTGAGGCAAAAACGCTATTTGTGTAAGTGTGCATTCTGCCCAGATACACAGCCACATAAAGTGTTGCTATGCGCTGTGTGGAGAAATGTCCCTCCCATAAACATTACACAAAATTGTCTGTGACTGTCACGAGTGGTTTAACTCCGGGAGTTTATTTGGGTGGACTTCCTGTTTTCCATTATAATTTCAGAAACGTGTTTTATTCACACACTGTTGGCCTTTAGGACCTTACAAATTGAGAACTAAACCAAATATGTCCCTTCCGTTTTAAATGCTGTGTATGTGTAAAAGCCCTTTGTGAGAACAGCCAAATAAAAAAGGGATATATACATTACATTTGATTGTTTGGGTTGATTCCTAATGATGTAATATGATAGTAATGGTTTCTTATGGATGTGTTCCTTATGAATTCTAAGAGCATATTGCATCAGCCAAACTAAACTCTGCTCTGACTGTTGTCATTATGATCTTATTGTCTCTGTTGGCTGCTTGAACAACTTTTTAATGATGTAATACTTGTTCTAAAAGTTTCTCACACCAGAGGGTTCTGTCATCATCTGTGTACTAGGGACTGTAATAATATTGAAAACCCCTCAGTGATTCCCCCAATTAAAGGTGTTGGAGTCCCAGTTGGCTCCAGGGCCTCATTTAGGCCCTAATACAACATCTAAGTTTATGGTCACCTTCAGTAACCCACTAATGTTGTTTCTGTTAATGCACAATTAGTACAACTTTTATAATGAAAGAGAAGAGCATATTGGATCAGCAAAACTGAGTAGGCCTCTGTACATCCCTCACCCCTGAGTGCACCACGCAAAGGTCATAACCCGCCACTTTAATATGAATACAGTAAATAACAGATGAGATCTAAAGGTCATAACCCGCCACTTTAATATGAATACAGTAAATCACAGATGAGATCTAAAGGTCATAACCCGCCACTTTAATATGAATACAGTAAATCACAGATGAGATCTAAAGGTCATAACCCGCCACTTTAATATGAATACAGTAAATCACAGATGAGATCTAAAGGTCATAACCCGCCACTTTAATATGAATACAGTAAATCACAGATGAGATCTAAAGGTCATAACCCGCCACTTTAATATGAATACAGTAAATCACAGATGAGATCTAAAGGTCATAACCCGCCACTTTAATATGAATACAGTAAATCACAGATGAGATCTAAAGGTCATAACCCGCAACTTTAATATGAATACAGTAAATCACAGATGAGATCTAAAGGTCATAACCCGCCACTTTAATATGAATACAGTAAATTACAGATGAGATCTAAAGGTCATAACCCGCCACTTTAATATGAATACAGTAAATAACAGATGAGATCTAAAGGTCATAACCCGCCACTTTAATATGAATACAGTAAATCACAGATGAGATCTAAAGGTCATAACCCGCCACTTTAATATGAATACAGTAAATAACAGATGAGATCTAAAGGTCATAACCCGCCACTTTAATATGAATACAGTAAATAACAGATGAGATCTAAAGGTCATAACCCGCCACTTTAATATGAATACAGTAAATCACAGATGAGATCTAAAGGTCATAACCCGCCACTTTAATATTAATACAGTAAATCACAGATGAGATCTAAAGGTCATAACCCGCCACTTAAATATGAATACAGTAAATCACAGATGAGATCTAAAGGTCATAACCCGCCACTTTAATATGAATACAGTAAATCACAGATGAGATCTAAAGGTCATAACCTGCCTCTAATGTATGAATACAGTAAATCACAGATGAGATCTAAAGGTCATAACCCGCCACTAAAATATGAATACAGTAAATCACAGATGAGATCTAAAGGTCATAACCCGCCACTTTAATATGAATACAGTAAATCACAGATGAGATCTAAAGGTCATAACCCGCCTCTAAAGTATGAATACAGTAAATCACAGATGAGATCTAAAGGTCATAACCCGCCACTTTAATATGAATACAGTAAATCACAGATGAGATCTAAAGGTCATAACCCGCCACTTTAATATGAATACAGTAAATAACAGATGAGATCTAAAGGTCATAACCCGCCTCTAAAATATGAATACAGTAAATCACAGATGAGATCTAAAGGTCATAACCCGCCACTTTAATATGAATACAGTAAATCACAGATGAGATCTAAAGGTCATAACCCGCCACTTTAATATGAATACAGTAAATCACAGATGAGATCTAAAGGTCGTAACCCGCCTCTAATGTATGAATACAGTAAATCACAGATGAGATCTAAAGGTCATAACCCGCCACTTTAATATGAATACAGTAAATCACAGATGAGATCTAAAGGTCATAACCCGCCTCTAAAATATGAATACAGTAAATCACAGATGAGATCTAAAGGTCATAACCCGCCACTTTAATATGAATACAGTAAATCACAGATGAGATCTAAAGGTCATAACCCGCCACTTTAATATGAATACAGTAAATCACAGATGAGATCTAAAGGTCATAACCCGCCACTTTAATATGAATACAGTAAATCACAGATGAGATCTAAAGGTCATAACCCGCCACTAAAATATGAATACAGTAAATAACAGATGAGATCTAAAGGTCATAACCCGCCACTTTAATATGAATACAGTAAATCACAGATGAGATCTAAAGGTCATAACCCGCCACTTTAATATGAATACAGTAAATCACAGATGAGATCTAAAGGTCATAACCCGCCACTTTAATATGAATACTGTAAATCACAGATGAGATCTAAAGGTCATAACCCGCCACTTTAATATGAATACAGTAAATCACAGATGAGATCTAAAGGTCATAACCCGCCACTTTAATATGAATACAGTAAATCACAGATGAGATCTAAAGGTCCTAACCCGCCACTTTAATATGAATACAGTAAATCACAGATGAGATCTAAAGGTCATAACCCGCCACTTTAATATGAATACAGTAAATTACAGATGAGATCTAAAGGTCATAACCCGCCTCTAAAATATGAATACAGTAAATAACAGATGAGATCTAAAGGTCATAACCCGCCTCTAAAATATGAATACAGTAAATCACAGATGAGATCTAAAGGTCATAACCCGCCACTTTAATATGAATACAGTAAATCACAGATGAGATCTAAAGGTCATAACCCGCCACTTTAATATGAATACAGTAAATAACAGATGAGATCTAAAGGTCATAACCCGCCACTTTAATATGAATACAGTAAATCACAGATGAGATCTAAAGGTCATAACCCGCCACTTTAATATGAATACGGTAAATCACAGATGAGATCTAAAGGTCATAACCCGCCACTTTAATATGAATACGGTAAATCACAGATGAGATCTAAAGGTCATAACCCGCCACTTTAATATGAATACAGTAAATCACAGATGAGATCTAAAGGTCATAACCCGCCACTTTAATATGAATACAGTAAATCACAGATGAGATCTAAAGGTCATAACCCGCCACTTTAATATGAATACAGTAAATCACAGATGAGATCTAAAGGTCATAACCC
The DNA here is from genome assembly GCA_029465975.1 of Dallia pectoralis. Classification (NCBI taxonomy): domain Eukaryota; kingdom Metazoa; phylum Chordata; class Actinopteri; order Esociformes; family Umbridae; genus Dallia; species Dallia pectoralis. The sequence goes on along the minus strand of CM055738.1, from coordinate 3,283,078 downwards.
GCCACTTTAATATGAATACAGTAAATAACAGATGAGATCTAAAGGTCATAACCCGCCACTTTAATATGAATACAGTAAATCACAGATGAGATCTAAAGGTCATAACCCGCCACTAAAGTATGAATACAGTAAATCACAGATGAGATCTAAAGGTCATAACCCGCCACTTTATTATGAATACAGTAAATCACAGATGAGATCTAAAGGTCATAACCCGCCACTTTAATATGAATACAGTAAATCACAGATGAGATCTAAAGGTCATAACCCGCCACTTTAATATGAATACAGTAAATCACAGATGAGATCTAAAGGTCATAACCCGCCACTTTAATATGAATACAGTAAATCACAGATGAGATCTAAAGGTCATAACCCGCCACTAAAGTATGAAAACAGTAAATAACAGATGAGATCTAAAGGTCATAACCCACCACTAAAATATGAATACAGTAAATAACAGATGAGATCTAAAGGTCATAACCCGCCTCTAAAATATGAATACAGTAAATAACAGATGAGATCTAAAGGTCATAACCCGCCTCTAAAATATGAATACAGTAAATAACAGATGAGATCTAAAGGTCATAACCCGCCACTTTAATATGAATACAGTAAATCACAGATGAGATCTAAAGGTCATAACCCGCCACTTTAATATGAATACAGTAAATAACAGATGAGATCTAAAGGTCATAACCCGCCACTAAAATATGAATACAGTAAATCACAGATGAGATCTAAAGGTCATAACCCGCCACTTTAATATGAATACAGTAAATAACAGATGAGATCTAAAGGTCATAACCCGCCACTTTAATATGAATACAGTAAATCACAGATGAGATCTAAAGGTCATAACCCGCCACTTTAATATGAATACGGTAAATCACAGATGAGATCTAAAGGTCATAACCCGCCACTTTAATATGAATACAGTAAATCACAGATGAGATCTAAAGGTCATAACCCGCCACTTTAATATGAATACAGTAAATCACAGATGAGATCTAAAGGTCATAACCCGCCACTTTAATATGAATACAGTAAATCACAGATGAGATCTAAAGGTCATAACCCGCCACTTTAATATGAATACAGTAAATAACAGATGAGATCTAAAGGTCATAACCCGCCACTTTAATATGAATACAGTAAATCACAGATGAGATCTAAAGGTCATAACCCGCCACTAAAGTATGAATACAGTAAATCACAGATGAGATCTAAAGGTCATAACCCGCCACTTTATTATGAATACAGTAAATCACAGATGAGATCTAAAGGTCATAACCCGCCACTTTAATATGAATACAGTAAATCACAGATGAGATCTAAAGGTCATAACCCGCCACTTTAATATGAATACAGTAAATAACAGATGAGATCTAAAGGTCATAACCCGCCACTTTAATATGAATACAGTAAATCACAGATGAGATCTAAAGGTCATAACCCGCCACTTTAATATGAATACAGTAAATCACAGATGAGATCTAAAGGTCATAACCCGCCACTTTAATATGAATACAGTAAATCACAGATGAGATCTAAAGGTCATAACCCGCCACTAAAATATGAATACAGTAAATAACAGATGAGATCTAAAGGTCATAACCCGCCACTTTAATATGAATACAGTAAATCACAGATGAGATCTAAAGGTCATAACCCGCCACTAAAATATGAATACAGTAAATTACAGATGAGATCTAAAGGTCATAACCCGCCTCTAAAATATGAATACAGTAAATAACAGATGAGATCTAAAGGTCATAACCCGCCACTTTAATATGAATACAGTAAATCACAGATGAGATCTAAAGGTCATAACCCGCCACTTTAATATGAATACAGTAAATAACAGATGAGATCTAAAGGTCATAACCCGCCACTTTAATATGAATACAGTAAATAACAGATGAGATCTAAAGGTCATAACCCGCCACTTTAATATGAATACAGTAAATAACAGATGAGATCTAAAGGTCATAACCCGCCACTTTAATATGAATACAGTAAATAACAGATGAGATCTAAAGGTCATAACCCGCCACTAAAGTATGAATACAGTAAATTACAGATGAGATCTAAAGGTCATAACCCGCCTCTAAAATATGAATACAGTAAATAACAGATGAGATCTAAAGGTCATAACCCGCCTCTAAAATATGAATACAGTAAATAACAGATGAGATCTAAAGGTCATAACCCGCCACTTTAATATGAATACAGTAAATCACAGATGAGATCTAAAGGTCATAACCCGCCACTTTAATATGAATACAGTAAATAACAGATGAGATCTAAAGGTCATAACCCGCCACTAAAATATGAATACAGTAAATCACAGATGAGATCTAAAGGTCATAACCCGCCACTTTAATATGAATACAGTAAATCACAGATGAGATCTAAAGGTCATAACCCGCCACTAAAATATGAATACAGTAAATTACAGATGAGATCTAAAGGTCATAACCCCCCTCTAAAATATGAATACAGTAAATAACAGATGAGATCTAAAGGTCATAACCCGCCACTTTAATATGAATACAGTAAATCACAGATGAGATCTAAAGGTCATAACCCGCCACTTTAATATGAATACAGTAAATAACAGATGAGATCTAAAGGTCATAACCCGCCACTTTAATATGAATACAGTAAATCACAGATGAGATCTAAAGGTCATAACCCGCCACTTTAATATGAATACAGTAAATCACAGATGAGATCTAAAGGTCATAACCCGCCACTTTAATATGAATACAGTAAATAACAGATGAGATCTAAAGGTCATAACCCGCCACTTTAATATGAATACAGTAAATCACAGATGAGATCTAAAGGTCATAACCCGCCACTTTAATATGAATACAGTAAATCACAGATGAGATCTAAAGGTCATAACCCGCCACTAAAATATGAATACAGTAAATCACAGATGAGATCTAAAGGTCATAACCCGCCACTTTAATATGAATACAGTAAATCACAGATGAGATCTAAAGGTCATAACCCGCCACTTTAATATGAATACAGTAAATCACAGATGAGATCTAAAGGTCATAACCCGCCACTTTAATATGAATACAGTAAATCACAGATGAGATCTAAAGGTCATAACCCGCCACTAAAGTATGAAAACAGTAAATAACAGATGAGATCTAAAGGTCATAACCCGCCACTTTAATATGAATACAGTAAATCACAGATGAGATCTAAAGGTCATAACCCGCCACTAAAATATGAAGAGTAAATCACAGATGAGATCTAAAGGTCATAACCCGCCACTTTAATATGAATACAGTAAATCACAGATGAGATCTAAAGGTCATAACCTGCCTCTAATGTATGAATACAGTAAATCACAGATGAGATCTAAAGGTCATAACCCGCCACTAAAATATGAATACAGTAAATCACAGATGAGATCTAAAGGTCATAACCCGCCACTTTAATATGAATACAGTAAATTACAGATGAGATCTAAAGGTCATAACCCGCCACTTTAATATGAATACAGTAAATCACAGATGAGATCTAAAGGTCATAACCCGCCACTTTAATATGAATACAGTAAATAACAGATGAGATCTAAAGGTCATAACCCGCCACTTTAATATGAATACAGTAAATCACAGATGAGATCTAAAGGTCATAACCCGCCACTAAAATATGAATACAGTAAATTACAGATGAGATCTAAAGGTCATAACCCGCCTCTAAAATATGAATACAGTAAATAACAGATGAGATCTAAAGGTCATAACCCGCCACTTTAATATGAATACAGTAAATCACAGATGAGTTCTAAAGGTCATAACCCGCCACTTTAATATGAATACAGTAAATAACAGATGAGATCTAAAGGTCATAACCCGCCACTTTAATATGAATACAGTAAATAACAGATGAGATCTAAAGGTCATAACCCGCCACTTTAATATGAATACAGTAAATCACAGATGAGATCTAAAGGTCATAACCCGCCACTTTAATATGAATACAGTAAATAACAGATGAGATCTAAAGGTCATAACCCGCCACTTTAATATGAATACAGTAAATCACAGATGAGATCTAAAGGTCATAATCCGCCACTTTAATATGAATACAGTAAATCACAGATGAGATCTAAAGGTCATAACCCGCCACTTTAATATGAATACAGTAAATTACAGATGAGATCTAAAGGTCATAACCCGCCACTAAAATATGAATACAGTAAATCACAGATGAGATCTAAAGGTCATAACCCGCCACTAAAGTATGAATACAGTAAATATCAGATGAGATCTAAAGGTCATAACCCGCCACTTTAATATGAATACAGTAAATTACAGATGAGATCTAAAGGTCATAACCCGCCACTTTAATATGAATACAGTAAATTACAGATGAGATCTAAAGGTCATAACCCGCCTCTAAAATATGAATACAGTAAATCACATCTGGTAATGAAGGTCAATGGAGGCCAGAAATTGGGGTATGACATCTAGATCATAAATGAACCTCAGAAAATGGAACGTAATGCAAAGATCTGGTCTACGTATGAATATAATCTGGTCTCGACAACAGAGCTCGACAGGTGAAATTGGATGATTTGGAGTATGTTCAGATCATACAACCAAACGGTCTGTTCGGAGAGGTGTCTTTACATTGTGTGTCACACTGTCTGGGGACGTTCTTTAGTAATCGTTCGACATCAGACATGATGCAAGGAAAAATCTCCCAGGCAAGATCTATATTTTTGGAAGGTCACTAGGGGCATTTGGCTAAAGTACACTTTGTGTTTTGGCAGGAACATTGTGCATTTTTACATTATAAATACAATTGAAATATATTTTATTTAACTGGTAGGTCAAATTATGATTGGATGAAAGTATGAGATCACATAACTGTGACTGCTCCAAATTGTTTGGAACCTGGTTTTTAACAGCAATACAAGATAACTCAGTGCCAATCATATTATACTAATTATTTTCAGGGTAGTGGTCTATGTGTTGGAGTCCTGGATATGCCCATATAGTAAAGCAGGTCACAGAGAGCCACAACCATTGATGTGACAGCCATAGAGAACAAACAAAGAGAAGGATAGAAAACCAATATATACAAATATTGCATTATTTTTTTATTACTAAACATTTTCATTTAAATAACAATTATTTATTTGACTTTCATGTCCCCTTGTTAAACAAGATATCAGCCATGTTCAGCCAATGTTTTCTCTTGTACTGCACTCTTGTGGTCTCTGTGTGTATTGTCTCCCCTAGTCCAGTCATTGTTTTCTGTTGGTCCACCCTAGCAGTTTCTGTGTCATTAATTCCCATTTGGTTCACCTGTGTCTTGTTATGTACACTACATATGTCAGTTGTTTCTGTGCGGCCATTGTGGATGCATTGATGTCACCATGTCATGTTTTTTTTTAAACACTGTAAGTGTTGTTTTTAAAACACTAGAAGCGTTAGAAGTGGGTGATTTGACCCAGAGGCATGTCAAAAAAAATATTTTTGCGGCACTCTATTAACTTACAGAAATTTCTTTTTAGGAATGCTCCTAGATATACATGCTTTATCCCCCCGTTTTTTTCTGTAAAAAAATTCACTGGAAACGCAAATGTTAAGCTATTTTGACGAAGTTATGTGCTAACACACTATCAGCCATTTTGCTTGTATTTTTTTCACCTGTATATTTTGTTGTCTGTCACCAGAAGGCGCTTGATAGAATGGCTGAGTCAGTTTGGATTGAAAATAAATCGTAGTGGAGCCAGATACTGAACGTAATGTCACTGTTTACATTGTATGATATTTAAACAAGGTATTAGAAAAAAAATTGTTATTCTTGCCACATCGGAGATGTTCAAAAAGTAATTATTGAGAGCAAACAAAAACAGATGGTGTCCCAATTCAGCCCCTAAGGAGTAATGTTAAACAATATAACAACTGAATCGTAACAATCTCAAAATCATTTCATGCTTTATTATCAAACAATAAAACAACAACAGATGTGTGTGATTAGAAATTTACAAGATTGTACGTCAGGGGGGGGCAGATAATTCAGCTCAGGGGCCACATCAGCACATTGAAATTATATAAAGGGCCACATTTGTTATGTAATTTGTTCATTCTAAAAAGATTGTGGGCCAGAAAAGGGCAATAATAAAAATGTACACACATAACATATATACTGGAGGTCTGTTATATCTAAATAACTTTAAATCAGATACATTACTATTGGACTGCAAAGTTATTTTGTACTTCCTCTCAAAAATGTTTTAATACATTCTGTGGGCCTGATGGAATTGCCTTGAGGGCCGGATTCGGCCCCCAAGCCATAGTTTGCCCACCCCTGTTGTACGTCATGCAAGTTATTTCAAATCAGCCAGATCATTCTGTAATAACTCAACACATTTTTGACAAGTGACAAGTAACTGAGATGAAAAAAGATTTTCATCAAGAAAAACCAATATAACAACAAAAGAGTTTAAAATGACAATTACAAAGATGTTTTTTGTTTTACTTAAGAATGAAGACATTGGAATCATAATAAGCTAAGACTGCCTCAAATCCAATGTTAAAATACGTTTACTTGTCACTTTGAACCATGGATAAAAGAAAGCATAAATTATTGGATTGATGAAGGAATTAACAAGTGGAATAAAGCTGAGGAAAAGTGCAGCTAATTTGTTAGTTGATGTATAATATAAAACCCATATTAAAGGATTCCAAAAAAGTAGATAGTTAAAAACAACGATACCAAGAGTTTTGGCTGCCTTTCTCTCAGACTTATTTGCCTTGACCTGACAAACGCCAAATGTATTGGCAACATTTTTTGAAAATACCTTTTTGGCCTGTGAATTGGCTACTATAAATATTTTCAAATATAGTATTATAATAATAAAACATGGAGAAGCCACAGTAAGGACATAGTCAATAGTACTAAACCAAAAATCTCCTTCAACAAAAAAAAAACATTCATCAAAACATCTACTGGGTACCTGTACATTGATATGGACTTTTACATAAATTGCATCATATATGAAACAGCAAAACCAGGAAATGAATATACAACACATAGTTCTTCTTATTGTTATTTTCAAGTGGTACTTTAACGGATCACATATAGCAACATATCGGTCAATAGAAATCAAGACCAAATTACCAACAGATGAAGAAGTACATGAATAAGTGTTGTAATACAGCAGCACACAGAAATATTTCCCAGGAGCCCAGCAGGACTCCAATAATGCCACAGTATTTGCTGGTATCACAATGAGTCCCACCAGGAGATCTGACACAGCCAGAGAGAGGACGAGCAGGTTGGATGGAGTGTGGAGCTGTTTGAAGTGAGAGATGGAGATGATCACCAGTAAGTTCAGAAATACAGTAACCACTGAAATCAAGGAGAAAAAAATATACAGTGTTATGGAAATTGATGTTGATATTGAAGTCTTCCTGCAGGAAGAGTTTCTGTCTCCATAACAGTATTCATCATCGTTATATTCCTCCATTTGTAGTAAAGAATAAAATAATGAGGTCCTCCTGCTTGGTCCTGTGTGTGACCCTGTCAGGTCCGTCAGGTCAGTAAACTCTGAGCTCTGTCTCTCTTTATATCCCTGAGTTACTAACAGCCACTCCCACAAATGGGTACATCCACACACATACACTATCATTAAAACATTTGTAGTCACATAGAAATGTACTTGTTTTCCTTAAAAATGAAAATTAAATAATTGTAATAGGAAATACACTTTCATTTCTCTGACAAAGAACAGACTGATGAGTTTCTGTAAGTTATTTTTTTCACAAGTTACTCCGTTCTACACGTTTTTGTTTCTTGTCTCATTTGGACAACAGTTTTCAGGTATGATACAAATACTGGGGATTGAACAACTACACCCGGACTGTAGTTATTTTCCTTGGCGACTTTAACAAAGGTAACTTCAGCCACAAGCTACTTAAATACTAAACATGTATTATTGTACCGACCAGAGATGCAAAAACTCTTACACTGTTACACTATTGTGTAGAATGCCTACCATGCTGTGGCCTGTGCTGCACTGGGCCTCTCGGACCATGTGATGATCCACCAAATCCATTTCACAGTCAAAAATTAAAACTCCTAAGTAACAAGGTAAAAAGGTGGAGCAGTGAAGCCAAAGAGTCTCTAAGTGATTGACTGGACTGTATTGATTGGGACATTTTCAGGGCTGTCACAGATAACCTTGATGAATATATTGATGCTGGAACTTCATACATCAGCTTCTGTGAGGATAGTTGCATCTAGACTCAAAACAGGGTTCGCTCCCTATGACGACAAGTCCAGGTTCACAGCTAATATCAGATGTCTGCAGGTGTTCAAGGAGGAGGCTTTCAGATGGGGCGACAGGGACCTAAGTACAACTTATCTTAGGCAGTTAAGCATTAATAAACACCTTTCCTGCAGCCAATTTGTTACTCTCTAGACTTGAGAGGGACATCAACAGACTATTTAAAAGTCAAAACCCAAGAAAGGCAGCTGGTCCTGAGTCTCTGCCTGCACCATCAAGCACAGTACTGACCAGCTATATGCTGTGTTCACAGATATTTACAATAAATCACAGACCTGTCCAACAGGAGGCAGCACGTGAGGTTGGGGAAACGCCTGTCGGACCCTCTGACCATCAGCACTGGCTCCCCTCAAGGTTACGTCCTGTCCCCTCTTCTCTTCTCTCTGTATACAAACAACTGCACCTCCAGTCACCACCCTCAGAGACTGCCTACAGTAGGAATATTGATCAGGTGGTGTACTGATGCAGTCGTAACAAGTTGGAGCTCAATGCTCTGAAGACAGTGGAGATGAGAGTGAACTTTAGGAGAAGCCCAGCTGACCTTTGACCCGATTGTCTTGGGGGGCTACCTTGTCAACATAGTGGAGTCTTTTCGCTTCCTGGGCAACACCATCGCCCAGGACCTCAAGTGGGAGCTGAACATCACCTCTCTCACTAAGAAAGCACAACAAAGAGTGTACTTCATCATCAACAGATTCTTCCCTATGGCAGTGAGTCTAAGGCATATGCCTCTTCTAGTGTGTGAGGACCAGAGATATATCCCTCCCTCTGTCCCTCTCTATGCCAGTGTTGGCACTCCCCCTGCCAGCAGAGAGAGGGAGGAAATCAAAGATATTTGTATCACCTGAGTTTGATACAAATATCTTTGATTTCCTCCCTATGTTTTTACTGTATCACCTGAGTTTGGTCCACACCTGTTTTCACTTTCCTCATTAGTTTCATGTATGTAGTTCGTGTCTTGCCAGTCTGTCAGTGTCGGTTCATTGTTTGAGTGTTATGTGTTTTGAGACACTACGGCTGGCCAGTCAAAGGTACGTTGATCTGTTTAGATCTTTTGTTTCTTGATTATCCAAGTGTTCCGGGATAGTTCCTGTGTTTTCCCTGTTTGGAAATAAAACCATTATTTTTGGAGAAAACTCTGCGCCTGCGTCCTGCCTGTTACCTGCCTGTGAGCCCGAACCTGACAGAATGATCAAGGACAGAGCAGAGAAAGAGAAGCGGTTCGTGGGAATACGAACAGCTTGCCGAGGTACCGGTTTGTTTTTGCCGGTGCGCGATACGGGAAGGACCACATCTTCCTCCAGGGCCATCCGCTCCACCACCTATCTGGGTACCGGCTGACTACAGAACTGTGCGGAATTCAAGAGATTCAAGAGATTCAAAGTTTTATTGTCATACATACAGAGTGACTTGCATCAGACTGTACAATGAAATTCTTAAGACATGGCAAGCAACAACTACGTAGTTAGAAGAAGAATAAAAATAAGGATAAAAAAACAATTTACAACAATATACAGACTATACATAACTATAAAATGTGCATAATGAGTCAGAATGTACAGAGTGCAGACCATAAATACTTAAATACTGTGATGAAAGTGATTCTAGTGCCAGTTAATGTATATTCAGAATATGCTAGTTACACTATATACATAATGGAGTGTGTATGGCCAGTATGCAGACCTTAAATACTTAAACACTGCAATAGAAGTGATCTGGTGCCGGAGGTGGAAACATGAATAGGTAAAACAGTGTCACTGGTTGAGGAGCCTAATAGTCTGTGGGTAGAAACTGGAGGGAGTCACTCCGCTCTGAGTCAGAGGAGGAGTCGGAGGAGTATGGTTGGGATGCCTACATACGGCAGCTGAGAAACGCGTGACCTCCAGCAGTTCTGCCTGGTACTCCGTGGCCCAAGATGGCTGCCACTCCGCGGCCCAAGATGGCTGCCAAGTTGCCGCCTCATCAGCCACCCACCCCCCGCTCGAAGGTAGAGCCATTGACTTTTCTGGACATTACCCAGATAATTTTTTTTGGGGGGGGCGCAGATCCGAGGCCGATTTATCAGTCCTGTTCAGTCTCTTGTCCTGCCCGAGACTGGGTCTCCTGTCCTGCACGAGTCTGCTCCACCTGTTCTGCCCGAGTCTGCTCCACCTGTTCTGCCCGAGTCTGCTCCACCTGTTCTGCGAGAGTCTGGTCCACCTGTCATGCCTGAGCCGGTCCCGTCTCTGAGCCTGTCCGAGTCCCAGTTTCTGAGCCTGTCCATGTCCCCGTTTCTGAGTCTGTCCGAGTCTCTGAGTTTGTCCCCGTCTCCAAGCCAGTCACTGATCCCGGTCCCGTCCTTGTCTCTGATCCCGGTTCGTCCTTGTCTCTGATCCCGGGTTCGTCCTTGTCTCTGATCCCGGGTTCGTCCTTGTCTCTGATCCCGGTCTCGTCCTTGTCTCTGATCCCGGTCACGTCCGTGTCTCTGATCCCGGTCACGTCCATGTCTCTGATCCCGGTCACGTCCGTGTCTCTGATCCTGTTCCCGTCCGTGTCTTTGAGCCCTGTCCTGCTGCCGAGTCTGAGTCCGTCCCAGTCCCTGAATCCGTCCCTGTCCCAAGTCCCGTCAAGGTCGCTGACATTGTTCCGGTCAGGGATTTGGTTCCTGCTCCGCCTCAACTAGTCCAGCCTCCTGATCCGCCCGCCCAGGTCTCCTGGCCTGTTCACGCCTGCCCAAAACCAGTTTATCCGGTCTGCACGAAACCAGTTTCCCTATTACTGCCCTTTGTATGTTGGGCGCTGCAGGAGCAGCGCATGAAGGGGGGGGGGGTACTGTGAGGACCAGAGATATATCCCTCCCTCTGTCCCTCTCTATGCCAGTGTCGGCACTCCCCCTGCCAGCAGAGAGAGGGAGGAAATCAAAGACATTTGTATAACCTGAGTTTTGTCCACACCTGTTTTCTGTTTCCTCATTAGTTTGATGTATTTAGTTTGGGTCTTGTCAGTCTGTCAGTGTCGGTTCATTGTTTGAGTGTACGTTTGTTTGTTACGTGTTTTGAGACACTACGGCTGGCCAGTCAAAGGTACAATGATCTGTTTAGTTTCTTTTTTATCCAAGTACTCTGGGACAGTTCCTGTATTTTCCCTGTTTGGAAATGAAACCATTATTTTTGGAGAACTCTGCACCTGCGTCCTACCTGTTACCTGCCTGTGAGCCCGAACCTGACAGACTGCCCTTAGCCCCCCCCCCCACTATAACTGGACGTGTACATCTTAAAATGCCTTAGAATGTGTGTTCGAAATGCAGCAGCTAGTGGTCAGGAAAAAATCCTTGTGTGTGTAAATAGACTTGGCTAACAAACCTGATACTGATTCTCATTCGAAAATTAGACCCATTATGCTGTTTTTTCTAGCCGCTGTGTATCTTGGGTTTCAGGCTGGGTGTATATAAAAACACTTTGTGACAACTTAGTAAAAAGTGCCTTAGAATTTCACTAGAGTAAACTCCTTGTTGGCATGAAAACACTCGGTTTCTACAATAACAATCATAATAAAATATATTTCATTTTTTACTTTTTAGGTCAGAGGTTGTCACAATGTGTATATACAGATACTCAGCATTGAATCCCTAAAAAGCAACATTACATTTAATTGATGCAATATGATGGATTGGAAAAAGTGGTGTACATCGGTTGGATCAAATCCTGAATGATGATTGGTTGAAAAGTATGACATCACATGACTGTTATTGTTCCAATGGCGTTGGAAACCGTTTTTTACCTGCAATAAGACACGATAGAGACAAATATATGAAAAGTACATGAGCAGGAGTCTTAGATACACCCAATGTCAAGTATCTACAAATAAAACGGTATCTTTAACTTACTGAACATGCTGATTGGATTATTATCCCAGAACGTCAAGATCCAAATGGGAAGTGTTTAGTTTGCTTCACCTAATAGAATGGCTGGGAGCTGATTCAGTTAAGATTTAAAAAGTATTATAGTGAAACCAGACACTAAAGGCAATGTCAGTACATTTTTTACTACTTGGTATTTTAACCAGTTAGAGTCCAGCTTTGCCAATAGGGAATATTTCACAACTAATCAAATTTGTTTATAATTTGTAATTATTGAGCAACAAAGACAGCTGGTGTCCCAATTCCAGCCCCTAGCACAGGTGTCAAACTGGTTCCATGACAGGCCAAGTGTCTACAGGTTTTTGCACTCATCTTAAACTAGATTAATTAATTAGGTCACTAATTGGTTAGGTTCTAAACTCACCTGGTTGTTTAGGTCTAAACTGAGAACTAATTTAAAAGAAAAACCTGCCTACACAAGGCCCATCTTGGAATCTGTTTGACACCCCTGCTTAGAGTGTAATATTTAACGGCATATTCACTGATTCATAACATTCTCAGAATCATATATTAGTTTTACTTTCATCCTTTTTCATCAAACAATGGAACAACAACAGATGTTGGTGATTAGAATATACAACAATATACTTTCTAAAAATTATTTCAGAATAAACATGAACTCAGCACATATTTGACAAGAAACAAGTAACTAAAATGAAATTAGATTTTCATAAAAACAAGCCAATATAACAACAATAGAGTTTAAAATGACAATTCCAAAGATATTGTTTGTTTAACTTAAGATTTAACACATTGGAATTATTACAAGCTAAGACTGCCTCAATTTCAATGACAAAATATGCTTAATTGTCACTTTGAACCATGGGTAAAATAAAGCATAGATTATTGGATTAATGAAGGAATTAACAAGTGGAAGAAAGCTGACAAAAAGTGCTGCTAATTTGTTACTTGACGTATAATATAAAATCCATATTAACGGATTCCAAAAAAGTAGATAGTTAAAAACAACGATACCTAGAGTTTTTGCTGCTTTTTTCTCAGACTTATTTGCTTTAACTTTGCAAACCCCAAATGTATTGGCAACATTTTTTGATAGCACTTTTCTGCGCTGTGAATTGGCCACTAGAAATATTTTCAAATAAAGTACTAATATAATAAAACATGGAGAAACCACAGTAAAAACATAGTCAATGATACTAAACCAGAAATCTCCTTCAACAAAATAACATTCATTAAAACATCTACTAGGTACCTGTACATTTATATTGACTTTTAGATAAACAGCATCATATATGAGACAACAACACCAGGAAATAGATATACAACACAAGGTTCTTCTGGTTGTTATTTTCAAGTGGTACCTTAATGGATCACATACAGCAACATAACGGTCAATGGAAATCAAGACCAAATTACCAATTGATGAAGATGAACATAAATAATAGTTGAAGAGAAGAAGCACACAGAAATATTTCCCAGGAACCCAGCATGATTCCAATAATGCCACAGTATTTGCAGGTATCACAATGAGTCCCACCAGGAGATCTGACACAGCCAGAGAGAGGATGAGCAGGTTGGATGGAGTCTGGAGATGTTTGAAGTGAGAGATTGAAATTATTACCAATAAGTTCAGAAATACTGTAACAACTGAAATCAATGAGAAGAAAATATACAGTGTTATAGAAATAGATGTTGATATTGAAGTCTTCCTGCATGAAGAGTTTCCGTCTCCATAACAGTATTCATCATCTTTATATTCCTTATCCATCTTTATGAACATGCTGAAGTCCCACCTTGATTGGTCCTGTGTGTGACCCTGTCAGGTCAGTCAGGTCAGTAAACTCTGAGCTCTGTCTCTCTTTATATCCCTGAGTTACTAACAGCCACTCCCACAAATGGGTACATCCACACACATACACTATCATTAAAACATTTGTAGTCACATAGAAATGCCCTTTTTTTATAAAAATGGAAATGAAATTAATTGTAATAAGAAATATTGTCATGGACAAAAATTGTATTCAGAATCATCATCAGCCTTAATGGCCCTGCTTGAGTAAACAAACAAGGATTTTGACTCCGGTAAAACTTTTCTCTAAAAGTACAACACTCCCTTAACAACTATAAAAATAAAAGCACAAAGGACAGTAAGACATATAAAAGCACTGTAGGAAATATATAAGATGTAAATATAAATATAGTGCAATGTGGTTCAGTGCAATCATAATAATAAACTAATAGCTGTTTTTGGAACTGTAGGATAAAATATACATGAGGTCGGTATGCAGAACAGTGTTAATTGGCTCAGTGAAAGGGTGAGGAAATTCTTGAGCATTCAAAGTGTGACCGCTTGGGAGAAGAAGAAAATATTATATAGTTCAAACTTTGCTTTTTTGGAAGGATCCTCCATTTTAGTTGTCAATCTGTTCTTAAAGATCTGAAGAGATTTCCCCACACACTCCCTGAAGCACCTCCCAGAAATTGTATTGGCTTGATGGGCACTTCTTCCATACCATACTGTCAAGCTGATCTCACATCAGCTCAATGGGGTTAAGATCCAGTGACTGTGCTGCTCACTCCATTACTGACAGAGTACCAGCTGACTGCTTCTTTCCTGAATAGTGGTTGCATAGTTTGAAGGTGTGCTAAGTTCTGTTGTAGAAAGAACATTGGCTCCAATCAAACGCTGTCAACAGTATATGGCGTAACGTTGCAAATTGGATGTTAGCCACCAATTTTCAACATCCATGATTCCACTTTATCACCCCCAGATCTTTACATTGCCTCCACTACTGAGTAATGGCTTTTTGTTTGCAACTCTGCCTACAAGGCCAGCATTCTAGTCAGCATCCAAGTCGACTCCTCACTGTTGACGTTAAGACTGTTGCCAGTTGAGAAACTGTGAGCCGCCTGTTTCTCAAACCAGACAAACTAATGCATTTGTTTCAGAAGATATTTTTTTCACCGGTTTCTCAGCCCGTCTATACAAGGCCCGTTTTGTTTCTTCTTTCATTTGGACAACAGTTTTCAGATATGCTAATTATTTTTGCATATAGATTTGATCATTTGGATTTACTTCTTGTCACAGGAAGTAAAGATGATGTATGAGCCAGTTATACCTGTGGATGAGTAGATGCATGGTGATGTGACTAGAATGGAGGATGACAGGATTAAAGGTTCTGGCATCAAAGATTGTTTTGCGGATTTGAGGCTGTAAGAACAAAACATCTTTTACAGTTTACCAACAAGCTATCTTTATCATATCATTCACCTGGACTGAATTTGGACACAATAATCCAAGCAACTTGCCCTAGCAACAAAATCTAATATCACGTGTCATTGTGTCATTATGCTTTCTAATGTAGTCATGGTAACTTTAACCTGAAGGACAACTGTCGACTTTTCAGCGAAGATAGCGACATTAAAGACATTAAAGTTGCAGGCTATGTTAGTGTAGACACAGACTAAACAGTGCAGGTGCCACCAGGAAGAAAACATAGTGGGCCTGTTGTCGGGACCCATGCCTGTCTCTATGGGCGTGCCACAGGGCTCGATTCTCGGGCCGACTCGATTCTCCCTCTACATCAACGTTGTGGCTCTCACTGCTGGTGACTCTCAGATCCATCTTTATGCGGACGATACCATCCTGTACACGTCAGGCCCTTCGTTAGATACTGCGCTCAGAAATCTCCAGGAGAGTTTCAATGCCATTCAACATTCCTTCCAAAACCTTCAGATATTGCTAAACTCTGGTAAAACTAAGTGTATGCTGTTCAACCGATCTGCCCGTCTGCCCAGCATCGCCACGCTAGATGGGTGTGATTAGAATTTGTTGATACTTACAATTATCTAGGTGTTTTGTTAGACAGCGCTCTTTCCTTTCAGCCGCACATTAACCTCTTCTTGACAGGGCCCTCTATCTCAATTTCCGCCTAAAATGACCCACCCCAATCTAAATGGATATTGCTCTGGAACAGAACCATGTAGGAACATATGGTAAAGAGTATTTAAAAGAAAACAGTCTGAATTTTGTGGAAATGTTAAATTAAATATAGATAATGTAACACATAATATCTGGCATGAGCTAAAACTCAAAAAAACAACATCTGTAATGGATTTACAAAATTATTTATTTGACTTTCATTTCACTTATACAGTACATGAACATGTTAAACATGACTGGTATCACAGAATGTCAAGATCCAAATGAAGTCTTTAGTCTGCTTTACTTGAAAGAATGGCTTGATGCTGATTCAGTTGAGATTTAAAAAGTATCATAGTGAAACCCGTTACTAAAAGCAATGTCACTGTTTACATCGGCTCACATTTACTTAACGTCATACCACTAGGTATTTTAACCAGTTAGAGTTCACCCTTGCACATCAGAACATTTTACAACTAATCGAATTACTTAAAGTTATTATTTAGAGAAAACAAAGACAGCTGGTGTCCCAATTCAGCCCCTAGCCCAGTTGTCAAACTGGTTCCATGACAGGCAGAGTTTCTACAGGTTTTGGCACTCATCTTAATCTTGATTGATTAATTAGGTCACTAATTGGTTAGGTTCTAACCTCACCTGGTTGTTTAGGACTGAACTGGGAACTAATTTAGTAGAAAAACCTGCCTAAACAAGGCCCTTCATGGAATCTGTTTGACACCCCTGCTTAGAGAGTAATATTTAACGGCATATTCACTGTTTTCATATCGTTCTCAAAATCAAAATGCAAAGATTAATTAATCCTCTATCATTAAATAAAAGAACAACGGCATATGTGGGTGATTAGAATACAACATTATACTTTCTACAACTAATTACAATTTAGCCAGATCATTCTGTAATAATGCAACACATCTTTGACAATTAACAATAACTGAGGTAAAATCAGATTTAAATATAGAAAAGCCAATATAAGAATGAAATAAAAATTGCAATCATACTTTTTGTTAATCTTGGGGAAAATAAACATTGGAATCATTATAAGCTATGTCCGGCTCAACTTACATGTTAAAATCTGTTTACTTGTCACTTTGAACCATGGATAAAAGAGAGCATATATTACTGGATTGATGAAGGAATTAAGAAATGGAAGAAGGCTGAGAAAAAGTACTGCTAATTTGTTATTTAACATGTAATATAAAATCCAAATAAAGGGATTCCAAAAAAGTAGATAGTTAAAAATAACGATACCTAGAGTTTTTGCTGCTTTTCTCTCAGACTTATTTGCTTTAACTTGGTTAACAGTTTTTGAAAACACCTTTTTGGCCTGTGATTTGGCTACTACAAATATTTTCAAATATAGTATTATAATAATAAAACATGGAAAAGCCCCATTAATGAAATAGTCAACGATACTAAACCAGAAATCACCTTTAACAAAAAAACATTCATTAGCACATCTACTAGGTACCTGTATATTTAAATTGACTTTTAGATAAACGGCATCATATATGATACAAAAACACCAGGCTGTAGATATACAACAGATAGTCCTTCTGGTTGTTATTTTCAAGTGGTACCTTAATGGATCACATATAGCAACATAACGGTCCATAGAAATCAAAACCAAATTACCAACAGATGAAGAAGTACATATATAACAGTAGTAGTGAAACAGCAGACAGAAATATTCCCCAGGAACCCAGCATGGTGTCAATATTGCTACAGTCATTGCTGGTATGGCAATAAGTCCCACCAGGAAATCTGACACAGCCAGAGAGAGGATGAGCAGGTTGGTTGGAGTCTGGAGCTCCTTGAAGTGAGAGATGGAGATGATCACCAGTAGGTTCAGAAATACACTAACCACTGAAATCAATGAGAAGAAAATATACAGTGTTATGGAAATGGATGTTGATATTGAAGTCTTCCTGCAAGAAGAATTTCTGTCTCCATAACAGTATTCATCATCGTTATATTCCTCCATTTCTAGTAAATAATAAAATAATTAGGTCCTCCTGCTTGGTCCTGTGTGTGACCCTGTCAGGTCAGTAAACTCTGAGCTCCGTCTCTCTTTATATCCCTGAGTTACTAACAGCCACTCCCACAAATGGGTACATCCACACACATACACTATCATTAAAACATTTGTAGTCACATAGAAATGTCCCCATTTTAATCTGAAAATATAGTCATGGACCAACAAACACACAGAGACACTGGGGAGACCATATACAGACTAACAGACAACAGGTGAGCAAGGGCGGGACAATTAGTGACAAGGGGGAACGAAAAAGTACCAGACCAAAACTAAATTCCATGAATAACCACCAGGGGGAGACCGAAACAAGCACACAAAACAGGAACCCAAACACAAAGTCTTAGAAAGTATGAGTTTACATAACTGTTATTGTTCCAGATGGTGTCGGAAACCAATTTTTACCTACAGTAGGACCCCTTAAGAACAATCATATAAAATGTCTGTGAGCAAGAGTCCTGGATACACCCAAGACCAAGTATCTACAAATAGTACAGAATCATTAACTTAGTGAACATGCTGATTGGATTATTTATTTTCATTTCACTTATACAGTTCATGAACATGTTAACGACAACAGAGAGGAGTCGACTGGATTTCTGACTAGAATGCGAACCTTGGAAGCAGAGTTGCAAATATAAAGCCATTACTCAGTAGTGGAGACGATGTAAAGATCTAGGGGTGATAAAGTAGATGATTTGTACATGGTCAAATGGATTTTGAAAAAGGGTGTCTATCATTTATCATATCATTTGCAACTCCATTCACAGTGGACAGCGCTTGATTGAAGCAAATTTTTCTGGTTCTTAACCCCATTGAACTGATGTGAGATCAGCTTGACAGCATGGAGTGGAAGAAGTGACCTTCAAGCCAATCCAACTTGTGGGAGGTGCTTCAGGAAGTGTGTGGTGTAATCTCTAATGGTTACCAAAAACACAATCACAACTAGAACCATAGTACAATTTGAAGGAGACATGTTCTAATAAATAATAGTATTTAAGTAATTTCCTTTACAAAATCAATCCATGCACCACTGTAAGTTTTCATAGAAAACAAGTACATTTCTATGTGACTACAAATGTTTTAATGATAGTGTATGTGTGTGGATGTACCCATTTGTGGGAGTGGCTGTTAGTAACTCAGGGATATAAAGAGAGACAGAGCTCAGAGTTTACTGACCTGACATGATGCTGTTCATCTAAAAGTAAATGTAAATGTACAGGTACCCAGTAGATGTTTTAATGAATGTTATTTTTTTGAAGTCGATTTCTGGTTAAGTATCATTGACTATTTCATAATTGCGGCTTTCCCATGTTTTTTCATTATAATACTATATTTGAAAATATTTGTAGTAGCCAAATCACAGGCCAAAAAGGTATTTTCAAAAACTTAACCAAGTTAAAGCAAATAAGTCTGAGAGAAAAGCAGCAAGAACTCTAGGTATCGTTGTTTTTACTACTTTTTTGGAATCCTTTTATTTGGATTTTATATCATACTTTAAATGACAAATTAGCAGTACTTTTTCTCAGCCTTCTTCCACTTGTTAATTCATTCATCAATCCAGTAATATATGCTCTCTTTTATCCATGGTTCAAAGTGACAAGTAAACTGATTTTAACATTTAAGTTGAGCCGGACGTAGCTTTTAATGATTCCAATGTATATATTCTTAAGATTAACAAAATGTATGCTTGCAATTTTTATTTTATTCTTATATTGGCTTTTCTTTATGTAAATCTGATTTTATCTCAGTTATTGTGATACTGTGATACTTTTTAAATCCCAACTGAATCGGCATCCAGCCATTCTTTCAAGTGAAGGAGACAACTTTTCATTTGGATCTTGACGTTCTGTGATACAAGTCATGTTTAACATGTTCAAGTACTGTATATGGTAAATTAAGTAAAATAAATAATTCCTTAAGTTAAAGATACTGTAACTATTTGTTGATACTTGGCCTTGGGTGTATACAGGACTCCTGCTCACAGACATTTTATATGATTGTTCTTAAGGGGTCCTACTGTAGGTAAAAAACGGTTTCCAACACCATTTAGAACAATAACAGTTATGTGATCTCATACTTTCCAACCAATCATCATTCAGAATATGTTCCACCCGATTTACACTACTTTTTCCCAAGCAAAGAAAATTTAAGGATCGAGGATGGCCTTTTGCAGTTTTTATACTTTCTCTGTCTTATAAAACAAGGGACAATATCCATATATTAAAACTGTGTCCTGTCCAAATGCTGTAAGCTTTCTCTGTGAAATATGAAGTTACAACACAAAACAAAGTAGACAATAATAATTAAGCAAGCCCAACGCGTGTGGTTTGTGTAGTTGCTAGTTAGCTCACACTGTTGTTCCAAATCACAAAATGTGAGACATAAATAACTAAAATAAACACCTTGGTCAACATCATTGTGAGAAACAAAAAAATTGCATCATTTGTCGCCATATAAACTTATTACATTAGTCTAAACATTTAGTCTGGCTTGGGAATCAATATGAATTTGTGAAGTTATATACATTGACTGAAACAGAAGATCATGTTAAACGCTGTGCACTACTCCCTTTACAGAACAGTGCAAAACTGACTCTGACCAGGATAGAACGAGGAGTGGGAGGCCCCAGTGCCAAACGGTGCTTGAAGACAAACACATTAGTTTGTCTGGTTTGAGAAACATGCGGCTCACAGGTACTCAACTGGCAACAGTCTTAACGTCAACTGTGAGGAGTCGACTTGGATGCAGACTAGAATGCTGGCCTTGTAGGCAGAGTTGCAAACAAAAAGCCATTATTCAGTAGTGGAGGCAATGTAAAGATCTGGGGGTGATAAAGTGGAATCATGGATGTTGAAAATGGGTGGCTAACATCCAATTTGCAACGTCACGCCATATACTGTGGACAGCGTTTGATTGGAGCAAATACTTTCTACTACTGAACTAAGCACACCTTCAAACTATGCAACCACTATTCAGGAAAGAAGCAGTCAGCTGGTACTCTGTCAGTAATGGAGTGAGCAGCACAGTCACTGGATCTTAACCCCATTGAGCTGATGTGAGATCAGCTTGACAGTATGGTATGGAAGAAGTGCCCATCAAGCCAATACAATTTGTGGGAGGTGCTTCAGGTAGTGTGTGGAATTGTCATGGAAGTCGCTTAAAGGGAAAAGTACATAGACTGTAATTGCTTTAACAAGTAATTGCTTTATTCAAGATTCATGAACCTGGAGCAGTTAACAGCAAATGTACATGTCAAGTCAACAAGCTCGATGACAATAGTTAATCTCTGGTATATATACATCCAGTATTAACCCCTTCAAGTCAACAAGCTCGATGACAATAGTTAATCTCTGGTATATATACATCCAGTATTAACCCCTTCAAGTCAACAAGCTCGATGACAATAGTTAATCTCTGGTATATATACATCCAGTATTAACCCCTTCAAGTCAACAAGCTCGATGACAATAGTTAATCTCTGGTATATATACATCCAGTATTAACCCCTTCAAGTCAACAAGCTCGATGACAATAGTTAATCTCTGGTATATATACATCCAGTATTAACCCCTTCAAGTCAACAAGCTCGATGACAATAGTTAATCTCTGGTATATATACATCCAGTATTAACCCCTTCGTCCTCCCAGTACGTGTTATGACTCCGGAGTCCAAGTTATCAGGATGCCAAGTTGTCTACATGGCTTTAGTCAAAATAGAAAAGCACATATTGTACAGGGGAGCAGACAAGATTAACCATAAAGGAGCAGTTTCCTGACCTTACTTAGAACAGAACAATACAGATTTTACAATAATATATCATTATAACATAATACACCGCGGGGAGGTGCTTCAGGGAGTGTGTGGGGACATTTATTCAGATTTCTAAAACAATTTGACAACTAAATTGGAACATTCTTCCACAAAAGCAAAGTTTGAAGGACAGATATGTTTTTTGATTGATATTATGATGAATATTTTCCCATTCAAATTAATTCAATTTCCATTTTTAAGGAAAACAAGGACATTTCTATGTTACTATAAATGTTTTAATGATAGTGTATGTGTGTGGATGTACCCATTTGTGGGAGTGGCTGTTATTAACTCAGGGATATAAAGAGAGACGGAGCTCAGAGTTTACTGACCTGACTGACCTGACAGGGTCACACACAGGACCAAGCAGGAGGACCTCATTATTTTATTCTTTACTACAAATGGAGGAATATAACGATGATGAATACTGTTATGGAGACAGAAACTCTTCCTGCAGGAAGACTTCAATATCAACATCAATTTCCATAACACTGTACATCTTCTTCTCATTTATTTCAGTGGTTACAATCTTTTTGAACCTACTGGTGATCATCTCCATCTCTCACTTCAAGCAGCTCCAGACTCCAACCAACCTGCTCATCCTCTCTCTGGCTGTGTCAGATCTCCTGGTGGGACTCATTGTGATACCTGCAATGACTGTAGCAATATTGACACCATGCTGGGTTCCTGGGAAATATTTCTGTCTGCTGTTTCTCTACTACTGTTATATATGTACTTCTTCATCTGTTGGTAATTTGGTTTTAATTTCTATTGATCGTTATGTTGCTATATGTGATCCGTTAAAGTACCACTTGAAAATAACAACCAGAAGAACTATGTGTTGTATATCTTACTCTCTGTAAACCTGCAGTTGTGCATGAATTGATTTTGTAAAGGAAATAGTGCAAAATTCCAAGGAAATGTAAACAAAAACAACTGACATACTAGTTGTGTATTTGTTATTGGTAGCCAGTATAGTTTACACCACACACTTTCTGAAGCAAATCCCACAAGTTGGATTGGCGTGATGGTCACTTCTTCTATTCCATACTGTCAAGCTGATCTCACATCAGTTCAATGGTGTTAAGAGCTAGTGACTGTGCCTGCCTCTTCATTATAGACCAGCTGAATGGTTTTGCAAAGTGAATGACAGCCGTCCTTTTTTACGATCTATTTGACCTTGTACAAATCGTCTACTTTATCACCCCCATATCTTTTTATTGCCTCCACTACAAGGCCAGCATTCTAGCACCCAGTCAACTCCTCACTGTTTAGGTTAAGGCTGTTTTTTTCAGACTACTATTCAATGAACCTACCAGTTAAGGTCCTGTAAAATAAAATAAAAATCAAACTAGACATTCTAATGTAATTGTCCTCTTGCTCAGTTGTGCACTGGGACCTCCCACTCAATAGTACAAAGTGTTGTGCAAGATGTTCAGTTTCTTGACAATTTCTAGAATTTAATTGCTTTCATCAAAAAAGACTGATGACTTTTAGAAGAAACTAATATGTTTCTAAATGTGCTCAACTGGTCTATAGAAGGACAGTTGTGTTGCTTCTCAAATCAGAACAACAGTTTTCATCTGCGCTGACATAATTGCATAAGAGTTTTCAAAAACAAATTGCCTTTTTGAAATTCTAACCTTTAAGCAAACACAGCGTGCCACTAGGACACTGCAGTAATGTTTTCTGATAGTGGGCCTCTGTACACCTATGTACATATTTATTATAGTCATTTACAACGTAATTGATGTCTACAATGTATATTTCTGATCAATTTGCTAATTGTTGTAATCAATAAAGAATTTGTTTTTTTAAAACAAGGATATTTATAAGTGACATCTCATCTTCAACCGCTTATCCGGGGTCGGGTCGCGGGGGTAGCAGCTCTA
Organism: Dallia pectoralis; assembly: GCA_029465975.1. Classification (NCBI taxonomy): domain Eukaryota; kingdom Metazoa; phylum Chordata; class Actinopteri; order Esociformes; family Umbridae; genus Dallia; species Dallia pectoralis. The sequence goes on along the minus strand of CM055738.1, from coordinate 3,259,206 downwards.
GCAGCAGCGAAATTATGATTTCTAAGTGACCTCAAAACTTTTTCCGACATTGTTCAACAATTGTAGAAGAGTCCATGCTTTGAAGTATAATTCCTTATTTAAAAAAGACAATGTAAGGGAACATCTCGATATTTATATACTGTATGTTTTAAAAAAATCAAATTATTATCTTTAAATCTCTAATTCCAGGTATTTACCAGGCAGCCATATCACCCTATAGCCCAAGACTGGTTGCCCACTGAAGCTAAGCAGGGCTGAGCCTGGTCAGCACCTGGATGGGAGACCTCCTGGAAAAACCTGGTTGCTGCTGTAAGAGTAGGGGTCCTGGCCAAGTCTCCCCCTTGTCCTCTGTCCATCATGGCCACCTAATCACCCCCATATATACTAATTGGCTTAATCATCACTCTGCGTTCTGGCTGGGTGCTGCACATTGGTGGTGGTTGAGGAGATTCCCCTTCCCATGTAAAGCGACCTTGGGTTTGAGAAAGGCGCTATATAAATTAAGCGTTTTATTATTATTAATAAGAATTGATTTGGACAGTTCCATTGCCTTCCTGAACTAAAGTTTTGTTGGCTTTTCTAGATGTGTTTAGAATACAATCCAAATCCTTATTATTTTTACCTCAGACTTGTTGGACGGTAAAGAGTAGAACAAGTATTACGTTTATGCAATATGTAGTTTAGTAGAAGGCCTAGTGAGCAAAGTGTCTGACCTGTGACCAAAAGGTGGCTAGATAAAGTCCCTGAAATATCATGTAATTACTAAAAGCTAGATATTTGTTCCTGTTACCGTGTTAAATAATCTGAACATGAATCACTGAAAGCTAAAAATAGGCAATGACAGACAGATGGTTAAACTGAGCAAGATGACATTGTCCAGGGCTGTCCTGCTAACCAACAGACACTCTAAATCTCCATAGTCTGAAGAAATCTTTGCTTTTATGTTGTTTTCGTTGCTCTTATGAATATTCTTTTTTTTAGTATATGCAGTTGAGCACAGACAAATGTATTTTTAGGGGACACAGGGGCCTTGCCACGGCCCTGTGGATAGGTAAAATAACAGACAACCTTTGCTGTAATGGAGCAGACTGTCTTCAAGCCCACCCTGCTGCCCACATCTGTGAGATACGTTGTGTGTTCTGAAACTTTCCTCCTGTAACCATCATTAACATGTTCAGTGACTTGTGTCAGTTTGGACCAGAAGTACAGCCTCTTTACCCTCGAACATCGATGAGCCTAGACAACCAACACCTTGATGTGGGATTGCCAGATTACATTTGATTGATTTGTTTAATTGTTAAATATTATACATGATCATTATGAATTTCAAAGTGCATATTGCATCAGCCAAACTAAACTCTGCTGTGAATGATGTCATTATAACCTTGATGTCTCTGTTGGCTGAGAGAACAACTCTTTAATGATGTTTGTTTGATTTGTTTAAGAAGTTTCTCACACCAGAGGGTTCTGTCATCATCTGTATACAAGGAACTGTAATAATATGGGCCCAAACCCCTCAGGAGTTCTCCCCAATTAAAGGTGTTGGAGTCACTTTACTCCAGAGCCTCAATCAGGCCCTAATACAACATCATGGTCAACCTGCAGCACACCCCCTAGTGTAGTTTCTGTTAATGACCAAATGTACAACTTTAATTTTGAAAGCAAAGAGCTTATTGCATCAGCAAAACTGAGAAGGCCTCTGTCCAACTCTCACCCCTGAGTTCACCACAGACAGGTCAAGAATCCCACCTCTAACATAACAGTAAATGTATAGTGTATCACAGATGAGATCTTAACCTCGTTATGGTGACTTGTAACCGTCCAGTCACAATAATAACATCTGTGTATAGAAGTAACAAGGTCAGACATGAAGCCGTGACATCTAGATGATAAATGTCATGTTCAGTTAAGGCAACACAAATCTCACTCACAAACCCATGTTGAACAAAATATAGTGTCAACTTACATCACTGGGCAACCCCACCCTCTGAGGTCAAATGTCAATCTACCCCACTGGGTAAACCCCACCCTCTGTGGACACGTGTCAATCTACCCCAATGGAAAATCCCTGACGTGTGTGGTCAAGTGCCAAGGACAAAGCTTCCACAATCCAATGAGAAAGACCTGCTTGCATAATCGCCTACCCCAAGGTGGAGTACAGAAAAACCCAGTCTCTGAAACATGAACATGGACCTAAACATAATAGTATGAACACCTAATTATGTGTTGAGGATAAACAGCTCTTCTAAAAAAAATAAGAATTGTTCATCCAAGACATTTCTGAAAGACCACCATCCCAGACCACGACTCTCTAGCACACATTTACATTAGATACTTGCAAGTATTACAACACTACGCGTCATCGTTGGGCTTTCTTAATTATTCATGTCTACTTTGTTTTGTGTTGTATCTTCATATTTTACAGATAAAGCTTACAAAAATTGGGCTTTTCAACTGGTTTTCCCCGTTAGAGTCAGAATTAAGGCCCAAGCCGGATTCTGAAGGGAAGAGCTTTCTTCAATGGAGTCCTTTATTATAAATGTTCTGCCAATCATTGATGTCCGACTTGTTGGGCCCTGACCAGGGTTTACCACATTTAGACTGGCCCTGTCAGGCTGGTCATGCACTTGATCTGGACCATTTTATAAGACTTTCTTCATTAACAGAATGTATTTAAAAATTAAACTATTATAAGTTCACCCAGCACAGCCAAAAGAAGACTGGACACCCATCAGCCTGGCTCTTCAGGGAGTTTCATCTAGCCGCTGTGTATCTTGTTGATGTGTGCTCTGTTGGGATTCAGGCTGGGTGTTTGTGAAAGCACTTTGTGACAACTTTGTTTTATAAAATGTATGACTGATTGGTTGATTGGTAATGTTTAGTGGTGTCTTTATATTGTTTCACACTATCATCTTGCCTGACTCTTTACAGTGAGGTCCTTTAGTAATAGCTGGATATCAGGCATGATGGTAGGAAAAATCTCCCACACAAGACTTATATTTTTGTAATTTCACTAGAGTAAACTCCTCATGTTGGTAAGAAGACACTGGGTTTTTACAATAAAAAGTCATGATAAAATATATTTTATTTAACTTTTTTCTCGTCAGAAGTTGTCACAATGTGTATATACAGATACTCAGCATTGAAACCCTAAAAAGCAACATTACATTTAATTGATGCAATACGATTGGGAAAAAGTAGTGTAAATCGGTTGAATCAAATCCTGAATGATGATTGGTTGAAAAGTATGAGATCACATAACTGTTATTGTTCCAAATGGTGTTGGAAACCGTTTTTTACCTACAGTAGGACCCCTTAAGAACAATCATATAAAATGTCTGTAAGCAGGAGTCCTGGATACACCCAAGGCCAAGTATCTACAAATAGTACAGAATCATGTTGAACATGTTGATTGAATTATTTATTTCACTTGAACATGTTAAACATGACTGGTATCACAGAACGTCAAGATCCAAATGGGAAGTGTTTAGTTTGCTTCACCGAATAGAATGGCTGGGAGCTGATTCAGTGATTAAAAAAGTATCATAGTGAAACCAGATACTGAAGGCAATGTCACTGTTTACATTGGCACACATTTACTAAACGTTCTACATCAAAATGTAAAGATGAATTGATCCTTTATCATTAAATAATAGAACAACGGCATATGTGGGTGATTGGAATAAACAACATTATACTTTCTACAACTAACTTCAATTTAGCCAGATCATTCTGTAATAACGCAACACATCTTTGACAAGTAACAACAACTGAAATATAATCAGATTTACATAAAGAAAAGCCAATATAAGAATAAAATAAAAATTGCAAGCATACATTTCTTAATTTTAAGAATATGTTACATTGGAATCATTATAAGCTACGACCGGTTCAACCTAAATGTTAAAATCTGTTTACTTGTCACTTTAAACCATGGATAAAAGAAAGCGTAAATTATTGGATTGATGAAAGAATTAACAAGTGGAAGAAGGCTGAGACAAAGTGCAGCTAATTTGTTATTTAATGTATTATATAAAATCCAAATAAAAGGATTCCAAAAAAGTAGATAGTTAAAAACAACGATACCTAGTGTTCTTGCTGCTTTTCTCTCAGACTTATTTGCTTTAACTTGGTTAATAGTTTTTGAAAACACCTTTTTGGCCTGTGATTTGGCTACTACAAATATTTTCAGATATAGTATTACAATGATGAAACATGGGAAAGCCGCAACAATTAAATAGTCAAAGATACCTAACCAGAAATCTCCTTCAAAAAAATAACATTCATTAAGACATCTACTAGGTACCTGTATATTTACATTGACTTTTAGATAAACAGCATCATATATGATCCAAAAACACCAGGCTATAGATATACAACAGATAGTTCTTCTTGTTGTTACTTTCAAGTGGTACCTTAACGGATCACATATAGCAACATAACGGTCAATAGATATCAAGACCAAATTACCAACAGATGAAGAAGTACATAAATACCAGTTGTAGAGAAACAGCACACAGAAATATTTCCCAAGAACCCAGCATGGTGTCAATATTGCTACAGTCATTGCTGGTATCACAATAAGTCCCACCAGAAGATCTGACACAGCCAGAGAGAGGATGAGCAGGTTGGTTGATGTGTGGAGATGTTTGAAGTGAGAGATAGAGATGATCACCAGTAAGTTCAGAAATACTGTAACAATTGAAATAAATGAAAAGAAAATATACAGTGTTATGGAAATAGATGTTGATATTGAAGACTTCATGCAAGAAGAGTTTCCGTCTCCATAACAGTATTCATCATCTTTATATTCCTTATCCATCTTTATGAACATGCTGAAGTCCCACCTTGCTTGGTCCTGTGTGTGACCCTGTCAGGTCAGTCAGGTCAGTAAACTCTGAGCTTCGTCTCTCTTTATATCCCTGAGTTACTAACAGCCACTCCCACAAATGGGTACATCCACACACATACACTATCATTAAAACATTTGTAGTTACATAGGAATGTCCTTGTTCTCTATGAAAACATACAGTTGTTCATGAAATGAGTCTGAAAAGGAAATAAAGCAAAAATTATAGGAAATATAGTAATTGACTAAGTAAGAAATAATGATTTTTATTTGGAAAATATGTTTTTCCTTCAAATTTTGCTTTTGCAAAGGAATCCTTAACTGACATGCTAGTTGTGTATTTGTTATTGGTAGCCAGTATAGATTACACCACACACTTCCTGAAGCACTTGGATTGGCGTGATGGTCACTTCTTCTATTCCATACTGTCAAGCTGATCTCACATCAGTTCAATGGTGTTAAGAGCTAGTGACTGTGCCTCCCACTTCATTATAGACCAGCTGAATGGTTTTTCCATAAATAGTTCTTGCATAGTTTCGAGCTGGGCTTTGTCCTGGAGGAAATTAGCTCCAGTCAAGCATGGCGTTGCAAAGTGGATGATAGCCATACTTTTTCACGATCCATCTGACCCTGTACAAATTGTCTACTTTATCACCCCAAGATCTTTACATTGTCTCCACTACTAAGTAATGGCTTTATATTTATATATGCTTTATATATCCTACCTACAAGCCATGTGTGATGTGTCACATATCAAATAGAGGCATGAAAGTTGACTGGACAATTTATTTCCTGTTTACCAAAGAAAAGCTTAATTCCTGTAGAAGACACCCAATTACACGTACGGTTTTTTACAAGCTCATGAGCTTCTTTAATGAGAGGTTACTGTCAATCCAATTAACAAGCTATTTGTATGAAAGGGACCTGTTCCATTATAGAACCAGCCACAGAATTAAGTTGTCCGGTGTGGTCATCTGACAGGATTTTATAAACAACAAGTATTAATTATTAGCTTTAATTGTTTAGGTGCTGACTGCACATATTAAAAATCACCCTGACCATAGCAGCAATGAATTTTGGAGCACAAGCATGACGAATAGTATTGTCAGCAAATTGGTAAATGCACAAATTAAACAAATTGACCAATAGCATTAATGTACATAGTAAAAAGCACAGGTCCTGAGGTACATCAAGACTATCAGACCTCACTCCATCCAGCCCAATAGTTGGCGTTTTGTGGGTAAGATAGCTATGACACCAAGAACATGCAGCAGGACTTAAGCCTATTGATGACAATTTATTCGACAAGATACCATGATCAACAGTAACAAAGGCCTAAGACAAGTCAATGAACAATGCAGCATGAGTGAATTTAGCATCCAGATTATTTACAATATTAATTACAACTAGTGGCAGAATCAGTGCCATGCTGAGGTCTAAAACCAGATTGTTTTGCATTTAAAAAAACATTTTGTTACGTATTCTCTGATGTAGGTAGTGGACACAGGCACAGAGTTCTCTCTTTATTCAAAGTCAGACAGACTTATAACAAGGCACTTCGAATAACCAAAATAACAAAGATCAAAACTCACCGCACTGTACATTTTAACAGAATAGCCGTCGTCTCTCAAACACATTAAACATACACATACATACAATGAACCGAAACTGACGGAAAGAAAAGAACCAAACTAAATACAAGAACTAATGAGCATAACTGAAAACAGGTGCGGAAAAACTCAGTTGATTCAGATCGTCCGTGATTTCTCCCTCTCACCGCTGGAAGGGGGAGTGCCAACTCATAGAGAAGGACAGATCTCTGGGTCTTACACATTTCTCAGCCAGTTAGATGTGATGCTGCACATTTAAAAATAACTCAAGAATTTTTGCTAGACAAGGAAGTCTTAAAATTGTGAGATTATTGTTGAGATCACCACTATCACCCAACTTATGGAGAGGCAACACATATATGCAGATATTCATAATTTCCGACTATTTTGTAAAGATAATATCAAATAATATATTTTACTGTGCCAGCAATAAGGGATGCCCTACATATAATAACAGACAAGGCTCCAAATGACCTTAATATAGAACCCACATTCTCACTAACTGATTTCCTCCATCAGAATTGTCACGTAATCCATAAGGTGTTGTGCAGAAAAAGCCAAGTGCAGAGACGGTTTTAATGTTTGTTTTTATTTATTGCCAGCAGCAAAGCAAAGACGTAGCAATGAACGAAAACCTGTCCATTGTAAGAAATTAAAGATGTGCATAACAAGGGTCCTAATAAGATATCAAACGAACAGCGATACACAACACATACCAAGCTCCCCACTTAACACCCCGTGTGGAACACAACTCACCACAACCGTGACAGGAATCCAGATCAAAGAATAATTAAGATCTAGCTATTAAATCAAATATGTAGCTTGCAGCAAAATAATGTTTAATAAAAGCTTCAATTATCTAATTGTTATGAATTTCACAGGTTTGACATTACTTTTCAAATGTGTCGGAACCTGGTTTATAACAGTGAGAAATCTCCTTAGGGGCAATGATATTATATTCTCGTCTACTTCGGTAGTGGCCAATGTGCAGGAGTCCTGGATATGGCCACGGTCAAGCAGGTCACAGGGTGCCGCAATCAGTGATTTGACAGCCATGGAGAACCAACTTAGAAGATATATGAATTCTAGATCTACAAATAGTATCTTTACTTTACTGAACGTACTGATTATCTATATATTTTTTGTTTTATTTCACTTCTACAGTACATGAACATGTTAATATGACTGGTATCAGAATCACAGAAAGCCAAGATCCAAATTCAAAGTCTGCTTTACTTGATATATTGGCTGAGAGCTAAGTCAGTTTGGATTGCAAAAGTATAGTAGTGGAGCCAGATACTGAAGGCAATGTCACTGTATACATAGGCACATAATTATTGATTTTTTACTACAACTTTCCTTATTAACAGTAAGAGTTCATCCATCCCCATCAAAACTAATCGGTAATTATTGAGAGCAAACAGAGAAATCTAGTGCCCCAATACAACAACTAGAGAGAAATGTTAAATACAGGGGTGGTAAGTAACAAAGTAAAAATACTTCGTTACTTTACTCAAGTATTTTTTTCGGGTATCTGTACTTTACTTGAGTATTTTTTATTTGCATCTACTTTTACTTTTACTCCACTACAATATTAAAGACAAAATGTACTTTTTACTCCGATACATTTCCCCATGCCCGCTCCAAGTATTATTACACTGGCTTTCCAAAACAATGAAAAACGTGTTTTTCTTAATAAAAAAACAATGCGCAAGGCCGTAGGGCTCCTTTAAAAAAAAACAATGCGCGAGGCCGCGAACAGACTTGGGGTTGTGTGTGATTAGCGTAAGCTGGATGCAGGAGATAAATAATCAAGCTAGTAGTAAGCTCAGCTGGTTGGTTCTTCCCTGCATGCTGCCGATCCATCGGTCATGGATGATCCAGTCGGGGGTAGACTTGGAGTCAAATTTGCCATACTAACGTTAGCTCAGTGTTTCCCCAAACTTTTTTCTTTCACTGCACACTGTTTAATGTGAAAACATCTCACTGCACAGCACACCACCATGACATTAAACAGGTTACAAAATAACAGCAGATAATATAACCTATTTATACTTTTTGAATGCAGCTATGTTGCCTCTTGATATAAGCCTATGCATTTTTTTTATTAGAAATAATGACATGAAAACACTATTTAAAGAAATGGTAAGCCTACAATTTCAGAAATTAAAATTATAAAAAGTGAATGTGGATTTTTCCTGTGCCACACATGGGCAGCTCTTACATCATGTGAGGCCAGCACACCCTTTGCTAACTTAGCTATATATCACTGCATTGATAACTTGACAACAATTGTTTCAATAAAGCTGGCAAGCCACATGTAAGCTACTGTATATGGTTGTTTATAACAGTTTTATACTTGGGGAAATGCACATATATTAATTCATTCTTTCTATCTATCTTGCAGAGATAAGCAGAAGAAAGACATTCATACAGGTTTGAAACAACTTGAGGGTGAGTAAATGATGACACAATTTTCATTTTTGGGTGAACTATCCTTTTAAGGTGCTTCATTGACAGGAAATCTGATCTTAATCTTAATTGCAGTATATAATGTTATAATTTGTTCAATAAAAACATTGGATATCACCCGAAAACAATTGCTTTGATTAATTATTGATATTTACAGTTAATTTAAATATTTACTTTTACTTCCAGTACTTAAGTACTTTTTAAATCGGATACTTTTGTACTTTTACTCAAGTGATATTTTAATGGAGGACTTTCTACTTGTACTGGAGTAATAGTGTATTTAAGTACAAATACTTTTACTTGAGTATAACTTCTGAGTACTTTTACCACCTCTGGTTAAATAACACATTGATATATAGCGTCCTAAAAACCTTACTTCAGTTGTACTTTAATATTGTATTAATAGACAATGGGACAAATGTAGATGTTGATTATAAGAATATACAAAAGAATACCTACTACAAGTAATTAGAATTGAGCAAAATCCTTCTTTTACGTAAATATATATATATATATTTGGGGCATTTTATATGCTTGATTAAGTGAAAATTGGGAATGTAGACAGCATCCTAGACCACTGGACCACCCAGGCCAGAACTTAGACAAATCATTATTTAATTACACAAAACATCTTTGACAAAAAAAGCAACATGTAAAATCTGATTCACATGATGAAAAGCTAATATAACAACCCCAGAATAAAATCACAATTGCAAACATACATTTTGTTCATCTTATAATAAATCTTATAATAAAAAATTGAATCATTATAACCTACGACTGCCTCATTTTTAATGTTAAAATCTGTTTACTTGTCACTTTGAACCATGGATAAAAGAAAGCATAAATTATTGGGTTGATGAAGGAATTAACAAGTGGTAGGAGGCAGAGAGAAAGTGCTGCAATCTTGTTGGTTGAAGTATAATATAAAATCCATATAAAAGGATTCCAGAAAAGTAGATAGTTAAAAACAACGATACCTAGAGTTTTTGCTGCTTTTGTCTCAGACTTATTTGCTTTAACTTGGTTAACTCCAAATCAATTAGCAACAGTTTTTGAAAACATCTTTTTGGCCTGCGATTTGGCTACTACAAATATTTTCAAATATAGTATTATAATGATTAAACATGGGAAAGCAACAGTAAAAACATAGTCAATGATACTAAACCAGAAATCACCTTCGACAAAGTAACAATCATTAAAACATCTACTGGGTACCTGTACATTTACATTGACTTTTAGATACACAGCATTATATATGATACAAAAACACCAGGCTATAGATATACAATACATAGTTCTTCTGGTTGTTATTTTCAAGTGGTACCTTAATGGATCACATATAGCAACATAACGGTCAATAGAAATCAAGACCAAATTACCAACAGATGAAGCAGAACATAAATAACAGTTGTAGAGAAACAACACACAGAAATATTTCCCAGGAACCCAGCATGGTGTCAATATTGCTACAGTCATTGTTGGAATCACAATGAGTCCCACCAGGAGATCTGACACAGCCAGAGAGAGGATGAGCAGGTTGGTTGATGTGTGGAGATGTTTGAAGTGAGAGATGGAGATGATCACTAATAAGTTCAGAAAGACAGTAACCACTAAAATCAATAAGAAGAAAATATACAGTGTTATGGAAATAGATGTTGATATTGAAGTCCTGCAGGAAGAGTTTCCGTCTCCATAACAGTATTCATCATCTTTATATTCCTTATCCATCTTTATGAACATGCTGAAGTCCCACCTTGATTGGTCCTGTGTGTGACCCTGTCAGGTCAGTCAGGTCAGTAAACTCTGAGCTCTGTCTCTCTTTATATCCCTGAGTTACTAACAGCCACTCCCATAAATGGGTACATCCACACACACACACTATCATTAAAACATTTATAGTCACATAGGAATGTCCATGTTATCTATGAAAACATACAGTTGTGCATGACATGAGTTTGAACAGGAAATATAGTAATTGTCAAAGGGTTATTGGTAACCATATTTATGTATTTTATCATGGATGTTTTCACATTGTTTGGTTAGTTTTGTGGATTAGCAGGAATGTAGGAAATGCATGAAAGTTGTGTGTGATTCCAGAGGCCCAGTGATTGGTAGGGCCCACTGGTCAGAATAATGTTAATGTTGTCTAGATGTGAGGTCCCACAGACAAATGTATTTTAAGGGGACACAGGGGCCATGCCACGGCCCTGTGGATTAGTAAAATAACAGACAACCTTTGCTGTAATGGAGCAGAATGTCTTCATTCTGCTGCCCACATCTGTGCTAGAGACAGTAGCTGAGATCACTGGACCAACTAAGACCATAATGGCTGGCTGTGGTATCACTGACGGCACCACCACTGCATGGGATCTTTGAATGGGAACTGGAATTGGGTGTTGGTACGTGGGAGAAAATGGAAAACCACAGGTCCAGTTCCAAGCTTGATGTATTATCACAAAAACAAATTATCCAAACAAATATTATTTTACAAAACATCAGGAGCTATAAGAAATACTAAGGCAAAAACAGTAATGAATATCTCCATACAACTGTTTATGAATTATATTTTAGACATATTAACAGACTTACAGCATTGTAGCAAGCTGGATCTTCCTTCCGCCTGTTCGATCTGAAAAGGCCTTGCTTAATAGCCTCTTGATTACCTAATTGCCATCAGCCTTGCCCACACAAACCTTTAAATAGGACACGCCCACTTTCCCACCATTTTGTACCTAGGATGTAAGTATCAATGCCAACACAAACCTTGGTTTGCCTTCAACAAACCAATACATACAACACATCTAACCAATGTTGGAGTGATGGGATCTAGTGAAATGGTTGGAAGCAGCCTTCTCACATTTCCCTCCCCCGTGGAGGCTCTTCATCTGGATGACGAGACAGGAAGTCGCCCACAGTGTTCAACTATCCTGCCCTGTACCACACTGTAAAACGGTAGGGTTGCATTGCAAGCACCCATCTTGAGATCCTATCGTTTGACTCTCCCACCTTGTAGAACCACTGGAGAGTCCGATGGTCTGTTTCTACAGTAAACTCTCTGCCATGCAGATCCTATTTCAGGGTGTCCAAGGCCATCCCATAATAGCAGGACGGCCCCAATCCCCACTCCTGAGGCATCAGTTTGCTCTGTGAAGTGTTTATCACAATCTGGGCTTTCCACTACTGGATCATTGCGGACAGTGTGTTTTAGGTCCAAGAAAGCCTTCTCATGTTTCTCCTCCCACTTCATTTCTTTGGCTGGATGGTCAACCCTACCTTGTGGACTCGCTGCAGGACATCCCCCAGGTATTGTAAGGGACATTCATTACGGGACATTAATTACGGGGATCGATAATCGAATACGAGAACGGCAGAGTATTTGCAGCAAGGAAAGCACTCAAGCTACTGGGTTTTGTTTCCCTTCGGAATGTTCCGCGGTGCCACTAGCATCGTTCAAGCGGGGATCTCCTTTCGCAGTCCAACGAAAGCGACTGAGTGGGATGGAGGACTCTGACACTGAACCATGCAGTTGGGAAGGACGGGACTGCCACCTGGTGTTCGACAGCAGCGTCTCATGTCTCACAGTTGTTTGTATTGTGGTGAAGCAGACCACTTTGTAGCCAACTGTCCAGTAAAAGACGTTTATATTCCTTGTCCGCAACAGAGACAAAGGCTATGGAGGAATATATTGGGGCTTCTCTCCGAAACTGACTGATCAGACTCTCCTCATCATCGGCAGGTGCCGGAGAAGGACAAGACGGGTCATTCCTCGAATCGGGCCTGCCATCCGGGAACACGTAGGACGCTGACCTTTATCTGGCGACGCGTTTGGTGGCCATCCCTGCTGAATGACGTTCCAGAATTTGTTGCTGGGTGCGCCGTCTGCGCCCGAACAGGATGCCACGACATGCACCACCCGGTCTCTTGCAAACCCCTGCCTGTTCCTCAACGCCCCTGGTCCCACGTTTCCAGAGACTCTGTCACCGGACTACCCACCTCGGACGGTAACACCACTATTCTTACAGTGGTGGACCGATTCTTTAAAGCGGTCCCACGGCCTGACCATGGATATAGTGTCCGACAGAGGACCCCAGTTCACTTCAGGATTGTGTACATTGCAGCACACTCAAAATCTCAGCTCTATCCTTGCTTCCAAACAAGGTCTGATAGTAGCTCTTGAGGTTAGGAATGACTCTACAATCTAAGTCAACTAACAAAAAACACAATAATTAAATAAAAGTAAAAACTAAACTGCTGCCCTCTATAGGTCGGAGTAAAGACACAAGTAGATCTTGTTGGTCTACAGTTAGATTCCTTTTACTTTTATTTTGAACTGGGAGCTGTTACCAGGAATTTCCCCTTCATTCCAGAACATGACTGCAGCCATCTTCATTTCTTTCACAGTTATCATCATTAGCAAATCTTTTATTGGCACGTAGACTAAATACTTTGCTGTCATCTCAAAATCTGTGACGCACCGGATTGTCAATCAGACTGGTAGTGACGCCTAATTCCTAACCCCTGCAAACATGTTTCCACTGCTCCAGCAAGCAAGCAAGTCTATTTATATAGCACAATTCATACGTAGAAGCAATTCAATGTGCTTTACATCAGAATAAAAACAAGTAAAAACATCAAATGGGCAATTCAATGAGGAAAAGAACATTAAAAATAAAATTTTGAATTAAATTCAATGGGGAAAAGAAAATTAAAATTGAAAATACATGCATTTTATAACAACCTGTAATGCTGAAGTGACGGCATATGCAACCTAGGGCTCCCCTGTGGGAGAACGCTGGGCAGAGCCATCTACAAAAAAACCTGTTGAACCGTTCCAGGTCTCTGATCAGTAGGTCTCTAGAACCTTTTCAGGTCTCTAGAACCTGGCCAGGAAGTTCTGAACACCTCCCGGACTTACAGACTCCAGAGTCCAGTAGAGGCTTGATTTGCACTACTCCAGCTGACGCTTGGCATTGCATTAGTAGTGGCAATTAGAAAGCGCCACAGAGGATGAACTGCCTGAAAAGTACAAACTGCCAAAGACTATGATGGTTAATGCTGCCATCATTAAATACATAGATAGAGGCTGATCCCACCCACCCTGGAAACGGACTATTTAGACCTCTCCAATCCAGAAGAAATCTTAAGTCTATCAAGAACAAAACCTCTCGCCACAAGAACAGTTTCTTGCCCATTGCAGTAAATCTTAGGAACATGCCCTCGGTCTGTAGCCTGCACCCCATATTCACTCTGCACCGTACATATATAAGTATTTGCATATTTAAATTATCATTTTACATATTCTGTCAATGTATCTCCTCTGTGTGATTGTTTGTTAAGGTGTGTATTAAGTGTGGCAGTAACTGGTCATAACAAAGTCCTTGTTCGTTGTAAAAGGACATGGAGAATAAAACTGTTACTGATCTGAACCCTCCATACAGGAGGAATCACACAGTCACAACACACTAACCGATATTATAGGATACATTATTTTGCTTATAATCCTAATTAACTGATTCAATTTAGACGTACTGTTCTGTACAGTTATTTTTTCCTCAGAAGGACTAGCTCTTTTCCTGTCTCTGTGGTGTGAAACAGGGGAAAGACCTTTTCAGATCGATCAAAGTCAACATCAAAAGTGTATATATGGAGTTTCTTCTCCGCATCATAGAAGGATACCTGTCCCTCTTCTACATCCAGATACACTCCTAACTTGGATGGGGCGGCCTGGTCCAGTTTGGTGACTGGAGTTGTTCCAGCCATGAGCTGTCCAAGCTGCAGACGCAGAGTCCAGTAACCCATTTGTGTAGTAATGTCAACAAAGCCTTTGCATTTTGCTGACTCTCTAACCACACCTATCCTCCACTCTGACTTTCCCTTCACCCCCACCTCCCAGTAATGCCTACCAGAGGTAAACCCCTGTGTCCCCAGGACACACCACCAGCCATTGTACATTTTGGGAGTCATTTTACATTCGTCCCAAGGATTGTAGACACTCTCAATGATGTTGGCCATTTTCACTCTTTTTCTGTCTTTGGACAATTCAAGACTTGGGTTGGCAGTTTTCTCATCTAGAGTGATCTCAGCTGAAAGGACAAAGACATATCATTAAGGTTAAATTATTTAATAATAACAGTAGTCTTTGCAGGAAATATTATTTGTATATATTTGTTTCCTTGCATTGCCATACCAACCTGAAGCTTCTGTAATCCATTTCCAAACTACAACGAAAATATATTTTAGACGATGTTAGTAATGAAGCACTATAAAAGTATATTTTTATAGTATACTAAAACAGACTTTAATTGTGGAATTTGACATACCTGAGTCAGGAATTTGATTTTGGGCCACTAACATAAAATCATTGAAATTGACGAAAAGTATTAGACAATTGAAATTAATAGAATGTGTCTTTAGTTCTTAAATTTGCAGAGTTTTGTTAAAAACCTACCTCCATTTCCAAATCTTTGTTTATTTTTGAACCACTGTGTTACAATAGAACCCTAAAAGAAAGCAGTTGAGAGAGCTGTTTAAGCAATTAGGCTGAAAAGCTTGTGGATTACCAATATGGTTGTTTTTTTCCTACAAATGGAAAGCAGGAATTCAAATGACATACTGGAATTATCGTACAACTGTTGGACAAATTAAATACATTTAATTTACATTTTTACAACACTTATGTCCATATAACCTCTTTGAAATTCGTTATTCAGGATTTTCTTTTTTTTATTCAGCCTCTGATTGTTCCATTAAACCTACCATTAACATTATACACTGATCATGTGGGCAAATGTACAAAATCAGCATGGGATCAAATACTTTTTTCCTTCAGTGTATAAGAAAAACTTTGTGAAAATGATAGATTGTTCGATCCTGTGTAAATATCTGACCTGTTCAGGCTGTTTCTTTGTTTATATCTGACCTGGTCAGGCTGTTACTGTGTTTATATCTGACCTGGTCAGGCTGTTACTGTGTTTATATCTGACCTGGTCAGGCTGTTTTTGTGTTAATATCTGACCTAGTCAGGCTGTTACTGTGTTAATATCTGACCTAGTCAGGCTGTTACTGTGTTTATATCTGACCTGGTTAGGCTGTTTTTGTGTTAATATCTGACCTAGTCAGGCTGTTCCTGTGTTTATGTCTGACCTGGTCAGGCTGTTTTTGTGTTAATATCTGACCTAGTCAGGCTGTTCCTGTGTTTATGTCTGACCTGGTCAGGCTGTTCCTGTGTTTATATCTGCCCTGGTCAGGCTGTTCCTGTGTTTATATCTGACCTGGTCAGGCTGTTCGTGCAGCACAGCCCAGACGATGAGGTCCATGGCAGGGAGCATGCTGGGAAGTTTCCCTCTCTTCCATTGTCTCTCCAGATCCTGTAGGACTGAACTTACATCCTCTCCTGGACACACAGAGTCCTACAGAGGATTATAGGAATAATCTGATGACTCTCTAGGATGGTTGGGACTATTTGAGACGTTTTGTCTCTTTGATTTACAGTCCACTCACCTCTTCCATGTTCTTAAGCTGCCAGGCCCAGTCTGAGAGGACCTTTCTAGCCTCTTTCAATTTCTGTTTTCTGTCTGGTATCTGCTGATGATGTGGGTCTTTACATGTGATTTCCCCTGCAGATACCTAGTAAAAAACAAGTATAATGGCTTATCGCAATCTTCTCTATGTGCATTTCTTAAGATAACCAACCTAACTTCATTCAGATCTACTTGCAGGTTGAAGCCAATTGCAGAGCCCGATAATCCGTTTCAATCGGGTTTATTAAGCAAACAAAGTAAAACAAACAGAGTACGGCGAAAAGCTAACTGAAAGTAAAGTGCGCATATAGCGTCTTAGTTAAATACAGTAAAACCACGGCAATATATCCATATCCACAAACACTCACCTCAATAATACCCGTGTCTTGGAACAATGCGAAGCAAAGTGGTGACTTGCTCGCAACCCTTTATAGCCCAAGTAATGACTAAATGAAACCAGCCGTGACAGAAGCGTAAACAAAGATGCGGTCCACCACTAAAATAGCCCCGTGTAGCAACACCCCCTAACCACTCGTGACAGCATGTAACTATACTACTTGTAATGCAGGTTTCTGGCAATGTATCACAAATTTTGTGAGTTTGTTCACATGGATACAGTTTAAGTTTATACAATAACTATTTCCGGGCAAAAAAGACAATTTGTTTGGCAAATGTACCTGTCCAGTCTGTGGTGAGTGTTGCAGTGCTCCAGCCCATTGCAGAATAAACTCTTGACGGTCCTCTTTACAAGAGTCATTATCATTTACTTTAGTTAGGGAAGCTCCATTGCTGATCTGTAAGGAAAGGTTCACAAAACAAATTATTATGATTTATGGACACTACAAATTGATTCTATGTTAGTCACAATAATATAGGCCTGGAACAATTCTCATCAGCATCATCATAATTCCCAGCATGCCGTATTGTAGGTACATTTTTCACTATTCCAGACGACCCTTGACATTGCGCGTGTTGATGAGGCTTGCATAAGGATGCTTAAATAGTGAAGCTTCCGGTGTAGTTCTCACTCCAATTTCAGTTTATTATATGACTGTGCCAGTATTGTTAATTGACTGTTTTATTGAGTGCCAATCTGCTTCAAGGATTAAAGAGTTGTGTGTGAATCCAATGACCACTGCCATTAACAAAGCATTTTGGCACAGACAACTGCCGCTCACTGGATTTTGACGATTCTCTGTAAAGCCTAAAGATGGGTGGACAAGGAAATCCCAGTAGATCAAAGAAGTCCGTCTGGCACCAACAACCTGCCACGTTCAAAGTCACTAAAAGAACCTTCCTCACGATTTCTGATGCTTGGTTTAATCTTCAGCAGATTGTCTTGACCATGTCTACATGTCTAAATGTATCAGGTTGCAGCCACGTGATTTACAGATATTTGCAGAGAAGGTCACACACTTCCTTCTCACGATACATACAAACTTACCTTGACTACTCTGTTTAGTTCAGAGGCAAGTTCTCTGATTATTATTTTAGACTCATCATAGGTGAAATCTTCCTTCTCTTTTTCTGCTCCCTAAGAAAAGAAGAACAATGATATTGTGTGCCAAATTAATTATGTCCTCTCACAATTGTGATACTGCTGTGGTATGCCTTCAGGCTAGATGAGTTAGATTCTTCTTACCAACAACTGAAGCACTTTACTCATGAGTCGATCTTTCGTCTTTATTAACTAGTGAAAAAATACAGCGATGTTAAAACTACTGAACATTAGTTTGAGATCCTGCAGTGTGAAAGTGAAAGTTGCATGAACTGACATGAAACATTCCCGTCAACCACAGACATTCTGCTTTACCTGTTCTGATAAGAGTTGTTTACCATAAGACAGACTACACCGTTGAATGGAGTGTGAATAAAAATAAGATTTTCAGTTATATTAACATTGTATTCTCTTAACATTTTATTGTATTACCTCACATAAGCCCATAAATGGTTTGTTGAAAGGTTGTGAAGAACTGGTTCTGTGATTTTTCTCTTTTTTGACAGTACTTTGAATGCTTCCATGACTGCCTCCAACTCTGTCTAAAACATTACATTAACAATAATCAGTAAATCAGATTTAGGACAACATTTCTTTATAAAAAACACGAAACTGCAACTGCCATTTGTTAACAGTTTCCTTGGAGAAGCTTTTAAACAAGCAAGGAAACTTTAGAGCACTAATGTTCGAGCAAAAATTATTATCGTTGGGAATAACTTACCAGCCGTCTGTGAAGCCATTTTCTATTTAACCACCCTCGTCGTATCACATTAAGTCCTTAGTTGTACACCACCATGATAAGAATGGGTGCAGCAGATATTTTTAGAACCTTTCGAGAAGTTGCTCCAACCTCCATCGTTGCTTGTAAATTCAGGGGGGTGTGCATTCATTTGGGTCAGGCTGACACGCCTCCAGATCTCTTGTCTCTGTGTTATACAAGGCAATGGGAGGTGTGGTTAAATGAGAACAATATTATGTATGAGCTTTTCTCTTATTGTACCTCACTCATACTTATAATACTATTATATAAAATTATATTTAAGTATTATAAAATTTGAGTCATATAGCATTTTACTTGAACTCACCAAACAAACAAAAGAATGGTTTTCAATAAGGCTGTGAGAATATGTCGTACATTGGTTTCACTTTGATATTTTGGTATCACCTAAAAATAGAAACTGCAAAACACTTTTTACCTCCATGGAACTGAATTGCCTAAGCATACCATAATCCAACATTACTTCTCTTAGTTCCACAATGACAATAAGCTAATCTGATGAGAACATTTAAACAATTCATCATCATATAAACCAGAGCAGAGATAAAAACAAGTTAGTTAAATAATTTGCCTGTAAAACACACCTGTTTTTTTATGAACATCAAACATTACGGGTGGAGTTGAACATGAACAGAAATTCACAGACAAGCCTTGTCACGGCAATTCCAGGTGTGGTATAAGGAAGTGAACAGACGAGGGTCAGGTATAGTTCAGACGAGGAAACTTGATTGACTGGTGGTCTCATCTCATCTTCAACCGCTTATCCGGGGTTGGGTCGCGGGGGTAGCAGCTCTAGCAGGGGACCCCAAACTTCCCTTTCCCGGGCAACATTCGCCAGCTCTGACTGGGGAATCCCGAGGCGTTCCCAGGCCAGTGTGGAGATATAATCTCTCCACCTAGTCCTGGGTCTTCCCCGAGGTCTCCTCCCAGCTGGACGTGCCTGGAACACCTCTCTAGGGAGGCGCCCAGGTGGCATTCGTACAAGATGCCCGAACCACCTCAACTGGCTCCTTTCTATGCAAAGGAGCAGCGGCTCTACTCCGAGTTCCTCTCGGATGACTGAGCTTCTCACCCTATTCCCTAAGGGAGAGGCCAGCCACCTTTCTGAGAAAACCCATTTCGGCCGCTTGTACCCGCGATCTCGTTCTTTCGGTCATGACCCAGCTTTCATGACCATAGGTGAGGGTAGGAACAAAGATTGACCGGTAGATCGAGAGCTTTGCCTTTCGGCTCAGCTCTCTTTTCGTCACAACGGTGCGGTGAAGCGAATGCAACACCGCCCCGCTGCTCCGATCCTCCGACCAATCTCCCGCTCCATTGTTCCCTCACTCGCGAACAAGACCCCGAGGTACTTGAACTCCTTCACTTGGAGTAAGGACTCATTCCCTACCCGGAGTAGGCACTCCACCGGTTTCCTGCTGAGAGTCATGGCCTCAGATTTAGAGGTGCTAACCCTCATCCCAACCGCTTCACACTCGGCTGCGAACCGATCCAGTGAGTGCTGAAGGTCACCGACCGATGAGGCCATCAGGACCACATCATCCGCAAAAAGCAGTGATGTGACCATCAGCCCACCGAACGGGAACCCCTCCCCCATGACTACGCCTTGATATCCTGTCCATGAATATTACAAACAGGATTGGTGACAAAGCGCAGCCCTGGCGGAGGCCAACCCCCACCGGGAACGAATCCGACTTACTGCCGAGGACACGGACACAGCTCATGCTTTGAGCGTACAGAGATTGGATGGCCCTGAGAAGAGACCCCCTCACCCCATACTCCCGCAGCACCTCCCACAAAGATCCCGGGGTACCCGGTCATACGCCTTCTCCAGATCCACAAAACACATGTAGACTGGATGGGCATACTCCCAGGCCCCCTCCAGGATCCTTGCGAGAGTAAAGAGCTGGTCCGTGGTTCCCGGCCAGGACGAAAACCGCATTGTTCCTCTTCAATCTGAGGTTCGACTATTGGCCGAACCCTCCTTTCCAGCACTTTGGAGTACACTTTACCAGGAGGCTGAGGAGTGTGATACCTCTGTAATTGGCACACACTCTCTGGTCCCCCTTTTTAAAGAGGGGAACCACCACCCCGGTCTGCCACTCCTCTGGCACTGTCCCAGACTTCCATGCAATGTTGAAGAGGCGTGTCAACCAAGACAGCCATTCCCCACCCAAAGCTTTTAGCATTTATGGACAAATCTCATCAGTCCCTGGGGCTTTGCCACTGTGGAGTTGTTTGACTACCTCAGCGACTTCCCCAGGGAAACTGACGATGACCCTCCATCAGCCTCCAGCTCTGCCTCTGTACTAGAGGGCGTGTAGGTCGGATTCAGGAGCTCCTCAAAATGCTCTTTCCAGCGCCCGATCACATCATCAGTTGAGGTCAACAGTGTCCCATCCTTACTGTACACAGCTTGGATGGTTCCCCGTTTTCCCCTTCTGAGGTGCCGAACGGTTTTCCAGAAGCATTTTGGTGCCAACCGAAAGTCCTTCTCCATAGCTTCTCCAAACTTCTCCCACACCCGCTGCTTTGCCTCTGACACGGCAGCGGCTGCAGCCCTGCGGGCCTGTCGGTACCCTGCAACTGCCTCCGGAGTCCCCAGGGCTAGCATATCCCTGAAGGCCTCCTTCTTCAGTCGGACAGCTTCCCTGACCACCGTGGTCCACCACGGTGTTCTAGGGTTACCACCCCTTAAGGCACCTAGGACCTTGAGACCACAGCTCACCGCCGCAGCTTCAGCAATAGAAGCTTTGAACATTGCCCACTCAGGTTCAATGCCCCCAACCTCCACAGGGATGCCTGAAAAGCTCCGCCGGAGGTGTGAGTTGAAGATCTTTCGAACAGGGGCCTCCTCCAGACGTTCCCAGTTCACCCGCACTACCCGTTTGGGCTTACCTGGTCTGTCCAAAGTCTTTCCCCACCCTCTGATCCAACTCACTACCAGATGGTGATCAGTTGACAGCTCTGCCCCTCTCTTCACCCGAGTGTCCAAAACATGCGGCCTTTGATCAGCCGATACGATCACAAAATCGATCATTGACCTTCGGCCTAGGGTGCTCTGGTACCATGTACACTTATGCGCCTCCTTATGTTCGAACATGGTGTTTGTTATAGACAATCCATGACTAGCACAGAAGTCCAATAACAAACGACCGCTCGGGTTTAGATCAGGGAGGCCGTTCCTCCCAATCACGCCTCTCCAGGTGTCTCCATCGTTGCCCACATGTGCGTTGAAGTCTCCCAGCAGAATGATGGAGTCCCCTACTGGAGCCCTATATAGGACTCCTTCAGGGTCTCCAAGAAGGCTGAATACTCCGAACTGCTGTTTGGTGCATAAGCACAAACAACAGTCAGAGTTTTCCCCCCCACCACCCTTAGGCGTAGGGAGGCAAACCTCTCATCCACCGGGGTAAACTCCAACACCGCCGTGCTCAGACGTGGGCTCGTGAGTATCCCCACACCAGCCCGCCGCCTCTCACCCTGGGCAACTCCAGAGAAGAACAGAGTCCAACCCCTATCCAGGAGTAAGGTTCCAGAGCCATGGTTGTGCGTAGAGGTAAGTCCCACCAGATCCAACTGGTATCGCTCCACCTCACGCACAAGTTCTGGCTCCTTCCCCCCCAGTGAGGTGACGTTCCACGTCCCCAAAGCAAGCTTCTGCCGCCCGGGTCTGATCCGTCGAGACCCCCCACCTTCACTGCCACCCATATGACAGCGCACCCGACCCCTGCGGTTGTTCCTGTGAGTGGTGGGCCCACAGGATGGAGAGGAGAGAGATGCCACGTATCTCGTTCGGGCTGTGCCCGGCCGGGCTCCGTGGCAAACCCGGCCACCAGACGCTCGCTTTCGAGCCCGCCGTCTGGGCCTGGCTCCAGACGAGGGCCCTGGGCTTCCTCCAGGCAGGGTCTCGCTCCTTTTCCCTCTATCTTTCATGGGGTCTTGGTGAACCATTCTTAGTCTGGCCCCTCGCATGAGACCACTTTGCCTTGGGAAACCCTACCAGGAGCATGAAGCTCCAGACAACCCAGCCCTCAGGTTCATAGGGGCACACAAACCTCTCCACCATGTTAAGGTGATGATTCCCGGGGAGGCTGACTGGTGGTGCGTTTATAAATTGCATTTAATGAACTCAGAATAAAGGCACATTTAGAAAACAATCCAAGAGTACACCCTAGTGGGGAGAAGTGGCAAACAGCACACTCTAGACTAGACTAATAAGTGTTTTCTTCCCACCTTTGAAAAGGTCCCAGGTTCATGGCTGCAGTCTTTACATGGGTATCCAGTCCTCTTGCAAATGTTTTGCCACAGCAGTCTGGTATGAATCAGCAGAGGATTCACCCAATACGTAAACATTAAAAATAGTTTGTTTATTATTATTTGTTTATTTTGGCAGCCATTGGGTCCCCAAGCTTTGTAACCCTACTCCATCATCATCATCATATTGGGCTGCACCGGCATTATATTGAGCATCCTCTGGCTGAAACAGCTTTAGGATATCAGAGTATTTCTATCCTGCGTCACACAGCTCTCCTCCTTTCTCAGAGAAAACTGTTGGCCTCTTTTAAACCGGGGAATACTCAATCTGATTGGCTGATTGGTGAAGGTTGATGAGTGGATGCAGGTGGGAGCTGGTACTGGAGATTATTGCATAGTGGGCTGATCAGAACACCTGTGGGAACACATATTAACACACACACACAGGCACACACACACACACAGGCACACACACACACACACACACACACACACTCAGACAACAAACCCAAGCCGGCTGGGGCACATTACACTACTAAACTCTGGAAAAACTAAGTGTATGCTCTTCAACCAGTCGCTGCCCACACCTGCCCTTCTAACTAGCATCGCCGCACTAGATGTGTCTAAATTAGAATATACATACATATACCTAGGTGTCTTGTTACACAGTTCTCTCTCCTTCCAGCCCCACACGAAGAACCTCAAATTTAGTTCAGTATCGGTTTCGTATTCGGCACCAGGGCCTCCTTTACTCATGCTGCCAAACTTGGTCAAGTCAAGTCTCAAGAAATGTATTGTGACACCGGGGCGGTAATCTATTTCTATATACTGCGGCAACGCCACCTTTTTGTTATACGAGGGGAGGTCCTCGAATAGGACTGAGCAACACAGGTTCGTTTAATCAAGGGACAGAGACAGTAGTACCGTACAAAATAATTCACAATTCATTGGAACAGTAGTAGGATGCCCGACATCATACAATTACTCTTCACTACATGGAATGGTTATCACAACAAAACGGTATACTCGCCCAGTTCCCTAGCCACGGCGAGGGTAGGGCGACCGTCTGAGTGGGGGCAGCGAATCCCCAGTACATGTAACAACCCAGTGCAACCTGTGAACATGCAACACTACAAACACACAAACCGTCACACACACACACACACACACACACACACACACACACACACACACACACACACACTACAAGCCCACTCAGACAATGGCAAAAAGAAGTGAGTTAAAAATGGTTCATGCAATTTATCATTATCACACCACATGCACAGTCTAATCTAAAGACCCACTCTATCCCTCCACACAGCAAGCACCCCCCACCCCCGCTCGAAATCAATGAAATAAAAAGAGGCAAGTACACGAACCAACAACAGCACATGAAGCATACAATGTTACAATGGTCACTATTTGTTTCACGTTACTAAATCGCTACAAGAGAATGGATAGCAATACAGCAGTCGTGCGCCACCTGAAAGTTAACAGACACGTTAGCACCAGTTACATAAGCAATGTTTTCCTGCAATAATCCTGTACTCAATTCGTACCTGGAAAGGCTGAGGTGTTACACCCTCCCCACCGAAGTTTAACGGGACTCCAACAAGCAAAACCTACAAGCACAATGTTTGTAAGCGGACATTTGTGCAATAATAACAAGCCCACAAGTTAGTGACCTAACTTGTAAATTGTTTTTTTATCCTTATTTTTATTATTCTTCTAACTACGTAGTTGTTGCTTGCCATGTCTTAAGAATTTCATTGTACAGTCTGATGCAAGTCACTCTGTATGTATGACAATAAAACTTTGAATCTTGAATCTCCTCTCAGCGGACCATATGAGAGCGGGAGACAGCCAAGACCAAATGAGTGTCGCCTGTCAGTTTAAATAGGGCGCACACTGATGACGACAGTCTAGCCCTTAGTGCTACCTGTCACGTATGTTGATTCAAAATAGAGTCCAACTCGGTTCTAAGTCATGTGACTCAACTTCACATCTCCTTTCAGTACATCCCTAGTCTATTTGGAGTTGTGCTTTAAACCAGTCCAATTTTTGAAATAATTGTCTGAAACAGAACTGTCAACTGTATGACAGCAGTCAATTAAAAACTTTCTGCTCAAGTAATCATTCCATGTGTTTCTAAAGCATCTGCCTTTAATAACACAAGACAGAAGTCAATCAGGATCAACAAGTGTCATTGCGTGTCACAAAGCAAATAACCGACAGCAACCTTTCTGTTTTTATCCTGTCACCAGAGGGCACTTCAGAAAACAAGAAGTCTATTACATAACAAGTAGACCAGCCCGTTGCCAAAGTCTCGTTTGAAAGACACCTCTGTAGTAACCTTGAATGTCGTTGAACGAGTAAGTTAGTTTGAAGTTGCATTCTGGAAATTCTGCAAATTACTTCGACATTCTTTTCCGCTGGATATGTAAATGTACAAGTGCATACTCTGTAAATACTCTGCAAACCTCAGTTACAATGACACAGGACACATATCCGCACATACAGTTGATTACATACAGTTGCATAAAATAGATTGTGAACCCTTTTTTAAGATCCTTTATGTCCTGTAAGCTGTGAGGTGGAGCCGCTGTGGATTGCTTTAGTTAGCATAGCCCTCGCACATCGGTGAGGCTTGGTTTGTCCCTCCTCAGACCAGTGTCAGTAGGTACTTACCACTGCTGACCAGGAGCACCACACAAGCCTTGACATTTCAGAGATGCTCTTAGACAGCTGTCTGACCATAACACTGTGACTTTTGTAAAAGTCGCTCAGAAGTTAACTCTTGGCCATTTTCTTTTGTATTGAACAAACGTAGTAACAACCTGGCCAAGGGCATGCTTGTGCAAGAGGGCACATAGTCACACATATACTGTAGTATTTAAAACATCTAGAAAACATGGTCCACAGAGTAGGACAAAGGGCACATTGCTATATTTTTCTCATAATGGTGTCTTGAGTGAATGTTTTCCATTACAGGAATATTTTTATGCATTTCTGGTACTTAACTTGAATGGAACCTGTCAGGAGGTGGAATGTGTGTTTGAATTCTGTTCAAAGCTGCAGGCAGTAATGAGAGGAGTGCCCGTTTGTTTTTAATTCAAAACAGAACGTTGTTACTTTATTTGACAGCAGTAGATTAGATAATTACTGTTCAGGGAATCAGACGCTGAAGTGCAGAAGTGCTTAAAGCCACGACCTTTCAACAAGTTAATACAGACAAAATTTAGGATCCACAAGTCTCATTGCTGTCACAAAGCAGTAACTTACGGGAACCTTGATGTTTTCTAACCTGTCACCAAAGGTAACAGGTGAGTAACATAAGAATTAGACCGTCCCATTGACAAGGTCTAGTTTGAAAAGTACATCTCTAATTACCTTGAATGTTATGGCACAAGCAAGTTTTTACAAAGATGCAATCCGGAAGTTTTCTGAATAACAAAGCTTTTCCACTGAAATTGCAATATGTTACTTGTGCATACTCTATACGTGGAAATACTAGCATACCTCAGTTACGATAACACAGGATACATATCAACACCCTTCCTTAAGTATCTGAATAGCATACAGAGCTTCTAAGATAGTATGATGTTTATGGAAGTACCAACAATAGATATATGTACAAACAAAATCAATGCTGTTCTTGTTCGAATATAAAACAAATGTCTTAGCTATTATGTTGGCCATATTACCTGAACCACTCTAACCAGTACAGGATCAGAGACTGGACATGTAACTGAGCACTAGTGCTTTATTCTGAACGCAGGGCCGGCCCACTGCATGGAAGTATAGGCAAATGTTAGGGGCCGTGCACCCATAGGGGGCGCCAAACGAGTGAAAAACAATTAAATACAGTTTGGCTTTGTTGCAAGGGGGGCACCAGTTAAAATATTGTCCAGGGCCGGCCCTGACTTAATGGATACTATCCCAGCACAAGAAAGGTTTCTCTGAACTTCTTTCTCTCTCTGCCTGTCACAATCACCCTAGGGTTTTCTCTCTAGTGATCAGCATTGGCCTTATGCAGGGTGACACATGTCGTTCGAATAGAGTCCAACGGCCTTTTGGTTGTAAAATGGACACATGCCTTAGTGGTAAGAACTGGACCACACTGTAGTACTTATGACCATGTAGAGACCTCCAAGGTCTCTTGGTGCAACGTCAGAGACTGCAACTCCAAATGGGAGGCCTGAGATGGAAGCTTACAGTACCTCAGGACAGATTTCACACCAGTGTTTTTAAAAGCTTCTCATATTATAACGTAGGTTCGTGACGGGGAAATAGTAAGGTGACACTCATACCAAACCTTCCTGGTGTTTAAGTGTTTCGGATAGTTCTTTAACAACTAATCTGCCAACAGATATTTGCAATATTTTCACAAAGATATAAAGCATATATACCATGATGAGATGAACGCATAGGGTTAAGAGTGGACTCATATTGTAAGAGTTTGCATATGATAGCAGGACACAGGCACAGAGGATGAAGTCAATCGACCTTATTTTAATACAAATACCTAGTTTTTAGGCACAAAAAGGGACATCACATGATCTGGAAACATCCAATCATAGACGAGAAAGTTTATTTGGGAGGTCGATGAGGGGGAAAAAAGACACAGGGAACTATGGAAACTAAATAGGGAGGTGATAAGAAGCAAACGAGACACAGTTGGAAGCAAAAAAAAACTGCACATAGAAACACACGACCTAGAACCAAAATACATATAACATTAGCATGCGACAGCCATCACAACACAGGCCGTATCAGGTTATTACGCATATAAACGTTGTTTTGACTTATTTATATGTTAGTGCATGGTCAGGACATAACATGAGGTCGGAACATCTATATGTAATATATTGGAGGTTATTTTAAAATATCCTGATGGCAAATGGGACAGTTCACCCAGAACCCTAATAACAAGTGTTCAGACAAATGCTTAGACTTTGCACCTCCCAGGCTGCATACTCTAAATTGTTATGTCAGAGGTTTTTACTTCATGGATCGTTTAAATAGCTCAACATTGCGATCGTTCTGCAGAGGAACCCTCAAAACGACAGCCACACTACCAGTCTGTGAGTACTGAGCTTAAACCTCAAATATATATCACACCTATTTGCATGAATACATCATTACGATTTTACATAAGTAACCATTTTAACCATTTAAACCGTTTGTCGAACCAGTTTCTCTCCAGGTCTGGATCAGAATGCATTTTAAAAATTCAGGCAATAAACCTTTTACCACTGATAAAGAAAACCATTTAAACAATGCATTCTTTACGACCGTATTTATTTTGTTATTAACACCAGATAAAATATGATTGTTTCTTACAAGTCAAATAAGTATGAGTAATAATAATGATTATCGTCAATCATTAGCCACTTCTTCTGAAGCCAACCATGGATTCCCCAATATGTTTGATCGAAAACCTCAATGGCACGCTGAGTGTGAACGAACAAGCCATCGACTACCTGATGGGACTCGAGCAGAAAATTGTGGTTGTGGCAATTGTTGGTTTGTATCGTACTGGCAAATCCTACCTCATGAACAAATTGGCTCGGAGCAAAACAGGTAAACTGGATTTATAATTTATTTGTTTTGTCTGTAACGGCTACATATTCAGCAGGGGATTTAAAAATAATACATTGTGATCGTGTATCAATGTAAACATATTAAATAATATCAGTAGCTTAATATACATTTTTGCCGGCTCGGTAAACATTTATTGTGTACATACATTTGATGCCCTCTGTTCACGTAGGATTTGCCCTGGGAGGCACCATCCAGTCCAAGACTAAGGGCATCTGGATGTGGCGTGTCGATCATCCTGCCAAAGCCGACCGGGCCATCATACTCCTGGACACGGAAGGGCTCGGGGACGTGGAGAAGGTGAAAGGTCAAAGTTTAAATCACAGCAAAGATTTCAATTAACCTAAAGTACATGCCACGAACGGTGATCCGATATCCGGGCAAATGTTCTTAAATAACATGGTTTAGTTTCTCACTAATCCACTTCGACCTGCTTGTTTCAGGGGGATTCTAAGAGTGACGCCTGGATCTTCGCTCTGTCCATCCTGTTGAGCAGCACTCTGATCTACAACAGCCGTGGAACCATAGACAACGATGCTGTGGAGAAGCTGCAGTATCCTTTCATCTCAGTTTTCTGTTTCGTCTACTGGAAGTTGTCCTATTACAGTAGATCTGACCGTGATCTGGTCAAACATTTCCCAGTTGACTCTTTGATTGATGGCCTCAGATCTCCACAGAGTGTGAAAACGTAAAACACCTGACAGCCAGAGTTGACAGACCTGTAATTAGATTGGAAAATAGTTTAGTTTAACATAATCATTCTGATTCGTCAAATGAGGTAGTTGCATTTTACCCACATTATGTTTTCCGGGTAATGAACGCATTGTTATGGCCTACAAGTGTCCCTGTGCCCATATATCCCTGTGCCCATATATCCCTGTGTCCATTTATCCCTGTGTCCCTGAGTCCATATATCCCTGTGTCCCTGTGTCCATATGTCCCTGTGTCCATATATCCCTGTGTCCATATGTCCCTGTGTCCATATGTCCCTGTGTCCATTTATCCCTGTGTCCATATGTCCCTGTGCCCATATATCCCTGTGTCCATATGTCCCTGTGTCCATATATCCCTGTGTCCCTGTGTCCATATGTCCCTGTGTCCATATATCCCTGTGTCCATATATCCCTGTGTCCATATATCCCTGTGTCCATATGTCCCTGTGTCCATATGTCCCTGTGTCCATTTATCCCTGTGTCCATATGTCCCTGTGTCCATATATCCCTGTGTCCCTGTGTCCATATATCCCTGTGTCCATATATCCCTGTGTCCATATGTCCCTGTGTCCATATGTCCCTGTGTCCATTTATCCCTGTGTCCATATATCCCTGTGTCCCTGTGTCCATATGTCCCTGTGTCCATATATCCCTGTGTCCATATGTCCCTGTGTCCATATGTCCCTGTGTCCATATATCCCTGTGTCCCTATGTCCCTGTGTCCATATATCCCTGTGTCCATATGTCCCTGTGTCCATATGTCCCTGTGTCCATATATCCCTGTGTCCCTGTGTCCATATATCCCTGTGTCCATATATCCCTGTGTCCATATGTCCCTGTGTCCATATGTCCCTGTGTCCATTTATCCCTGTGTCCATATGTCCCTGTGTCCATATATCCCTGTGTCCATATGTCCCTGTGTCCATATATCCCTGTGTCCATATGTCCCTGTGTCCATATGTCCCTGTGTCCATATATCCCTGTGTCCCTGTGTCCATATGTCCCTGTGTCCATATATCCCTGTGTCCCTGTGTCCATATGTCCCTGTGTCCATATGTCCCTGTGTCCATATATCCCTGTGTCCCTGTGTCCATATATCCCTGTGTCCATATGTCCCTGTGTCCATATGTCCCTGTGTCCATTTATCCCTGTGTCCATATGTCCCTGTGTCCATATATCCCTGTGTCCCTGTGTCCATATGTCCCTGTGTCCATATATCCCTGTGTCCATATGTCCCTGTGTCCATATGTCCCTGTGTCCATATATCCCTGTGTCCCTGTGTCCATATGTCCCTGTGTCCCTGTGTCCATATATCCCTGTGTCCATATATCCCTGTGTCCCTGTGTCCATATGTCCCTGTGTCCCAGCACACTGACATCATTGTGTAGGTGTCCTACAGTATTCCTCCTCAACAGGCCTAACAGATATGTAACTGAGCTGACAGAATTGATCAAAGTCAAGGCCTCTAGTGGTGCTTCGTCTGCTGATGATGAGGAAGGATCGGGTTCCCAGTTCGTCCAGTTCTTCCCTAATTTCGTGTGGGTTGTCCGAGATTTCACTCTACAGCTTGAGTTGAATGGAAAGGACATCGATGCAGACCAGTACCTGGAAAATTCCCTAAAACTCAAGAAAGGTTATATTTGTTCAATATGAATTACTTAAAAGTAGTAGTTTAAGTCCTGGAATTGACGATAGCTGAAGGAATACATGGATATAAATGGGCTCCAACAGCTGCATTAACATTAACATTTTTAAAAGATATGTAATTTTGTAGAAAGCAATACATACACAGCCCAGCATTATTTCTCCAGATTGGATTCTGTTCAAAATGCAATTTTCTGATAGGAATTAATGTTACTGTTTATTTACCAATGTCTCTAGGTCCAACAAGTTAGAGTTACATGTGCAGACAATCTTACAGACTGTGGCTATTCAATTATCTCTTGTTCCTCCCAAATGTAGTCCTTATTAATAAATCCACTGCTTGTCAATCGTGGGAAATAGTTGAGATGTGCAGAGTTGAGGATTAAGATAATATTTTTAGGATTTAATCTTCCACAGCCTGTGTTATATTTCAGGTTTCGGTAAAAACATCAGTGACTACAACATGACACGAGACTGCATCCGGAACTTCTTTCCCACACGCAAATGTTTCGTGTTCCCCTTCCCTGCAACTGTGGAGAAAATGCAACTTCTGGACACACTGGAGGATAAGCAGCTTTCAAAAAAGTTCAGCTCCACCGCTGATACGTTCTGCCGCTTCATTTATGAGAACAGCCCGGTGAAAACTATTCTTGGGGGAAAAACATTAACTGGACGAAGTAAGATATATTCCAACATGTCCCCTTACTGCAGTATAAACAATACATTATAGTGTGCTTACATGTCCCCTTACTGCAGTATAAACAATACATTATAGTGTGCTTACATGTCCCCTTACTGCAGAATAAACAATACATTATAGTGTGCTTACATGTCCCCTTACTGCAGTATAAACAATACATTATAGTGTGTTTACATGTCCCCTTACTGCAGTATAAACAATACATTATAGTGTGCTTACATGTCCCCTTACTGCAGTATAAACAATACATTATAGTGTGCTTACATGTCCCCTTACTGCAGTATAAACAATACATTATAGTGTGCTTACATGTCCTCTTACTGCAGTATAAACAATACATTATAGTGTGCTTACATGTCCCCTTACTGCAGAATAAACAATACATTATAGTGTGCTTACATGTCCCCTTACTGCAGAATAAACAATACATTATAGTGTGCTTACATGTCCCCTTACTGCAGTATAAACAATACATTATAGTGTGCTTACATGTCCCCTTACTGCAGTATAAACAATACATTATAGTGTGCTTACATGTCCCCTTACTGCAGTATAAACAATACATTATAGTGTGCTTACATGTCCCCTTACTGCAGAATAAACAATACATTATAGTGTGCTTACATGTCCCCTTACTGCAGTATAAACAATACATTATAGTGTGCTTACATGTCCCCTTACTGCAGTATAAACAATACATTATAGTGTGCTTACATGTCCCCTTACTGCAGTATAAACAATACATTATAGTGTGCTTACATGTCCCCTTACTGCAGAATAAACAATACATTATAGTGTGCTTACATGTCCCCTTAATGCAGTTTAAATACAATACATTATAGTGTGCTTACATGTCCCCTTACTGCAGTTTAAATACAATACATTATAGTGTGCTTACATGTCCCCTTACTGCAGTATAAACAATACATTATAGTGTGCTCACATGTCCCCTTACTGCAGTTTAAATACAATACATTATAGTGTGCTTACATGTCCCCTTACTGCAGTATAAACAATACATTATAGTGTGCTTACATGTCCCCTTACTGCAGTATAAACAATACATTATAGTGTGCTTACATGTCCCCTTACTGCAGTATAAACAATACATTATAGTGTGCTTACATGTCCCCTTACTGCAGTATAAACAATACATTATAGTGTGCTTACATGTCCCCTTACTGCAGAATAAACAATACATTATAGTGTGCTTACATGTCCCCTTACTGCAGTATAAACAATACATTATAGTGTGCTTACATGTCCCCTTACTGCAGTATAAACAATACATTATAGTGTAAACAATACATTTAGTGTGCTTACATGTCCCCTTACTGCAGTATAAACAATACATTATAGTGTGCTTACATGTCCCCTTACTGCAGAATAAACAATACATTATAGTGTGCTTACATGTCCCCTTACTGCAGTATAAACAATACATTATAGTGTGCTTACATGTCCCCTTACTGCAGTATAAACAATACATTATAGTGTGCTTACATGTCCCCTTACTGCAGTATAAACAATACATTATAGTGTGCTTACATGTCCCCTTACTGCAGTATAAACAATACATTATAGTGTGCTTACATGTCCCCTTACTGCAGTATAAACAATACATTATAGTGTGCTTACATGTCCCCTTACTGCAGTATAAACAATACATTATAGTGTGCTTACATGTCCCCTTACTGCAGAATAAACAATACATTATAGTGTGCTTACATGTCCCCTTACTGCAGTATAAACAATACATTATAGTGTGCTTACATGTCCCCTTACTGCAGTATAAACAATACATTATAGTGTGCTTACATGTCCCCTTACTGCAGTATAAACAATACATTATAGTGTGCTTACATGTCCCCTTACTGCAGTATAAACAATACATTATAGTGTGCTTACATGTCCCCTTACTGCAGAATAAACAATACATTATAGTGTGCTTAATTTCTTCTGTATCTGAGCAGAAGGGGACCGCCACTCATCTAGAAGTACTTTGAAATGTTGTGACAAAATACACTGAAGGGCCAAAACATTACAACCACTCACAGGTGACGCGAACAGCGTTGGTCATCTCCTAACAAGGGAACATGTAAAATCTGTTTAGATTAGAGAAGCAGAGCAACCAGGTCCCAAAGTAAACGTGTTGGATTGAGGAAAAATGGGCAGAAGTAAAGACCCAAGAAAATGTTATGTCCTGATGGCAGACGCCTCTTTCAGCACGATAATGTGCCCTACCACACCATCTACGAATGGTTCGGGGCGTTTCCCCCAGTGTCCCAGATCTCAACCCGATTGAGCATCTGCGGGATGTGCTGTGGCCAACAAGTCCGATGCTCAACAGCTCCATCTCCTGGTAATGTCTTGGTGATACTGTTTTTGGTGGCACACTGAGAACCGACAGGATATTGGACATAGGTCATAATGTTTTGGCTCTTCAGCTTAGAGTTTCTAATATTCTGACGTTACACATAAAATTTATATAAATGTATATAAATAAAAATTTACGAGCAAGATAATTAGTTTAGGAGGATTCTGAATTCAATACTCCTCACTTCAATTAATTAGTTTAGGAGGATTCTGAATTTAATACTCCTCACTTCAATTAATTAGTTTAGGAGGATTCTGAATTTAATACTCCTCACTTCAATTAATTAGTTTAGGAGGATTCTGAATTTAATACTCCTCACTTCAATTAATTAGTTTAGGAGGATTCTGAATTTAATACTCCTCACTTCAATTAATTAGTTTAGGAGGATTCTGAATTTAATACTCCTCACTTCAATTAATTAGTTTAGGAGGATTCTGAATTTAATACTCCTCACTTCAAGTTCATACTTCTTGCCTCTGATTTTCTCCATTGTGTCTGAAGACATAAACACAAGAGTTCGCAAGAAGAATTAAATTGGGATTTTTACTATCTGACATTTAAGTACATTTTGTGCATCATGTCAGATCTGGTGATATTTGCTTAGTGAAAGATGTTAAACAATGTATCAATAAAATAAAATGTTTTTACAGCCAACCAAAAGTAAAACAACTTTGCCAGGCAGAGTGGGCAAAATGGTTGGTTTGAATGTTAACATTTTTGCCCCAATTCAACTAGTGTCCACTTGGAAAATTAACTCTACATATTTCTTCTTATAGCATTTGTCACGATAGCTGTTCAAATTCTTAAAGGCATTATTGATAACTTCCCTTATCGGTTTGCAGTGTTGGGACATCTGATCAACACCTATGTGGCCACAATAAACTCAGGCAATGTGCCCTGTCTGGAAAACGCCATACTGGCCATGGCGGAGCTGGAGAACCAGGCTGCATTGGAGGACGCGTTTGTGATGTACAAAAAAGAGATGGAGGTGGTGAAGGCCCTGTTCCCTGTGGACAGCTCCCATCTGTCGGAGAACCACCTTAAATCCCAGACCCGTTCCACTCACGCCTTTATGGAACGGTCTCTTAAGGACACCGATGGGAAGTACTCTGCGATCCTGGCGGTAAGAGTTAACGTTGTGTCTGCGCAATCGACGAATGAAAATACATTCTCAGATTGAACCCAAATCGTGCTTGAAAAGCAAAACAACATGTAAAACGTCTCATAGGAATCAAGTGAATACAGTGTGTATCACCGTTCAAGGAGCGAAACACCAGATTCCATGTGGCTGCCGTAGAAAGTATCAACTTGTACCAAGCCCAAGATCGTGCTAACTATAAACAGGCCATCCTTAAGCTGCATCATTGCAGTGCAGAACTTGCCTTAAGAGCTCATTCGGCTGCATGTTGTTGGTTCACAGCCACTGCTTCCTAATGAGAATGCCACACCTGGAGTCGACTCCAGATCTTTTATCTGCTTATCGATTATGAAATAGCGAAGGAATAGCCCACGCCTGTCCACGAGACAGCTTTTGAGTCAATTGTCCAATTATTTGTGGTCCCTTGAAAAAGACGGGGGCTACATATTAAATGCTAGATGTGAAATCCCTGAAAAAGAGCTGAGAGACTTTAAACCCAAATATGTCTGGACCTGAAACAGTATATTGAACGTTTCCAATAAATGTTTTAGGGGAAAATTAAAGAGTACGCCAACAACCTCTTTGAAGAAAACCAAGATGCCTCAGAGAAGAAGTGCAAGGCCCTTCTGGACAAGCTCAGCGCTACAATGGATCACGGGGTGAAGGAAGGAACGTACTCCACACCGGGAGGTTATGAGCTCTACTGCGATCACCATGACACCCTTATGGCACGTTACCGTGCAGAGCCCAACAAAGGCGTTAAGGTAAGAGTCTAGAACCAAAGAGTCGAGAGTTAGAACCAAAAACACAATATCTTTAAGAACATGAATAGCAATCCTGAGTGATGCACTGCAACGGACGTCTCTCAGCTGGTTACCAAATAAGGCATGTTCTCTGCAGGCGGAGGAGGTTCTAGAACAGTTCCTGAAGGAGAAGAGCGCAGAGTCCAGCTCCATTCTGCAAGCCGACATAAAATTGACTGAAAATGAGAAACATATACAAGGTATGTAAACTCTTATAAGTCTTGTAAACTTATATTCCAGTATATATAAAAAATGTACATATGTTAAAACAAATTCACTGTGGCAGGTAAACTGAGGCTAACTGAGGTGTGCTAACTGAAGGAGAAGTGTAAAATTCAAGGCTATAAAAAGGCGCGACCACATTTGATATAATTTAGGCTGATTATAGAATAAAAAAATCATGAACACCATCTACTTGTTTTATGGACAGACTATTTAAAATGAATAGCTGCCATTTGTTTGTCCATCTGGGTCCATAAGATGTCCTAAAGACCAAGACAATAAACATGTCTCATGTTCATATTAATCTCTATGAAATAAATGGTTTTCCTGAGGCTTTTTTCTTTTATTCTCTAGCTGAGAAGAATAAAACATCTCAAATGGCACAGGAGAAAGCGGCTTTAGATGAACGACATTAGGAGATGGTGCGGGCAATGGAGAACTTTGAAAAGAGCAAGGAGGCATTCTTGAACGAGATGAAAGAGAAGGTGGAAAAAGAGAAGGAAGAACAGCAGGCAGAGTTCAACACCATGATGGATGCCAGAATGCGGGAGCAGGCGTATCTCATGGAGCAGGGACACAGGGAAAAGGCCGCCCTCTTGTGGCAAGAGATTGAAGAGCTCCGGAGGGCAAATACAATTGAGAGAGAGAAGGACATCCAAAGGCAGAAGGAGATGGATGATTACAGAAATCTTACCCTGGCACAGCAAAGACAGATTGATGACTTAAACGGGGCACTCCTGATAAAAAAGTCTAAGCAAGGAGGGGAGTGTCAAATCCTGTGATCCAGGTTGAAGGGTTGAAAGCCTGAATGCCACTGTTAGCGCAGTTGGCTAAATCAACTGGGTGTTTTTCAGTTGTCTTGAATCTAGCCAGAAGCAAAGATATACACTCACACTAGCCGTAATAGACATTAAACAAAGAAAAGACACACGTAACACGTCAACTTTTGACTTGAAATATATGAACGTTTACGTTTGAAATATGACACTTTATATTCAACTGAAATATAACAAAATGCCAAGTTAGTTAGTGGGGCGAGAATCACTGAGGTATTTAATCAGAGATGTTCAGTGTGTCGATTTGTCTCTCTAGTGATTCCCCAACAATTTTAAACATGAACAACAAAACAAAAATGCAACATTTTTATATGGGCTTTTCTTCATAACAAGAACTAGGTGTCCTCTATTGTCCTCTAGTGGGCTATTTTTCCGGTTGTTGGTGATTTTGGCTTGTTCAGATGTTTAAAATATTCTACGTATATTTGACATTTTTTGGGGGATTTATGTTTCATAATAACACAGTCATTATAAAACCTTAAAGTTAATTAGGGGCAATGTTTTTTTCTGGATCGAAGGAAGAATCTGTAACATTTTAAGAAGGTATTGGGTAATCACTAGCATGTATGAATAGTTAACCCAGGGTTCAACTTTAAAAACATATATATATATTTTTTGATGATAGTTTAAAAAATAGATATTTGCATTTAAACTAACAAATAATACTTTTGCAAAAATAATCAATGGAAACATAAAAGGTGTAACTATCTTATAACTTTCTTTAACATGGTCCCTATTATGATCTGTTGGACAGAATATATTTAAGGTCATTTGTAATGTTTTAATAAGAAGTTTTAAAGGTAGAAACACATTATTCAAAATATTAAACCGTCGATTACACTACAACAACATGTTTTGTGCTAAACATGATATTTTTAGGATTTGGATTTTAAAAGATGTCTAGATGGTTTGCAATATAGACAAATAATATTTCTTCATTAAATGTTTTAATAAAACCAAAAATGTATTATTTGTCATGTTGTTGTCAGCATTACCATGATGAATGAGGAAAGAGGATCTTATTGCAATTCTGCAGAGGTGGAAAGAGTACTGAATATTTGTACTCATGTACAAGTACAAGTAGTTGCTAAAATAATACTCAATTACAAGTAAAAGTACTGGTGTTAAAAATTTACTTAAGTAAAAGTACAAAGTACCCCTCTCAAAAACTACTCAAGTACTAATTAGTTTTTAGCCTGTGATATTTATTGAATAAACGTCAAATCCATTGAATCAAATCAGAAATATGAATGGATCAAACACAGACAATTTGTGTTTTATACGAATATACACATAGTACAAGAATTATGTCTGTTTAAAGAATGTTAAATGATTTTTAAACATGTATCAACAGTATAAACTTGTCACTGCAAACCAACAACTGGGCAAAGGACTCTAGGACATTTCGCTTTCTGAATCTTTTGTTCAGTTTCATTAGAAGCTGATTTTCAAAGTTCACAGAGTCTATCCTGTCCATAACACCAAAGTTCTTTGATAACACTACGATAACATGTTACACGTGCGAGGACAGAAACCGGGCTTTTTTCCCGGTCCAAATACAAGGGTTTTTATTGGCCCGCCCACGATCAGTTATTTCTATTGGATACCCAAATGCTGGTCAAATATTTGAATATTAATTTAATTCAACTTGTGCAAGTACTTAGTAACAAATGTAAGTTTTAAAGTACAAGGAACATTACAGACTTAAACATTTACTCATAACAGTACAAGCACACAAAAAAACTACTTAATTACAGTCAGGTGAGTAGTTGTAATTTGTTACTTCCACCTCTGCAATTCTCTGCATACTCACTCTAAACACACTGATAGTTCAAAGTTCACATACTCACTCTAAACACACTGATAGTTCAAAGGTCACATAGTCACTCTAAACACACTGATACACACTTAATACAGCAATTAACATGTGAAACCCTGTCTAACTGGGTTTGAGGTAGTGGGAGTTGATTTGCAATATTGGAATTAACATGCAGAGAAAAGCATAAAAAATGATAGATTCTCCTCCATAGGTTCTCAATTATGTTTTGAATATGACATGTAATACACACATGTAACCACTAAACGGCAGTGTGTGAATACAAGAACAATAAACTGTAGAATCCATATTATCAAATTGCTTTACCTATTAAAGATTATTAACAAATTCAAACCCAAGTGCTAATACAATACTGCCCATAGCCTGTTCCCCATATTCACATTCAGTACCGTATTTACTCTCTACACAAACTAGACAGTTACAAACTCTTACTAAACATCTGAACTCTAGACATTGCACAATTGAATTACATATATTCACATGTTTATATAGACATATTCTAGCAACCTATAGTCTCTTGTTCGTATTCTTTCAATATGTGTATTAAGTGTTGCAATAACGGGTCAGAACAATTTACACAAATTATGTTTGTGTACACAAGGGCTGCTTTGTTCTTCAAAGCTTTTTATTTAACCAATGGTCAGAAAATATTTATTTCATGTTGGCCGGTTTACACATCATAGGAGTCAAGTTGGCTAGGATTTGCAACCTTTATAAATTGGTGTTGTGTACATGGAGATGTCACCTGATAATATTATTATCATATACCTCCATAGTATTGGTTCAACATACCTCAAATACCCCAAGATACCATTGTTAGGATATTCCTTGTAAAACCAGCTAAACTAAGAAGTGGAACGACTGTTACAGGGTATTCTGTTGTACGGCTTAGGCGGCAGCTCCACCTTGTGGGGATTTAGGGTTATGTTAACCAGTAACAGGAAGTCAGCACTGGTATGCTACGAGCGCATGTTTGTTATGCAAGTTATATAAAGCTATGGTTCGTGACTCGCCATCTGTGTAGCGTCCTTATTAATCAACATACAACAACGACCACCATGTGAAACCAGCTGAATTAAGAAGTGGAACAACCACCATGTGAA
The DNA here is from genome assembly GCA_029465975.1 of Dallia pectoralis. Classification (NCBI taxonomy): domain Eukaryota; kingdom Metazoa; phylum Chordata; class Actinopteri; order Esociformes; family Umbridae; genus Dallia; species Dallia pectoralis. The sequence goes on along the minus strand of CM055738.1, from coordinate 3,219,245 downwards.
ACCAGCTAAACTAAGAAGTGAAAGGTGTACAGTTTCAGTACAAGAAGACAACGAACCACACAAAGGGTTAGGTCGTGTAAAGTACCTTGGTGAAAACAGGGGTGTCCGTGTGTGGTGACAGAGTGCTATGTGCTTATACTTCCTGTTAAACAGTCAACAGACTTAGTCAGCCTTCCTACAAGCCTGCACTGCAAAAAGAATTCCATCAGATTACGGTAAAAGCCTGTCAGTACATGTGCCAGAAAAAACCCTGTCAAACAACTGAACGTTACGTCTCAAGATGGTTGTGCTGATTTACCTTCAAAATGACCTACTGTACTGTAGTGACCCAGAACCTGTTTATGTGTTAATGTTCCATGTTCTGTGTGTGTAATCTCGTGGGGTTTGAGGGGGGTGAGTGGAGGTGACAGGAGTGGTTCACTCTCTTTTCATCCTTGACTGTCTGGCCATTGATCTCTTTGTTTTCTGCATGCCTACAAAGGATTTAGGCCAGTTATATTAAAAAGAAGCAAAACTGTTGCATCGGCAAATGACAGAGAGTTGGCTTGGAAAAAAGTATAATACATAATGCATTCCCGTTTTTTAACATAAGATGCTGGCAACTGATCACAATCTCTGTTTTTGGAAATGAATGTTAAGGTTATCCATTTACTCTTAGGTTACCTACCTGGGCGTGTCGCCTAACCTGCTGAAACCTGTGGAATACCCCCCTGGTCTACAGTATTCATACACATGAGGTAGACAGCACAAACAAAACACCAGAGAAATAAGTTGAAGTCCAGATTTAATACTTGATAAAAATATAACAAAAGTTTAAAGTTTGCTCTAAAAATTCACAATATGTTTTTTATTGCTTATTATATGGGTACTCCCAATTCAACTAAAAAGAATATCTTGTTGAGTCGATGCCATAAGAGAAAAAAGTGGTAGTAAAGTGCCTGCGCAAAGTGCAACATAAAATCAAAAAATATTTTTACACAGGTGAAAAGCTTTTGTACACAAACCAAAATCCTCAACCTGAATTATATAGGTACTCAAACCATGAAAAAAAACATTTAACATTACTATATTAAACTGCAGTAAGGAAGACAAAATGTCATATATATATATATTTTTTTTTTAAACATTTATTTAACCAGCTCGGCCGATTGAAAACAATTTCTTATTTGCAACAGCGACCTTGGGATAAGCTGGGGATTGAACCCAAGCAGCCGAACACTCATGGTACTTTATGTATAATAAGGTCGAGGTCCGTCTCAACTGTGCCAAACACCGGGTAAAGCTTTTCAGGAAACGTGTCATTGAAGGTGTAGATGTGACTCCGCCTCACCGCGTCATAAAAGGAGAGCTGCCCCTGCTCAACATCTAGGTAGACCCCGATCCTGCTGAGATCCCCAGGGTTCCTGATGTCAACCGCCGGTACTTTCAGAGCCTTGAGCCCGGTAATCTGCATTCGCAGAGTCCAGTAACCTGTTGTTGTGTTGAGATCGATGTAGCCGTTCCTTGGTGCAGATTCCCTGGCTACTCCTATCCTCCAGTCCCTCTTCCCTTCCACCCCCACCTCCCAGTAACGTCTACCTGTGGTAAAACCCTCTGTTCCCAGGGCACAGAACCAGCCATTATAACTGGGACATGCACTGTGATGGCCATATTCTTGACACTCTTTCTTTTCGCCCACTCTCATACGTTTCCGATCCACAGATATAAGAACACTTGGATTGGCTGATTTAGGGTCCAGGAGAATGTCAACTGAAAGTACAGTTAAAAATAGTCATGTCTTTGGTCATTTTTGCTTTAAATTACTCTTCGTTTTTTGTATGAATTAATAATGTAATGTCAAGTAGTTACCTGCTGCTTCGCATATCCAGTCCCATACTGAAATAAAATGTAATATGCATACTTGTCAGAGTGTGAAAACGGCGTTTTATCAAAAAACACTGAATTTTATGTGCAATTCCTACTGCTCACCTAGTTCAGGGATCACTGTGATGGAAGCTGAGGAACATAAAATTGCATTTGAAGAACAATAAATGCACTCCTCTATTTGCATTTCAAACTGAAACCATGCATTTATAAATAGAAAGTGTCTTTACGAATAGACACATTTGGTTTCAGGCAGCTATAAATATACACTCAAAACATGTTTTGACCGGTTTAGAATAGGGGCAATTCTGTTATTTTAGGCGTGGCTCATGTTGAAAGTAAAATAGATACCCGAGTGTTTGAAGCTCTGCTTGGATTTGAGCCATATCTCTGGAATGGTGCCCTGTAAGGTAAAGTGAAGTCAGATTAATGGCTGATCACAGACAAGCATTCATACATCCTGGATTCAGATATTCATTTTATACTAAGTTTCACACCTGGTCAGGATGTTCCTGAAGAACACTCCAGATTATAAAGTCCATGGCAGGGAGCATGCTGGGAAGTTTCCCTGTCTTCCATTGTCTCTCTAGATCTCGTAGGACTGAACACACATCCTCACTTGGACACACAGATCCCTGCAGAAAAACAGAGAGTGAATTATATTTTACAATACAAAGCTTGTTTATGCCGTATACAGAATTTAGTAGCAGTTTTGGTTATTTAGTTGTTTGGCAGACCTTTGGTCGTGATTCTAGTTGAGCAGCCCAGTTTTCAACAACCCTTTGAGATTCAGAAAGTCGTCTCTCAGCATCTTCTGGGGACATTGTTTTCTCCACCTCATACTCCTCCCAGCAAGCACTCTGAAGCTTAGGTGAGCTCTTGTTTCGCTCCCCGGATGTCTACACACACACACACACACACAGCCATCTCTTACCACTACATCCTTACAAGACATTCATCCTGTTAACTTGTGGTTGATCTCTGCATTATACCATTGGTAAGGTGCTCAACTCCTTTGCCCATTGCAGGATGAACTGTTGACACTCTACCAGACTGTATTCCTCCCCATGGCTGGTAGTGAGATGGCTTTGACACTATATGTGGAGTCAAGATAACATACAACTTAATGGATGCATGGAAAACCTCTTTCCCCTAAAGCTTTCTTGTCTTGTCCTGTTTGGAATGGCTGCAGATTATAATTTATATTATTTCTGTTATGGAAATGTTAATATCAACTAATCTTTTTGCATAGTAATAATAATGTATATGTGGGGTTTTTGCTTCTTGATGTAACAGAGCTGTGTCTTCTCTCATTATATGAGATACATGTTGATATATTGTTGATAAGGTACACTGGGGCCAGCTAGCACGAGGGATAACGACTGGCTGAGCTGATGTTAGATTGTTATTCATGCAAACATGCGGAAACATTCTTCTCAACTCCAAAAACAGGGACGGACCTGTGGCTAACAGACTCTTTCTGACAAGAAGACTTTGACACCCCCTGTGGTTATGTAGGGAACTGTTTCTAAGCTGCGCCCCGGACTTGGCGCCAAGTCAGACTTGGTGTTTTTGTCTCTGCTTATAACATCTTATTGTGCAACGGGAAAAGTTGTCTCAGTCATACCCAACTATTGAGTTCAACTCTGTGTGTTTGCACCATACCTTCATGCAACCATAAAACAACACTAATCAAGTTAGCTAACAGGCCAGTCAATCTGCTGACTAAAACCTTCATTATCATCAATACATTTTTAAATGACTGCTGCAATGTTTTCTGGCCTACCTTTGATATCCTTTGTAGCTCCGTGACCAGTTTTGTGGTTATGGATTTAGATTCCTCCAGAGATGTTGACCGAATGGTTTTGCAGGGGATATGTCTCTACAAAGAAAATGTCTAGAAGTTAACAATTCTGTGTCATCTACTTCTAGGTTGACTGATAAATATAAATATATAATATAAATTCAACATTGTCACTAGTTGAACTACCAAAATCATAATTTCAAGCAAGATTTTACCCTAAAAACATTCCTAACAGAAATATTCAATTTCTTCAGTGGTTTTGTTATGACCTGCAAGCAAAATAAACACGTTGTATATCAACAATAGACCTGTAGTTTCTTGTGGTTAGGTTGATAAAGTACGGCACATCTGCAAAATTATAGAAATACAAGAAGTTGTATAGTATAGCCTACTATACACAAAGTTTCAAAACAACTGTGAGGAACTGGCCTAAAGCCAATCTTGTCTTCCCCTGTTCTGCTGTGCATGTCAAATAACAGGTAGTGTGCCATGCACAAACATGAATTGACTAGTTTAGTTTCATACCTGGAGGCAGAAATTAGGCTTCCCAAATGGTTGTGAACGACATTCCAGAGGAATATCTGCATTTCCAGTAGATTGGCCAACTGTTCCCAAACTCACGCTGTCCTTAATTCTGCATGTTTCTGGAATATATTGTAAATCCAAATGGACATAAAGAAAATGCAGTACTGTACGTGCATGAATAATGTGATTCCAAAAGCAACTGTATGAGTTTGTGTTATGGATTCAATAGCATTAAATTGTAAGATGCATTTTGAATGTTTCAAAAACAACATGATATCCATGTTAAAAAAGACAGCCATGCTGAGTTACAAAACGCTATGTCATATATATAAACAAGTATCATATAAGTATTAATGCAAAAACCGACAAACCTGTAGACCAACTTGGCATTTTCTTTCTGCAGTTTTTCTACATGTTGTTCCGATCCAGAATAAGTCACTCAGCCTGCGCTACGCATACTGAAATGTTTTATGTGCACAGCGGATAATAACAAAAAAACACACCACGCCTTTTACTAGCTTTCACTTTCTGCACTTGAGTTTTTTTACACACATGGTTAAACATGGAAGACTGAATTACTTCAATGTTAATCATTAGTAGATACAATATGTTGTTATATCAAATCTACAATAAGATTACCATCATTTGATAACAATCTCCAGGTCATAACGTTTTAGTTTCAGACTAATTGGAAACTTTGTTATTGCTAAATGGAGGACCACTGGAACTGCTTTGAGAGAACTTAAATATAGTTTGAATAGTTTTCTTTGCACATATGTCCATATTCCCTTGTAGTTATGTATTTGTTGTATATTCTGTTATTTTGTGCTTTTAATTTAATTTTACATTACCAACTATGTAGATGCAGTACAGAATGATGCATGTCATACAGCACATTTGACAATAAAAAATACCTTCACTTAAATAGTTTCACTTCAACATTTCAGAAGTTCACTCTAAAGCACTGGATGGGGAAATGCCAGATGTTGCCACATTGAGAGTGCCGAGGCATATAAGGACTTGCACCTCCGGTAACCACCATGGGCATGTCAGCAGAAGTCCCATTAGTTCATTCAGCTTCTGGGGCTGTCCAGGCAGAGAGTGTGCTGTCATTTCAGCTAAAACCACCAGAAATGAGGGAAATCATCAACATCCCAGATGCCCAACCTTCTATTCTAGTCTGCTATTGAAACTTCACCCTCGCGCTCAGTCATGTTGATATCGGGAGAGGACGTGTCACTGCAACGAGAAATATCATCAAGATCTCGTCACACCCCCTAATAAAAGGGCACTTAAAGCTTTGGATATCAATAATTCAGTGATTGAAATGTACATATCCAACAACGTCTAATTTATTCTGTAAATAACGGTAATAATGGAGTCTTGTGTTGTAAAGTCGACAGTCTGAAACAGTAAGGATGCAGAGGAAACAGGAAGGTGTCGTTTCAAGCAGAGCGAAAGCAGACCAACATACAAATGGGTCCACTAAATGAACAGACCCTCATTACACGTGACGTATGTGTTAAAGAGCAACTTCACCAAAAAAAACATATTTTTTCTCACTTATCGTGGTCACTTATGTAGTAGAAATGTGAAATCATTTTTGAAATTGGTGCCTTCTAGGCTGAGAAAAAGATTAAAATGTGTTTTTGGCTCATGTGGATGAAATACACCAAATCCCAGAATGCACTTGTTTCGCTGCTCTACGAGTCCACTCCCAAGCCACGCCTACCGGCTCGAGAGGGCAGGCAGAAGAGAAGGCTAGCTACTAATTGACTGGAAAACAGAAGACACCGGTTAACATGAGTCTCTGACGAGTTTCTGTGGTGGATTTTCAGTTCATATACATGTTTAGAAAAGTAGTTTGCTTACATAATTTGGTTGTTACAGTATTTGTTTACATTTGGGTATATATCTGTTAAACTTCATATCATTTTAGTATAATTAGTTATAAACACACAAGGTATTTGGTAAACTTTGGTAAAAGAGAAACAACAGACATCATCAGTGACACCCCTCCCCCATACATTACAATGTTCCTGGGACAAAGCAAATGGTTTAGGTGTGATTAACATGGGTGTGATATTGGATCCTGCCTGGGTGGGGTTAACTGATAAGAATGACTAGGAATATATCGGTTGGTCATTGGGAGTGAACTGGGGGATGTGTCGATGTTTTTGACTGGTCTAAAGTTGGGGTATAAAAGTGGTTGAGCCCATGGAACTGCCCTTTCCTGCTTTAGAACAGCGCTGGTCTAATGTGAGAGGGCATATTGCTGTCATGGTGTGGAGCAATATTAATGTAAATAAACCATCTGAAAAGGTAATCCGTTTGACTCGTACATCATTACACTCCATCCCATTCTCTACCATATTTCTTGATAAAGTAATTTAAATACTAGCCTTGCATTGTACCGGGATGTACATCCAACACAAGGAAAGGACATGTAGTTAGTTTCCATCGTTTTCCCGTTGAACATTTAGAGCGGTGCAAACAGTGGCTGCGGGCTATCAACCACCCCAAGTTCCGAGAATATTTGTAATTAATAAAAGTATATACATTTCTTTATATTTCCCTGTACTCTTTTGTAAATCAAAGTAATACATTATAAACTTTGAACTTTTATTGTTTTTAAACATAATATAAACAATTGCACACTCATAGCTCTTCCAGAGCTTCAGCAGTTTCTTGATAGCCACAGTATTGTCCGTCACTAGCTGGAAATCTCTGTCTAATGTCCTGAACAACACAGGCAGGCAAAACAAGACGATATAGCCTTTCCCCAGTCTCTCTCCTTGCAGGACCCATTCCACGAAATGACGGTAGGCTCTTAGGCGATATTGTCTGAAAACAATAAGCACAACGTTAGCAACGCAAGCTATTTGCACCTACAATAGGCTAGCTAGCATATATGTAAATATAACCGATAGCTCAGCTAACTGACGTGAACAACAAATAAATACTCACTTATACTGAAGCGTCCGTTTGTTACATTCTGCCATTGTGTTTAGTCTGAAACTCGCATTTCTCCACAACAAGTAACATCGGGTTAGCTTAGCTACAAGATGGCTGACACTGTTTTGAGAATCTGTGACGAGGCCCCACCCCATACGGGCAGGTTGAAAAAATGCAGAAGTAGCGTCTACTTCTGTCTGTAGTTTACAGCCTCTTTTAAAAAATCCTCCAATGACACAAAAATCTTCATTTTACGTCATTGGAGGATTTTTTCCTGACTTAAAATCAAGATATCTCTCTTATCAGATGGAGTTGAGGGGTGGGAGTAAGGTCATTGGAAAATACTACCATTTGTCTACTGATACAAAGCTAGATGCAAAATCGGTGAAGTGGCTCTTTAACTCCGACAACGTGAGTGAAGAGAAATAGAGACACTCGGACCAAGAGAGAAAAAGCAAATTAGAGAAGCTAAAGAAAAGTTTAAGACAACTAATGTCGCTCAATCTGTTGTAGCCTACCCTGCAAAACCTGCGGTGTGGTGATACACCGGGTAAGAGGAAATACAACCAACATTTCCCATCTTAATAACCACCAAAAGCCACTATAGGATATGAGTGCAAACGCCACAATCGTGTCGCAGGTAAATCTATACGGAAATAATATGGGCATTGTAATTGTTATGTCTATTTTTGGTAACCCCCCCCCAGCACTTGGTGATCTACGCACAGCGCGTGATGTGCGTGGTGGGAGCGGTGCCGCTGACCACATGTCCTGTTTTATAGACATGCTCTTTATGTATTCATCTTGTACCAGTCCAATTTGACTGTTAGTTCAAATAAACCATGGTGTTGTAAGAACTTGATTTTGTTTATATATATATATTAATCTATTTTGAGGCATTTTCCCTTAACTTTTGAGTTTTTACATATGTTTAAGAATGTTCAACAGTTTTGGCTAACATGTGGAGACCCACTTAAAGATTCTCTGACAGCGAAGTCCAAGATTATCAAAACAGATATGGTTTTATTAAACATTAATATTCACAATGCTTGTTTTTTTGTGTTTAGCTGTTCAAAAATATATGACATCAAAGTATCACCTGCGTAAAAACCCTTGCTCCAGTCGCTTTTCCACCACAGCTCAGTCAGCCTGGTTCCAGAAATGGTTTCCGTATGTTGGTAAGTGGACCCAGGAGACAACATTACAACATTCTCCTAATGGGTGTGTAGGATTATGGGATAGGTATAACAAATTGGACTAGGATTAGAATGGGACTAGGATTATGGGATGTGTAGGTATAGCAGGTTGGACTAGGATTAGAATGGGACTAGGATTATGGGATGTGTAGGTATAACAGGTTGGACTAGGATTAGAATGGGACTAGGATTATGGGATGTGTAGGTATATAAAGTAGGACTAGGATTAGGGGATCTGTAGGTATAACAGGTGGGACTAGGATTATGGGATGAGTAGGTATAGCGGGTGGGACTAGGATTAGAATGGGACTAGGATTATGGGATGTGTAGGAATATAAAGTAGGACTAGGATTATGGGATGTGTAGGTATAGCAGGTGGGACTAGGATTAGGGGATCTGTAAGTATAGCGGGTGAGACTAGGATTAGAATGGGACTAGAATTACAGGTCTGTGTAGGTACAGCAGGTGATATCATTCTGTGGACTAGGAACGTCAAAATACAGCGTGCCCCAAAAAGCGTCTGATTCAGGTTATACCAGTGTATAGGTAAGTGTTTCTGTATGTTCTGTATGTTCCCTCTTTTACGCGTCCAATCCTTCACATTCCTGCCCCAGGTCCCCCAGTGTGCTGGCTCTGATACTTCTACTGGTCGTCTGTACGGAGAGAGAGGTGGAGAACAGAGACACTTGTGGATGACAGTGGAATAAGTGATGGAGGACTATATGATTTGAAATGACACTAGATTTTAGGCATTTTAGGGAGCAGGTCAGTATCACCATGCAGGTAGAGATCCTAGTTTAATTAGACAGGTCAGTATCACCATGCAGGTAGAGATCCTAGTTTAATTAGACAGGTCAGTATCACCATGCAGGTAGAGATCCTAGTTTAATTAGACAGGTCAGTATCCCCATGCAGGTAGAGATCCTAGTTTAATTAGACAGGTCAGTATCACCATGCAGGTAGAGAACCTAGTTTAAATTAGACAGGTAAGTATCACCATGCAGGTAGAGATCCTAGTTTAAATTAGACAGGTCAGTATCACCATGCAGGTAGAGATCCTGTTTAAATTAGACAGGTCAGTATCACCATGCAGGTAGAGATCCTGTTTAAATTAGACAGGTCAGTATCACCATGCAGGTAGAGATCCTAGTTTAATTAGACAGGTCAGTATCACCATGCAGGTAGAGATCCTAGTTTAATTAGACAGGTAAGTATCACCATGCAGGTAGAGATCCTAGTTTAAATTAGACAGGTAAGTATCACCATGCAGGTAGAGATCCTAGTTTAATTAGACAGGTCAGTATCACCATGCAGGTAGAGATCCTAGTTTAAATTATACAGGTCAGTATCACTATGCAGGTAGAGATCCTAGTTTAATTAGACAGGTCAGTATCACCATGCAGGTAGAGATCCTAGTTTAATTAGACAGGTCAGTATCACTATGCAGGTAGAGATCCTAGTTTAATTAGACAGGTCAGTATCACCATGCAGGTAGAGATCCTAGTTTAATTAGACAGGTCAGTATCACCATGCAGGTAGAGATCCTAGTTTAAATTAGACAGGTCAGTATCACCATGCAGGTAGAGATCCTAGTTTAAATTAGACAGGTCAGTATCACCATGCAGGTAGAGATCCTAGTTTAATTAGACAGGTCAGTATCACCATGCAGGTAGAGATCCTAGTTTAAATTAGACAGGTAAGTATCCCCATGCAGGTAGAGATCCTAGTTTAATTAGACAGGTCAGTATCACCATGCAGGTAGAGATCCTAGTTTAATTAGACAGGTCAGTATCACCATGCAGGTAGAGATCCTAGTTTAAATTAGACAGGTCAGTATCACCATGCAGGTAGAGAACCTAGTTTAAATTAGACAGGTAAGTATCACCATGCAGGTAGAGATCCTAGTTTAAATTAGACAGGTCAGTATCACCATGCAGGTAGAGATCCTAGTTTAAATTAGACAGGTAAGTATCCCTATGCAGGTAGAGATCCTAGTTTAAATTAGACAGGTCAGTATCACCATGCAGGTAGAGATCCTAGTTTAAATTAGACAGGTCAGTATCACCATGCAGGTAGAGATCCTAGTTTAAATTAGACAGGTCAGTATCACCATGCAGGTAGAGATCCTAGTTTAAATTAGACAGGTCAGTATCACCATGCAGGTAGAGATCCTAGTTTAAATTAGACAGGTCAGTATCACCTCATTGGAGCCTCACAATGCCCTGAAACCCAGATCAGTTCCTGGATGCATGTTATTGGTCGATCATACCCACCATCCCCGTTGCTGATTGGTTCTGTGATCTCCCAGTTCATAGCCTTCTGGACAGCCTTCTTCCAGCGGGCGTAACGGAATTCACTCTCTACAGGGGAGACAAAGACTGTTAGGGGGAATGCTGCCTCTTCCAAGGTAATTTGTCGTTGTGCAGTACACACTACATTCATCCACTAGGTGGCAGTGTGTCCTTAATAAGAAAAAAAGAACATTTGACATATACATTTAACCACAAGAGGGCAGTGTTACGCAACTTTCTGACTAACAATTGGGTTGTGGTCAATTCAAATTTCATTAAATGACGACAACCAGTCCATTCAACAAGTGGCTTAACATTCAAATCAGTGATAGAGAAATATCACATTGTCCAGATCTACTTCCTGGTTTGACCACAACCCCGGTTACAGAGCGACTGAACGCATCCCCTCACCCTCCGTGTTGATCTGAGGTTGGTATCTCTCAGTGGGGACGGTTGCAAGGTCACCAGGCGCCAGACTCCAGACACCCACACCTTTGGCGGCCCCTGCGGCCATGGCAACGCCCAGCGCTGTTGTCTCTGACATGGACGGCTTTACTGGGTCAACACACACACTAAAGTTAAGAAATCCATCACTCGCTGATATTACTCGTTATTGGACTCATGTGTCTTTTAGTGTGTGTGTGTGTGTGTGTGTGCAGATGTGTGTGCATGTGCAGACGTGTGTGTGTGCAAATCTGTGTCTTACCCACGGGGACACAGAGTATATCAGCCTGTAGTTGCATTAACAGTCTGTTAGTTGTCATGCCTCCATCCACCTGTAGCTGACTCAGAGGAACTCCATAGTCCTGGTTCATGGCATCCAGGATCTGGAAAAGGGCTTCTATCTGTTAGCATTGGATGTGTGGATGTCTGAATCACACAAAGACGGGTGCATTAGCTGTGTATTATCTGTACATTAGCTGTGCATTATCTGTACATTAGCTGTGCATTAGCTGTGCATTAGCTGCGCATTAGCTGTGCATTAGCTGTGCATTAGCTGTGCATTAGCCGTGCATTAGCTGTGCATTATTTGTACATTAGCCGTACATTAGCTGTGCATTAGCTGTACATTAGCTGTGCATTAGTTGTGCATAAGCTGTACATTAGCTGTGCATTAGCTGTGCATTGGCTGTACATTAGCTGTGCATTAGCTGTGCATTAGCTGTGTATTAGCTGCACATTAGGTGTGCATTAGCTGTACATTAGCTGTGTATTAGCTGTGCATTAGCTGTACATTAGCTGTGCATTAGTTGTACATTAGCTGTGTATTAGCTGTGCATTAGCTGTACATTAGCTGTGCATTAGCTGTACATTAGCTGTGCATTAGCTGGGCACTAGCTGTGCATTAGCTGGGCATTAGTTGTGCATTAGCTGTGCATTAGCTGTGCATTAGCTGTGCATTAGCTGTACATTAGCTGTGCATTAGCTGTGCATTAGCTGTAGCCTACATTAGCTGTGTATTAGCTGTACATTAGCTGTGCATTAGCTGTACATTAGCTGTGCCTACATTAGCTGTGCACTAGCTGTACATTAGCTGGGCATTAGCTGTAGCCTACATTAGCTGTGCATTAGCTGTACATTAGCTGTGCATCAGCTGGCGCTAAGCTCGCTGGAAAAACACAGCGGCGTTAATACAAGCACCCGACGTGAACTAAAGGACAAGATTGGGCCACACTTGAGGAACGATGGATATAGAATGCAGGCTTTTATCTTTATACCATCTAATCGTAATCTTCTTTTACTGTGTTACTATATACATTGTATAAGGGAGACCTAGTAGAGTTAGATTGGGGAGACAATTAAACTCAATGTATAGCAGGGAGGCAAAGTAGATATATATCAGGGACACAAAGCAGAGTAGATTTAAATCAGGGAGACAGAGTAGATATAAATTTAGAAAGACAAAGTAGATTTAAATCATAAAGACAGACTTCACGGAGCAGAAAAAGTACTGGACTCATTCAGGGAACAAACCAGGATATCAGTTACACCGTGTCAACCACCCGACACGCCTCTGGGCATCTGAACAATAAGAAGCCTGGTTTAATTACATTATCCGGACGGCATTGCTGAACCGTCTGTCTGAATCTAACAAAGAGCTTTACCTCTCTAGTCTGGAAGCACACAGCCTCCAGAGCGGCAAACGCCAGGTGACTGCGATTAGTGAACTGAGTCAGACCACAGATGATCCTGTCAGGACAAGAGAGGGAGGTAATTATGAAAAAGGACCAGAAGGTGCTAAAAACTTCCTGGCTACAGATGCTGGAGACAGACAACACTTACCCACGTGCACTGGGCTCCCAGTAGGGGGCATACAGACACAGACAACACTTACCCACGTGCACTGGGCACCCAGTAGGGGGCATACAGACAACACTTACCCACGTGCACTGGGCTCCCAGTAGGGGGCATACAGACAACACTTACCCACGTGCACTGGGCTCCCAGTAGGGGGCATACAGACACAGACAACACTTACCCACGTGCACTGGGCTCCCAGTAAAGGGCATACAGACAACACTTACCCACGTGCACTGGGCACCCAGTAGGGGGCATACAGACACAGACAACACTTACCCACGTGCACTGGGCTCCCAGTAGGGGGCATACAGACAACACTTACCCACGTGCACTGGGCTCCCAGTAGGGGGCATACAGACACAGACAACACTTACCCACGTGCACTGGGCTCCCAGTAGGGGGCATACAGACACAGACAACACTTACCCACGTGCACTGGGCTCCCAGTAGGGGGCATACAGACAACACTTACCCACGTGCACTGGGCTCCCAGTAGGGGGCATACAGACACAGACAACACTTACCCACGTGCACTGGGCTCCCAGTAGGGGGCATACAGACACAGACAACACTTACCCACGTGCACTGGGCTCCCAGTAGGGGGCATACAGACACAGACAACACTTGCCCCTGTGCACTGGGCTCCCAGTAGGGGGCATACAGACAACACTTACCCACGTGCACTGGGCTCCCAGCAGGGGGCATACAGACACAGACAACACTTGCCCACGTGCACTGGGCTCCCAGTAGGGGGCATACAGACACAGACAACACTTACCCACGTGCACTGGGCACCCAGTAGGGGGCATACAGACACAGACAACACTTACCCACGTGCACTGGGCTCCCAGTAGGGGGCATACAGACACAGACAACACTTACCCACGTGCACTGGGCTCCCAGCAGGGGGCATACAGACAACACTTACCCACGTGCACTGGGCTCCCAGCAGGGGGCATACAGACACAGACAACACTTACCCACGTGCACTGGGCTCCCAGCAGGGGGCATACAGACACAGACAACACTTACCCACGTGCACTGGGCTCCCAGTAGGGGGCATACAGACAACACTTACCCACGTGCACTGGGCTCCCAGCAGGGGGCATACAGACACAGACAACACTTACCCACGTGCACTGGGCTCCCAGCAGGGGGCACACAGACAACACTTACCCACGTGCACTGGGCTCCCAGTAGGGGGCATACAGACCAGAGAAGGCTGGAACGAAGTAGCAACCGTAAGAAGAGCCCACATCACCTGCCAGCTTCTCTGAGGAAGAAAGGGCCGTTAGGCGTGGAGGTCCTTAGTGAATATCTGCATTGATGAGGTTCACTCACAAGGGCTGACATCCAGTACACCTCATCTCTTCCCCATTTGTGATAAGCAGTTTAATGTCAATCTCCCCTCTGGCAGACGACTGAGGTCTATCAAGACCAAAACATCCCTCCACAAGAACAGCTTCTTCCCCACGGTGGTGAGTCTAAGGAACATGCCACTAGCACTAGTCTGCCCTTATGGATGAGGTCCTATCTCAGATAAGGAGCGGATGATGTCCATGCTCACCTATCTCAGATAAGGAGTGGATGATGTCCATGCTCACCTATCTCAGATAAGCAGACGGATGATGTCCATGCTCACCTATCTCAGATAAGGAGCGGATGATGTCCATGCTCACCTATCTCAGATAAGCAGACGGATGATGTCCATGCTCACCTATCTCAGATAAGCAGACGGATGATGTCCATGCTCACCTATCTCAGATAAGGAGCGGATGATGTCCATGCTCACCTATCTCAGATAAGCAGACGGATGATGTCCATGCTCACCTATCTCAGATAAGCAGACGGATGATGTCCATGCTCACCTATCTCAGATAAGGAGTGGATGATGTCCATGCTCACCTATCTCAGATAAGGAGTGGATGATGTCCATGCTCACCTATCTCAGATAAGGAGCGGATGATGTCCATGCTCACCTATCTCAGATAAGGAGCGGATAATGTCCATGCTCACCTATCTCAGATAAGGAGCGGATAATGTCCATGCTCACCTATCTCAGATAAGGAGCGGATGATGTCCATGCTCACCTATCTCAGATAAGGAGCGGATGATGTCCATGCTCACCTATCTCAGATAAGGAGTGGATGATGTCCATGCTCACCTATCTCAGATAAGGAGTGGATGATGTCCATGCTCACCTATCTCAGATAAGGAGTGGATGATGTCCATGCTCACCTATCTCAGATAAGGAGCGGATGATGTCCATGCTCACCTATCTCAGATAAGCAGACGGATGATGTCCATGCTCACCTATCTCAGATAAGCAGATAAGGAGTGGATGATGACGGATGATGTCCATGCTCACCTATCTCAGATAAGCAGATGATGTCCATGCTCACCTATCTCAGATAAGCAGACGGATGATGTCCATGCTCACCTATCTCAGATAAGGAGTGGATGATGTCCATGCTCACCTATCTCAGATAAGGAGTGGATGATGTCCATGCTCACCTATCTCAGATAAGGAGTGGATGATGTCCATGCTCACCTATCTCAGATAAGGAGGGGATGATGTCCATGCTCACCTATCTCAGATAAGGAGCGGATGATGTCCATGCTCACCTATCTCAGATAAGGAGCGGATGATGTCCATGCTCACCTATCTCAGCTGAAGAGCGGATAATTCCCATGTTATCCTTTAGCCAGCGTACCACTGCCCCAGCTATGGCCACCGAACCCTGGAATTGTCCAATCACGGGTCAGCAACAGCAGCAATCGACCAATCATAACACGCCACATACACACTCAGGTCCGAGTAAAACAAACCTCAAGCGCGTAGTAGGCTGGGGTGTCCTTCCCCAATTTATAGGCAACGGTGGTGAGGAGGCCGTGGTCTGACATCACCGGCTAAGATAAGAGGAGAGGTCAGAGAAGAGGTCAAAGGAGAGGTCAGATAATCAGAGGAGAGGTCAGAGGGGAGGGTCAAAGAAGAGGGTCAGAGGATATGTTTGAGGAAATGTCAAAGGAGAGGTCAGAGGAGAGGTCAGATAATCAGAGGAGAGGTCATCGAAGAGATCAAAGGAGAGGTCAGAGGAGAGGTCAGACAATCAGAGGAGAGGTCATAGAAGAGATCAAAGGAGAGGTCAGAGGAGAGGTCAAAGAAGAGGTCAGAGGAGAGGTCAGATAATCAGAGGAGAGGTCAAAAAAGAGATCAAAGGAGAGGTCAGAGGAGAGGTCAAAGGAGAGGTCAGATAATCAGAGGAGAGGTCATAGAAGAGATCAAAGGAGAGGTCAGAGGAGAGGTCAAAGGAGAGGTCAGATAATCAGAGGAGAGGTCATAGAAGAGATCAAAGGAGAGGTCAGAGGAGAGGTCAAAGGAGAGGTCAGATAATCAGGGGAGAGGTCATAGAAGAGATCAAAGGAGAGGTCAGAGGAGAGGTCAAAGGAGAGGTCAAAGGAGAGGTCAGATAATGAGAGGAGTCAGATGAAGGTCAGAGGAGAGGACAGATAATGAGAGGAGCGGTCAAAAGAGAGGTCAGAGGAGAGGTCAGAGGAGAGGTCAAAGGAGAGGTCAGATAATCAGAGGAGAGGTCATAGAAGAGATCAAAGGAGAGGTCAGAGGAGAGGTCAAAGGAGAGGTCGAAGGAGAGGTCAGATAATGAGAGGAGAGGTCAGATGAGAGGTCAGAGGAGAGGACAGATAATCAGAGGAGCGGTCAAAAGAGAGGTCAGAGGAGAGGTCAGAGGAGAGGTCAGAGGAGAGGTCAGATAATCAGGGGAGAGGTCATAGAAGAGATCAAAGGAGAGGTGAGAGGTCAGAGGTCAAAGGAGAGGTCAGATAATGAGAGGAGAGGTCAGATGAGAGGTCAGAGGAGAGGACAGATAATCAGAGGAGCGGTCAAAAGAGAGGTCAGAGGAGAGGTCAGAGGAGAGGTCAGAGGAGAGGTCAGAGGAGAGGTCAGGGGCGTGTCATTTCAGAGCAGCTGCCTTTTTGGAAATTATAACAAAAACAATATTCTGTCATGTTTTTGTTTCTTCCAAACCATCTTACCTCAACTCCTGTGTTTCTGAGCAGGAAGCAACCGGTTCCATACCTTTAAATAGCAATATGGCAAACAAAATGCATCTTATTTATATTATATCTCTGGATCAGCTGTAGAGAGACAGACCAGAATATACGATGTGTTACAAAATGCATCTTATTTATATTATATCTCTGGATCAGCTGTAGAGAGACAGACCAGAATATACGATGTGTTACAAAATGCATCTTATTTATATTATATCTCTGGATCAGCTGTAGAGAGACAGACCAGAATATACGATGTGTTACAAAATGCATCTTATTTATATTATATCTCTGGATCAGCTGTAGAGAGACAGACCAGAATATACGATGTGTTACAAAATGCATCTTATTTATATTATATCTCTGGATCAAATGGAGAGAGATAGACCTGAATATATGATGTTACAAAATGCATCTTATTTGATTATATTATGTTAATATTATATTAAGACATATGCATCAAGCTGTAGAGAGACAGACCAGAATATACGATGTGTTACAAAATGCATCTTATTTATATTATATCTCTGGATCAAATGGAGAGAGATAGACCTGAATATATGATGTGTGATGACTATATTATGTTAATATTATATTAAGACATACAAAACGTACTAAGGGATAATTCGTCAACTACGTTTTTTGGCAATTGTCACAATATCCCTTCTGTCTCAAGATGTGATAAAATGACTGTTAAGACACACACACATACACACACACACATACACACATACACACACACATCAAAACAGCCGACTCTATTAATCTATTAATTAATACTATTAATAAAATATTTCTCGAGGAGAAAAGACAATGTGAGGAGATCAGATGAAGTAGGATCTTACGTGTTTTTAGCCTGTCCATCCTGGAAGCACATCTGACCGACCAGAGCAGCCGACTGATCTCCTAGACACTACAGAATACAATGTGGAGTTATCATCTGACCAATCAGAGCAGCCGACTGGTCTCCTAGACACTACAGAATACAATGTGGAGTTATCATCTGACCAATCACAGCAGCCGACTGATCTCATAAACACTACAGAATTTAATGTGGAGTTTCATTATTGCCTCTCTTTCATGTTTGTGGATATCTGGATTAAACATAACCAAACAGATATACACAATATGGCCTTAATTTAAAAACAACTAAATGAAAACCTCCTTACCCCTGAGATGGGCACTCCTGCCAGAGAGCCAGAACTCTAAATGAGGGAGAGGCAGAATTGTGACAGACAGGAGTGTATGAGAGACAGACGGGGCTTTATAAGAGCGGAACCACAATGAACACATTTAAATATTTATTCTGAAAGCACAAATGGACGGTGACATTCTGAGACAAATAATACCACAGGTGCTTCTGAAATAACAGAAACCCCTGAGTTTTATTGAGGGTGGTCAGTATCTCTAGAAACTAGTGCCAATTCTGTGTTCTTATGTAAAATGAACAACCTAACCCAGTCCCATCCAGGAAACACACATTCAGCCAAGTATCCTTCATCCACTACAAGGATGACGTAATATTTTTATGGCAGCAATCTAGAATCGTATCTAATCAATTGTGACTAAACGCTCTTTATCAAGTCAATCACCTGTACTAATGATTCACTCAAATCTTATATCGATAAAACACATCTTTATGGCTTTATTGAGAAATGATGACTTCACTGGGACAAGAAGGTTAATGTCTGAAGTGTCGTCTGACTTCAAAAGGACGTAGAAAAAGGACTTCAAAAGGTAAATATCACATACACACAGAGCCGAGGAGATGCACAACCCAGATATGAAAGCCGTATTAACTTACCAATGAGCCATATATTTCTGAGGAGCTCTTTACTTCGGCAAGAATTTCCATTGGGACGTCAAAATATCTAAAACAAATAAAGACAAATAAATACTTTTTAAGAGAATCCTGTGAAAATATTCCAACAAATCTCTACAAACTCATGCGTTACTGCATATGCCTTTAATGTGTGTGTGTGTGTGTGTGTGTGTCCCAACCTGCAGAGCTCGGGGTCCCAGTTCAGTGTGTGTATGTTGAAGAGCATGGTACGGCTGGCGTTGGTCACATCAGTCACGTGCACACCCCCACTCCGGCCCCCGGTCAGACACTGGACAGAAACACCGTAACACAAGAGACAGAAACACACACCGTAACACAAGAGATAGAAACACACACTGTAACACAAAAGATAGAAACACACACCGTAACACAAGAGATAGAAACACACACCGTAACACAAGAGATAGAAACACACACCGTAACACAAGAGATAGAAACACACACCGTAACACAAGAGATAGAAACACACACCGTAACACAAGAGATAGAAACACACACCGTTACACAAGAGATAGAAACACACACCGTAACACAAAAGATAGAAACACACACCGTAACACAAGAGATAGAAACACACACCGTAACACAAGAGATAGAAACACACACACCGTAACACAAGAGATAGAAACACACACCGTAACACAAGAGATAGAAACACACACCGTAACACAAGAGATAGAAACACACACCGTAACACAGGAGATAGAAACACACACCGTAACACAGGAGATAGAAACACACACCGTAACACAAGAGATAGAAACACACACCGTAACACAGGAGATAGAAACACACACCGTAACACAAGAGATAGAAACACACACCGTAACACAAGAGATAGAAACACACACCGTAACACAAGAGATAGAAACACACACCGTAACACAAGAGATAGAAACACACACCGTAACACAAGAGATAGAAACACACCAGCCCCAGCGGGTGGGCAACTACGTAACCTCTAGAGGTAGGGGTTGGGGTTTTAAGGGCTTGTGGCTCGTTCTCACCCAGATGAGCCAGGAGTCCACGGTACCAAACATGGCCCTGTGGGTGAGGACTGCTTCAGCCACCTCCTCCACGTTGTCCATCAGCCAACGCAGCTTCACGGCACTGAAGTATGTGCTGATTGGCAATCCTGTTTTGTGCTGCGGAGAGACGGACGAGCAGAGAGGCAATCGATGAGAGAAGGTGTTGGTGAGGTCCATCGTGTTGATCAGAACGTACAGCTAATCCTCAAACATCTACATGGGTTCCTATAGGCTAGCTTATGTGATGAGGTCAGGGTTCTGGGTCTGTTCAGGTCAGGGTTCTCTTTGTACCTTCAGATGGTTCTAGACAGGTTCCTATAGGCTAGTCTATGTGATGAAGTCAGGGTTCTGGGTCTGTTCAGGTTAGGGTTCTTTTTGTACCTTCAGATGGTTCTTGCTCTTGCCAGGCGTTTTG